>OZ024905.1:18047211-18169711 GCA_964017125.1 Flabesymbios commensalis
GAATGAAAAATGGTCTAATCATAGCCCATCATAACAAGGAGGTTATCAGATTACACTTGATATATTACATTCGGATATTAATTGTAATTTGTATTTGCAGTTTGTAGTAAATATAATCACAAGAACGAGGCAGTAGTAGAACATTACTTAACGTTACTCTTCGGCACTAATGGTTATTTAAGTGACGATGTAATACAGCAAAAACAAAACAATCACATAAATTTTTCTTTAGATGGGTTGATTGTTGTAAATTAATTTTACTTAAGATATATCAGATATTTTACATAAGATATATGAGATATTTTACATAAGATATATCAGATATTTGACTTAAGATATATCAGATATTTGACTTTACACACCGATGATATTCAAAATGACAAAATTATAGCATAATTGTACGCACTGCTTTTTATGAAGTGGACCAGCACAGATACATAAATAATACGATGAGTAGGGAAAATGTCAACAGAAGCATGAACATGATGAGCTGTTAATCATGTGTTGGTTTGATATTGGGGTACCGTCCACAATGCTGGTACAACATAAACAGCCGTCTATATCTATGTATTTCAGCCCTGCAAGTCGGCTGGGTCTACATATTTGTCTTTCAGTCCTCCAAACCGTCTATATTTATGTCTTTCAGGTCTACAAACCGTTTATATCTATGTCTGTCAGCCCTGAAAACAGTCTATATCATTGACTTTCAGCCCTGCAAGCCGTCGTTGTCAATATCTTTGTATTTAAGCCCTGAAATCCGTCTATATCTTTGACTTTCAGCCCTGCAAGCCGTCGTTGTCAATATCTTTGTATTTAAGCTCTGAAATTCGTCTATATCTTTGACTTTCAGCCCTGCAAGCCGTCGTTGTCAATATCTTTGTATTTAAGCCCTGAAATCCGTCTATATCTTTGACTTTCAGCCCTGCAAGTCGTCTTTGTTTATATTTTTGTATTTCAGTCCTGCAAGCCATTTATATGTATCATGTTTATGTCTTTGAAACGTGCAAGCTGTCCATATCTTTTGTCGTTTAGCCCTGCAAGCCATCTATATCTATGTCTTTCAGTTCTGCAAGCCGTCTATATCCTTGTCTTCGTCTTTTAGTCCTGCAAGCCATCTGTAGCTTTGCCTTTCAGTCCTGCAAGCAATCTATATCTTTGTCTTTCAGCCCTGCAAGCTGTCTATATCTATGTCTTTCAGTCTGAAAGCCGTCTATGGCTTTGTCGTTCAGCCCTGCAAGCTGGCTATATCACTGCCTTTCAGTCCTGCAAGCGGCTGTGATTTTGTCTTTCAATCTTGCAAGCCGGCTGTGTCTATGTCTTTCAGCCCTGCAAGCCATCAATGTCTTTGTGTTCGAGCCTGCAAGCCGGCTATGTCTTTCAGCTCTACAAGCGGTCAATATCTTTGTCTATCAGCCCCACAAACCGTTTTTGTCTTTGTTTTTCAGCCTGCAAGCAGTCTATGTCTTAGTCTTTCAACCACGCAAGCCGTCTATATCTTTGTCTTTCAGCCTACAAGTCATCTATATCTTTGTCTTTCAGCCTACAAGCCGTCTATATATTTGTCTTTCAGCCTGCAAGCCGGTCTTGTCTATGTCTTTGTCTTTCAGCTCTGTAAGCCGTCTATGTTTTTGTCTTTAAACCCTGCAAGCCGGCTGTGTCGATATATTTGTCTTTCAGTCCTGCAAGTAGTCTATATGTATGTCTTTCATTTCTGCAAGCCGTCTATATCTGTGTCTTTCAGCCCTGCACGCCGTCAATATCTTTGTCTTTCAGCCCTTTCAAGCCATAGATGTCTTTGTTTTTCAGCCCTGCAAGTCGGTCGTGTCTATATCTTTCAGCCCTGCAAGCAGTCTATATCTATATGTCTTTCAGCCATGCAAGCAGGCTATATATTTGTCTTTCAGCCCCGCAAGCCGTCTAAATCTATTTCTTTCAGCCATGCGAACCGTCTATATCTGGATCTTTCAGCCTGCAAGCCGTCTATATCGTTGTTTTTCAGCCTGTAAACCGTCTCTTTCTTTGTCTTTCAGTCCTGCAAGCCGTCTATATCTTTGTCTTCAGTCCTGAAACCCGTCTTTTACTTTGTGTTTCAGCCTTGCAAGCCATATACACTGTATGTCTTTGTCTGTCAGCTTTGCAGACCATGTATGTCTTTCATTTTAAACCCTGAAACCCGTCTATGTTTTTGTCTTTTATACCTGCAAGCCGTCTTTATCTATGTCTTTCATACCTACAAACCGTCTATATCTTTTTCTTTCAGCACTGCAAGCCATCTATATCTATGTCTTTCATACCTGCAAACCGTCTATGTCTTTGTCTTTTAGTCCTTCAAGCCGTCTATATATTTGTTTTTCGGTCCTGCAAGCCGTCTATATAGTGGTCTCTCAGCATTGCAAGCCGTCCATATCTTTGTCTTTCAGCCTGCAAGCCGTCTATGGCTTTGTCTTTCAGGCCTGCAAGCAGTCTATGTCTATTATATGTCTTTGTCTTTCAGCTCTGAAAGCCGTGAATGTCTATATCTTTCAGCCCAGGCAGTCTATGTCTATTCTACGGCTTTGTCTTTTAGTTCAAACAGTCTATGTATATTCTATTGTCTTTGACTTTCAGCCCTGCAAGCCGTCTATGTCTTTGTCTTCGCCATGCAGGCCGCGCACATCGACTTTTATATCGAGAGACAAATGGACTGAGACCCGCTCATAGCGGTTTTTTGTTTTATCATATAAAATATTCAGGCCTGAAAGAGTGGTGTCAGACACTGATGGCTTAGACAACATGTGATTTTAAAATCAAAATATAATTTACGTGAACTGCGCATAAAATACCTGCATGTAATCAAAATCACCTACATTTAATTGAAAGAAAATATTTGAAAATGTACACTTTCAATTGACAGGCGTGTGTGAAATGGTTTATTTCGGCTGCCAATGACCAGGTGTCCAACTGTAGGTGAGTGTATTTTTGCAATGACGGATGTGAACATGTGTTTTCAATAGTATTTTATCAACGTTTATTTTTGGCATGGTAGATGAGAGATACTTACATCGTAAAAATCATTCAATCAATCAATCAATCAATCAATCAATCAATCAATCAATCAATCAATCAATCAATCAATCAATCAATCAATCAATCAATCAATCAATCAATCAATCAATCAATCAATCAATCAATCAATCAATCAATCAATCAATCAATCAATAATCAATCAATCAATCAATCAATCAATCAATCAATCAATCAATCAATCTAACAATCAATCAATCAATCAATCAATCAATCAATCAATCAATCAATCAATCAATCAATCAATCAATCAATCAATCAATCAATCAATCAATCAATCAATCAATCAATCAATCAATCAATTAATCACTCACTGTTTCACTTCACTCTTTCTTTTTCAGAGGTCGTGTTGCTCGTGTTTTACTGTTCAGTGTGACAGGGGGGAGGTCATCTGTCAGCATGCTCAAACAACTACTGGTATGTAGCCTACTGCAAGATAGGGTAAACTTCAAAAGTATATTATATATATCCAGTTATACAAAAAATCCCTAATATATTACTGTCAATAGTTTAAAATAAGTTGACATATACAATATTAGATGTATCTTCAACCTACATGATACATTTAGGAAGTTTTTTGTTGCTGATCTGTGTAGTCGGTTGTTCATTGTCCCATGTATCTATTTTTGTTTCATTTACATATTTTAAATATAGAAGAATTGTAATCATATCAGCCCAGCTGAATTGTATGCTCTCCTCATTACTTCCCTCTCGTACAGGAGTATGTTTTCACATACATGGCGGACATAATCAACTGATAATACAAAAAAGTTGCATTAAACAAAGTGTGTAATACATGTAAATATATTGCCATATCATCCTGCTTGCTCATTAGACTGCTACTCTGTTTTCTCTATCTCTTATGTCGGTCATACACATTTTACGCAGCATGCGTGTTACGTAGCATGCTGCGCAACGTGCTACATGTTGCATGCTCACCGTAGGCCTACACCATGTAACATGTAGCAAAGCATTTTTGCCCAGCACCTCATGCGCAACACCTCATGCGTGGTACGTACAATGTAACATTGTGCTGCACAAAATTTATGCAGCATTCCGCTATGCACAATTTGTGTATGTGGAAATGTTGCACAGTATATTACAAACAATAAGATAACATCAGTTGAAGCACTATTCTTGCTCTGTTGACAGCCGTGCCATTTTGATTGCGCCATCTTTTGTCCAGCCATTGCTAACTGTGATGTTGTTAAGAGAGGTAAGTTCCATCTTTTGTAATGCTAATAGTAATTTGATACTGTATAAGGCCCCGTTCGATTCGCACCGATCTTAAACCAGCTTACAAACCCAGATCAGTCCAAACTAGAACCGGATTGACCAGACCACTAAGCCAGCCTGCATGAAGTTGGTTTGCTTGTTGGATTTAAAACTATTTTGAGATCATTGCGAAACGAACAAGGCCTAAATGTATACAGAGATAACACTAGTCATTATATTTTATTATGCGGGCGTTATGGATGTAACTTCATTCGGCTGGGGTGTGAACTTTTAACCTGTACGTATCGGGTTTGACGCCGACTTAGACATACAAGCATTCTGGTGATCGTTGTGCTAGACTAGGCTTATTTACAGAATATTAGAAACCTGTAGGCATTTTTGAGGAAAAGTTGGAAAACCAGCTTTCTAACCTAATTGGTGTAGGCCTATAAACACACAAAAAATCTTTTCCAAGCTGCTAATAGGAGTTTAGTTAGTCAAAAATCGAAATAAAAATGGCCGCCATTTTTACCGATAATTCAATTATTTCGAAATGTATGTTCCTGTTTAACAGTTTTGGTGTTGGATTTTTTATTAACAATTTTCCTAACCTAAGTGGATTATGCTGAATTGAAAAAAAAATAGCAATGACCTAAATGTTGTGATTCAAACATTAGATATCGAAATACAAAATGGTCGCCAATTGAAATCATCATGTTTAGTCTATGGACTCTTCCACCATAATGTATTTTATATTATATTTATATTTATTATTTTATATTAATTTATGTATAAACCTACGAAATTTAACACAGGGACTCCTTATAAAAAGCTTTCTTATAAAAAACTTTGTGATTTTTTTGCGGGGGGAAAAATCAAAAGAGGCATAATTTGCATAAATACAACATGGCCCCCACATGATTTGCCAATTATCAGATTATGCCTTGGAAAAAATAAAGATAGAACAAATGAATAAGATATCAAAATAATTAGAATTGAATTGGCAATAATATACAATAACGCAGGCCTACATAAAGATGACAAAGGCCTCATTTGCATAAATCCGAGATGTACACCTTGTGATTTGCAGATTATCACATTATCCATCATAACTTTGGAACAAATGAAGATAGAAAGATGCATGATGTGTAAATATAAACCGTATATATATATGACAATGGCAATAGTCTACTTTGCATCAATTGAAAATGGTCGCCATCTTATTTGTCAATCATCACATAATACAATGATCACATGATTATACAATGTATTGTAACTTGGAAACAAATGAAGATAGAAACATGTGTGATGTGGTAAAATAATCAGAATTGAAATTTTAATAGAAGAAGAAAGTCTATTTAACCGTAAATACATGGTTTGAGAGACCTCCATCAAGACCACATATGGTCGCTGGCATAGAGGCCACCCATTTGACAGTTCAGTTATTATGTAAATCAGGTATACAGTATGTGTTTGAAATGATTAAATATATACAAAGTGAAACGAGAACATTATGCAGTATGTGCATTAAATGAGAAATACTATAACAATTGATGGGAAAATACTATTACAGGAGTAACAATTTAAAATATCACAAATATACACAATGAAACGAGAAAAATTATGCAGTATATGTATCAAGTGAGGAATACTATTGCTATTGATGAGGAATACCATTACAAGAGTAACAATTTCAAATATCACAAATATGCTAAGGGAAACGAGAAAAATTATGCTATTTAAAATGGTATTAATTGTTGCCCACGTTTGCTTCATATCATTCATATATTTGTCAAAACATGTTTTTTGGAAATGTGGATACTTCTCTTTAAAATGATGTTATAAGTTCTAAAATTAGTTTTTCGGGTGTGGTAATGTTCAGAACCTGAATAAGTTGTTCTTAATTCCCGGTACATAACATTTCTAATGTTTATTGATCGAATTATTCCCTTTGTTATCCAGTTAGACATTTTATGTTTGCGTTTATTAAATTTGGCTGGTTTTGATTTTGAAAACATATTTATTGTTCTGGTTATTGATTCATCTATAATATTATAATTTTATAATATACCGTGTATATTTATAATAATGTAAATCATAGCAATATCATATCAAGATAAGACATTATAATGACATTAGGGGGTCGGTGTCGGATATATCATAGACACCATTAATTAGCATCACGACATACCATTAAAATGACGAAGGATCGGATGATATGAAAATATAATCACATTGTGGCATGATAATCTTGTTTTTTAATAGGATGTGTCATATTCTAATCATATCATCAAAATGACATATCCTAAAATTAAAATGTATTTTTGTGATGTTAAGCGCCATATAATATTTAGACATTATAATACCATATCATGAGTCTAAGTGTCATATCCTAATATTACAATACAATAACCTGAACTAAAACTGTCACATCTTCTATTTTAATATCATAGTATGACATCGTAATACAATATTTTGACATTATATTACCCTATCGTCATATTTTATTGCCACATTTTGACTTGTAGTGTAGTGGTTAAGCTCCCATAATGAAACCATTGTGCATTTTATGATTAAAGCATGAAACTTCCACCATTATTAGTACATATCCTGGTGTTTACTTTAAGATGTGGAGGTAAGTTAGATTTGACCCCTGGTGACCTCTAGAGGTCATTGACCTCGAAAGGTCAAAATATCCAATTGCGAAGCCAAAAAGTGGTGAAAATTGTATATTACACTATCTATAAGATGTTTTTTGTATTCCAGAAATGTGCCAAATACTCTAAGAGACTGATGATAATCATAAACATAACACCAAGGTCATGTCAAGATTACTTTAGGGTCATTTGGAGGTCAAAATGGCAACAAATAGCAAAAAGAGCCACTTTTAATCAATTGAAACAATACTAGTGGTGCAGTCATCTATTACAAAGGATTGGTTTTGACACATTATTAGTCAGATATCTTTTTCATGTACATTTTAGGAGAATGAGGGCAGTATCTAACTTGGGAGGGGAAATACACCCCTAGTATTCCCCTGACTAAACCCCTTCCTCAATGTTTAATCGGACGAGCAAAATTACAGTGTGCAGCAGCTGTTAAATATCAGTTTGGGTTCCCATGGCAAACTATTGATACATAAATGGGCTAGGAAGTCTGACATGGGTTGGGATTATGTTTTACTGGGGTACCGTCGAAAAAAAAACGTTAAGGTCATATCAAGGTCATTTCAAGGTCAAACTGTCAAAAATCATTTTAAAAAAAAGTATTTTCACTTTCATACCGGATACCAGAATTAATTTCTATGCTGCATCATTTTTTTCAGAAAGCTCGGCAAAATACATAGTGTAGTGTTTAAGCTCCCATAATGAAACAATTGTACATTTCATATTTAAAGCATGAAACTTCTAACATTATTAGCACATATCCTGATTTTCATTTTAAATTGTGAGGTAAGCTAGATTTGACCCCAAGTGACCTCTAGGTGTCATTGACATCGATATGAAAAGACACACCCTTGAAATGATCTTAACTTGACCTTGGAAGCCCAATCTCAGGAAGCCGAAGGGCGCCATCTTTGTATGTCGACTGTAGCCGTCTTGTACATCGATTGGTTTATACAAGAGTGAGAGGCAACGTTAATCAGAATTTTAAAATATACAGCGATATGATGTTATTCCCAGTGTTATAGTCCAATACTAGTATGTTTTCGTGGTATCGTGACTAGGGCTATACCACACATTTAAACCAATATGTATCTATTTCGCGAATTTGTTACCAACGCTTACAAATACTCGGCGAGTGTTGCGAATTTTGAGCGAATTTGAAATATTTTCATTCATAACATTCGCTAGCATATTCGCCTATGTGTGAGAGGGGGGCGGGGGTATATTTTTCACACTCGAGCAATATATTTATTTCAGTTTTATGTGTGGAGATAGATTTACTTCACTTCCTTGTATATTTTTCTGTCTACAAATTTGGATCCCAAACTGTGCCTAGCCTTTATCTGGAGGCAAACGATCCAAGCAAAGCGAGGCTTCACAAATTTAAAGGTTCATTTAATGATGCCAGATAAATGAGTAATTATCACGGCGTGCAATGCTCTGAGAGAGGGATTTTCAATAAGAAGAATTAGCAAAAGCATAATAATTTCGGCGATTTCTTGGCTTCCATTTTTTATTATTATTATTTTCAAGAATGAGAGTTCTACATACGCCCAGATATCAATACAGGCGTGGGTAATTAAAAGGGAATAAACTATATCAGCTAAAACAAAATATTTTGATGACAATAAGATTTTTTTTATGACAATGAGATTTATTGTCAATCCGTTATAACATCTACTAATCCGTTATAACGGTCTACTAATCCGTTATAACGGTCTACTATTCCGTTATAACGGTCTAGTATTTCATAATAACTGTCTACTATTCCGTTATAACTGTCTAGTCTTTAGTTATAACGGTGTATTATTCCGTTATAACGATATAATATTTCGTTATAACGGTCTACTATCTCGTTATAACGGACCAGTAGTTCGTTATGACGGTCTAGTAGCACGTTATAATGGTCTACTAATTCGTTATAACTGTATACTAATCCGTTATAAAGGTTTACTAATCCATTAAAGAGGTCTACTATTCCGATATAACGGTCTAGTATCTCGTTATAACGGTCTACTATTTTGTTATAACGGTCTACTAATCCGTTATAACTGCCTACTATCCCGTTGTAACGGTATATTATTTTGTTTTGAAGGCCTGGATCACGCTATAACGGCCTGCAAATCCGTTATAACGGCTTCCTAATCCGTTATGACGATCTACTATCCCGTTATAACGGTCTAGTCTTCGTTATAGCGGTATACTATTCCGCTATATCGGTCTAGTATTTCGTTATAACGGTCCACTATCCCGTTATAGCGGCCTAGTATTTCGTTATGACGATCTAGTCTTCCGTTATAACAGTCTACTATTCCATTATAACGGTATAGTATATCGTTATAACGGTCTACTATCCCGTTATAACGGTCTAGTATTTCGTTATGACGGTCTAGTATCACGTTATATCGTTCTACTAATCCATTATAAGGGTGTACGCATCCGTTATAACGGTCTACTAGTCCGTTATAACGGTCTACTAATCTGTTAAAGAGGTCTACTATTTCGTTATAACGGCCAAGTCTTCCGTTATAACGGTCTACTATCCGTTATAACGGTCTAGTATTTCGTCATAACGGTCTACTATCTCGTTATAGCGGTGTTGTATTTCGTAATGACGGTTAAGTCTTCCGTTATAACGGTCTACTATTTCGCTATACTGTTCTAATATCTCGTTATAACGGTTTAGTATTTCGTTATAACTGTCTACTAATCCGTTATGACTGTCTACTGGCCCGTTACAACGGCCTACTAATCCGTTATAACGGCCTACTAATCCGCTATACCTACTAATCCGTTATAACAGTCTACTAATCTGTTATAACGGTCTACTAATCCGTTAAAACGGTATCGTATTTCGTTATAACGGTCTCGTATTTCGGTATAGCAGTCTACTAATCCGTTATAGCAGTCTACAAATTTGTTATAACGGTGTAGTATTTTGTTATAACCGTCTACTAATCAGTTATAACTGATTAATAGACCGTTAGGCCTATAGCGGAATAGTAGAACGTTATAAATTCTCAAGGATAACAGCATCCGCCCAGATAACAGGACAGACATGGACAATTCATAGAGAAAAATCTATATCAGCCAAAACACGGTTATCTACGGAAGTGGATTTATTTTCTAATCCCTTATAACGGTCTAATATTTCGTTATACCGGTCTACCAATTTTTTATAATGTCTAGACGTTATAGCTGTCTATTATTCCGTGATTATGATCTTGTAGGTCGCTATAACGGTCTAGTATTTAGTTTTGACCTTGATAACGGTCTAGTATTTCGTTATAACGGTCTACTATTTCGCTATAACGGTTTATAGCAAAATAGTAGACCGTCATAACGAAATACTAGACCGATATAAAAGGATAATATACCGTTATAGCGGATTAGTAGACCGTTATAATGGATTAGTGGACAGCTATAACGAATTAGTAGACCGCTATAACGAAACTTCAGACCGTTATAGCGAAATAATTGACCGTTATAGCGAAATAGTATTCCGTTGTAACGAAATACTAGCCAGTTATAACGGAATAATAGACTGCTATAGTGCAATAATGAACCGTTATAGCGGAATATTAGACCGTTATAACGGATTATTAGACCGTTCTAACGAAATAC
Organism: Flabesymbios commensalis; assembly: GCA_964017125.1. Lineage (NCBI taxonomy): Eukaryota > Metazoa > Annelida > Polychaeta > Terebellida > Flabelligeridae > Flabesymbios > Flabesymbios commensalis. The sequence continues at coordinate 18,057,780 of OZ024905.1, forward strand.
TAGACCGTTATAACGAAATGCTAGACCGTTATAGCGGGATAGTAGACAGTTATAACGGATTAGTAGATCGTTTTAAAGGATGATTAGACCGTTATAACGAAATAATGTACCGTTATCACAAAATACTAGACCGTTATAACGGAATAGTAGACTGTCATAATGGATTAGTATGTCAGTATAACAAAGTACTAGACCGCTATAACGAAATGCTAGACCGCTATAACGGGATAGTAGACAGTTATAACGGATTAGTAGATCGTTTTAAAGGATGATTAGACCGTTATAACGAAATAATGTACCGTTATCACAAAATACTAGACCGTTATAACGGAATAGTAGACTGTCATAATAGATTAGTATGTCAGTATAACAAAGTACTAGACCGTTATAACGAAATACTAGACCATTTTAACGGAATATTAGAGCGTTATAACGGATTAGTAAACCGTTATAACGAAATAATATATCGTTATAACGAAATACTAGACCGTTATAACGGAATAGTATATGTGCAAAGTAGTTAATATTATATATCCTATTTGATGGCTATGAACGGTTTAGTCTAGTAATAATAAAATTGTTGCCGACAAGTGGAGGAAAAGCGCCATGTCCTAATAGAAAATAATGCAGTCTATTCAGTATGAATTGAATACAGAAGGATGGAATAATCGGCTTTATATATAGCATGGTGACAGGGTCCTAATTTAACGAGAAAATTTGGCAGTCATGACATCGATATTTTGCCGAGCTTTCTGAAAAATTGATGTAGCCCAGAAATTAATTCCAGTATCCTGTATGTTTAAAAAATAACCTGCAGATCTCCATATCGTGGAGAATTTGATTGTAAAATTTGCCTAATTTCTTACAAAGTTTGTGTTTTTTTTGGCAGCCACAATAAATTATAAAGTTGATTTTTGTCGGCCATTTTAAATTTCAGAGAAATTTGGATAATTTCTGATTAAGGTTTTGAGTTTTTGCGCTTACAAAAAAAATTGATTTTGAACTCTGGAAGATATTTAGGTAGCATGTTTAATAACTTAATTTATACATCCCCAAGTTGTTGAGAATGTGATTTAAAATTTCAAAAAAATGACCGCTACTTTCTATTGCACCCACAAAAATTAAGTACCGCCTGATGCCTCACGCTTGATAGATCCCGGCGCGACTAAAATCCCCCTTCCACTACGGACGTGGGATAAAAACCGGCTCACCACTTCTATTAGGATATTAGGGTCACGCTAAGAATATATATTTAATTCAATGTTCTAATAGAACAGTTATATTCAGTATAAAATGCCGTCATTTTCTCTGAATTTATGTGGTATTCTAACAACGTCCAGCTACCTGGAACATTAGACTAGAAAGACTAGATAAAGATGATGGCATTAACGCCATACCCATGGCTCACGTGGCTCACACTATGCATCTATGCCTATAGATGATGATGTGGTCCCGAATTAGAGGACACTGCTTTGTTGACCAAACTTATTGAAGGAGACATGATTGCTACATGGAGGCTAGTAAATGTATAACCAATAGGCCTAAAACCAATTACATTAAGGGACAATACGATAATAAAACAGAGCGGTCTTCAAATTATGAGATATGGCTCACCTGCATAAAGGTAGGTTGATGTAGATAGTTGTGATTCTAGACAATTGAGTACATGTGCAACCACCAGACTGGAGCTCAGGCTCCTTTAAGTGAAGACAATTTTGAAAAAGAAAATGGAACAACTCTGAAGAAGACATGTGATCATGGTAACAGTTTTTGCCAGTTTGACCTTGAAATGACCTTGACATGACCTTCAAATTGCTTTCGGGTGGCACTCCAGTAAAACACAACACCATCCTAACCCAATTATTTATCAATATTTAGCTATGGCAGCCCAAACTAATCTTTAACAATGCTGCATAATTGTAATTTGGCTGCTCAGCTGAATATTGAGGAAGGATCGTAATAAGTGGAAGATATTCTCCTTCCCAAAGGTTGATACTGCCCCTAATGTCCTCAAATGTGTGTGGAAAATACATAGGACGAAGAATATGGCAAAACCAGTCCTTTGTAATAAATGACTCCACAACCACAGTGTGGATATTGATAAAAAAGTGGACATTTTAATTATTTTCCGCCAGTTTGACCTTTAAATGACCTTGGTGTGACCTTGACATGACCTTGGTGTTATGTTTATGATTCAGAGCAGTCTTGTCGAATAGTTGACACACGTTTGGGACACAGAAACAAATCATAGGCATTGTAATATACAATTTTCACTACTTTTTGGCTTTGCCAGTGACTATTTTGACCTTTCGATGTCAATGACCTCTAGAGGTCATCAGAGGTCAAATCCAGTTTACCTCCACATCTAAAAATGACCCTTAGGATATGTTCTACAAGTGGTAGAAATTTCATGCTTTAATCATAAAATGCACAATAGGTTACCTTATCTACTAAACTATTGTTATTATTTTAACTTGTTTATAACAAAATGTCAGATTCTAATATCCAAGTGTAATATCTTGACCTTAAATTAATATACCTCGATGTTAAAGTGTCATAGCCTGCCATAGCCTGTCATTTTAGTGACATAACGTGATGTTTAACCAGCATAATGATCATGGCTTATAAAATATGACATTATAACGCTATTTTGTAATGTCAAAGGACAATATTTGAAAATAATAATAATATATAATGGTGTTTAAATTATAGTGTGCATTACCTTCATTATGTCCGACATTAATAATTGTTTTTAGAAATAATAACCCCGACAAAACACTTAAACGTATATAAACTGAAGTAATGGATGTTTTCACTGTTTACTCATGTACACCCTAACCATTAAAATACCTTAAAAGATAATGCTCTGTGATATTTTCATGTATAATGTATAGTAAGATGCACTTTGTACCAATTGTGTGTTTTCATGGAAAGAATTAATGATTCAAATATTTGTAATTTTTCATCAAAAGAGCAACCTAGAAAAGCAAATCACAACTTTGTGTGTTTTTATATTTTTTTTACACGAACAAAACCCCCTTTTATGCATATTTCTAATAATCTGGATTCAACAAAATGCAATAGTCTACATTCAACAAGTTTTTTTGGGTGACAATGATCCGAATTATTATTAAGAATAGCTAGGGGGTTCATAGGATCGCACCACCTCTGTACACCCCAAATGATCTACAAATAGAATAGACTTGCATTCTGCTTAAAAGCTCCAGGTAGGCCTACTCCATATTTCACTACAATTTTACACAGGAACAGGTGCTTTGAAAATCTAGAAGTGGTAATGTGTACACTGTCAAATATGTTTTGCCTAAAAAAATACGATATATAATATTATTATTGCATTATGTGATGATTGGCAAATAAGATGGCGACCATCTTTAATTTATGCTAATTATTCTCTACACTGTTTCGATATTTCAATCCTGATTATTTTGACACATTATACATTTTTCTACCTTCATTTGTTCCAAAGTTACGATGCATAATGTGATTGATAATCGTCAAATCACACGGCGGGGCCTTATTGGATTTATGCAGATAAGACCTTTGTCATAATTATAAATGTGATTGCGTAGTGTTGTCGATGCAATTCTGATACTTTCAAGGCTTTTTCATTTTTCTATCTTTACTTTGGCCAAAGTTATAAGGCATATTATGATAATTGGCAAATCATATGGCGGCCATCTTGTATTTTTGCAAATTTGGCGTCTTATGAAGGAGGATTTTGTTTCCTTTAAACAAATATCACAAAACTTTTTCCAAGGAGGCCATGTGCAAGAAAACACCACTAGAATTACTATCTAGTATTTTATCGGACTGCATAATTGAATACATTAAGTTATACCGTCGGCCATTTTTATTTTTATTTCTGACCACTTGAATCTCAAAATTCAGCTTGGAAAGGATTTTTTCGAATTCACTACACCCGAAATAGTTTAAAAAAAACATGCTTTCCAACTTTTCCTCAAAAATGCCAACAGCAATGTTAATACAGACAATTATCCCATTTTTTGCCTAGACTATGCAGTCAGTGGTACAGAATGTTCTAAGTGTTGTTCTTGTAGGCTTACTCTTCTTCACACCGGCCACATGATATACCTAACAAACGTAAGACATTTATCTGATGTTTTCTTCGCGCTGTCCCACCTTATGCGATGCTGGACCAACATTATACCAGCATTGGGTCAACGTCGTGTGCTGACTGCCTACGCACTAGACCTATGATAGTCTATTGCGAATATGATTGCACTATTCATCATAAAAATGCAATGATAACACATACATTCGAAACAAGTACGGTATCATCACGACACCATTAACCCTTTAACCGCCGGTGTCGCATATATTCGGGTTTTCATTTTTTTATTAGCGTATTAAGTACCACATTTTAAATAATTATGTTAAAGTTAGTTATCAAATCTGTATAATTTTCACTCACTTGAAGTTGTGGATCGCGTCAGCGAGACACAGCTTCAAGTGGGTGAATATTCAAATTGAATAATTTGGCGGTTAAAGGGTTAATTCGCCCTTATATAAACTGATAAAGTAAGGCTACATTATTTGACGCACTTCTCAGCAAAAACGAAACAGCCACCCAATGATGTTCTACTGTTGGCCCACCGTCTGCGACATCGGCCCAACATTAGCACACCATTCGGTCAAAGCACATCACTCTCCCTGGTCATTACCTCATTACGATCTAGAGTCGTATTTATCAAATAATCGCACTTTTACAGTGGCAAAAAGTAATTGTTACCACAATAACACATAGCTACTTGCAAATCATGCATACACTATATTCACTATATACCTAATCATAATGGACAGCTAATATAAAAAGTATATCATAGTATAATGTGATAATATAATATAAGATATGTGATAATATAATATAAGATACCTGCGTCGACAGTAGTCTTGCTGCACTCCACACGCAAGAGAACACCATATATAGTATCCAGCAAACACAAAACATTTATACAACATTTACACAATGTTGGACCATACATTACATGTAGTCAATATTGCTCTTTCAGTGTGGGGATCGACTTTAGACGTCATAATCATTAAGATTACATTGCCGCTGACATAGCAGTGTGATCGCCGTTATTTAGCTGGCATTCTCTATTTATAACAACAATAATACACTATCCTGATTTAAAGAGACTAACCCACCACCTAATTTTAAGCAAATTCGAACCTTGCAAGTGCATCCAGTCATTCAATTTTATATTTTCTTGTTGAAATATTTAAGTCTTATCATATTAGCAATAACATAATTTTTTTGATAATAATGACTAGCACTAGGTGGTCAAATGCAATTTTGATTGATTGATTGATTGATTGATCGATTGATTGATTGATTGATTGATTGATTGATTGATTGATTGATTGATTGATTGATTAATTGATTGATTGATTGATTGATTGATTGATTGATTGATTGATTGATTGATTGATTGATCGATTGATCGATTGAGCGATCGATTGAATGAATGAATGAATGAATGAATGAATGAATGAATGAATGAATGAATGAATGAATGAATGAATGAATGAATGAATGATATTTATTCATTCATTCAATAATTCATTCAATCAATCATTGATTATTTGATTCCTTCCTTCCTTCCTTCCTTCCTTCCTTCCTTCCTTCCTTCCTTCCTTCCTTCCTTCCTTCCTTCCTTCCTTCCTTCCTTCCTTCCTTCCTTCCTTCCTTCCTTCCTTCCTTCCTTCCTTCCTTCCTTCCTTCCTTCCTTCCTTCCTTCCTTCCTTCCTTCCTTCCTTCCTTCCTTCCTTCCTTCCTTCCTTCCTTCCTTCCTTCCTTCCTTCCTTCCTTCCTTCCTTCCTTCCTTCCTTCCTTCCTTCCTTCCTTCCTTCCTTCCTTCCTTCCTTCCTTCATTCATTCATTCATTCATTCATTCATTCATTCATTCATTCATTCATTCATTCATTGTTGCAGGCGAAATACATCAGATTGTCAACGTGGAGAGCCTGATCGCCGACATCATCAAAGTGAAAAACGAGTGGATACATCTACTATCAGCTAATAATGGGGCCAAGAGTGATGTTATGACGTCAAGAAATGATGAGTCACGAAATGACAAGGTGCCTATGACCCAAGGCCTCAAATCTCTGGATGAAAAGTTACAAATGACAGAGGGTGACCAATCAATGGCGGACTCTGAATTAAAGCAAAGGATGCCGACCTACGTACTCCACTCCATAGAAGAGAGTCACACGTGGCTGACCAGGGGTGGTCAATCCGGCCTGGACAGTAAAAGTGTTACCATGGCAACATACCCTGGGGTACTCATGGAGGCTGACCACATACAGGTCCTGGTGACAGGTTCTCTACATTTGGTGGGTGGATTGCTGGGACTGATTCAACCTCAATCTCTCTAAACAGAACAGCCACCTTTGGTGGGTGAATTACTGGGATTCAGTCAAACTCAGTCAATCTGAACAGAATAGATACATTTGGTGGGAGAATTACTGGGATTCAGTCAAACTCGGTCATAATTTTCGCTCACTTGAAGTTGTGGATCGCGTCAGCGAGACACAACTTCAAGTGGGTGAAATCTGAGCAGAATAGCTACATTTGGTGGGTGGATCACGTATAGGATAAAGCCAGAGGAACTCTTCATTCATATCTGTATCAATGCAGTGCCAATACCTTAGTCGACTAGATTTATCTGTGGCTTTTTATGTTCATAGGTTTTTTTGAATGGTAATTTACATTGCACAAACGATGATGCTTGCACAAAGTTCAGCTATATATGTCTATATAATTGCCCAGTGGCAATACTATTATAGTCCTCGACGTTTATCCGAAGCTCTGTTAATTCTTTTCATTAGTTTGTGGACGACCTTCAGCCTCAGTGGCCACGTCTTTTAATAATAATGATGTTTGTGGACGACCTTCAGCCTCAGTGGCCACGTATTTTAATAATAATGATGTACAGTATCAGTCCAACAAGCTCGACAACTTTACTCGATGTTTTATAATGATGGGCCAGCGTCGCAGACGATGGCCCAACATTAGAAAAACATTGGATAAGCGTGTTGTGTTTGTTGAGAGTGCTGTGTGCCTGCCCAATCTTGGTGTAATGCTACACCATAATACCAAACACTGGATCAGCATTGAGCCAACATTTGATCAGTGTATCGTGTAGTCGTAAACCGAGCATGTCTACAGGTCCCCAACAACAGTTGAACCCTTAAAGCGCTGAATATTTTTTTAATATTCATGGAGACAAAAGTTTTTTTTTCAATTTGAAATCATCATAAATGTCTTAGTTGGCTCTTTCTGACTCATTTGAATACCTATGTTATGAGTCTACGGCCAATAGAAATATGTGTACTCTTACAGCGCGGGGATAGACCTAAGTCGTCAGAATCTGACGTCTACAGACGTCAGATTCTGACGACTAAAGTCTATTCTCGCACTGTAAGAGTAATAATATTTCTAATGGCCGTAGACCTATAACATAGGTATTCAAATGAATCAGAAAGAGCCAACTAAGACATATATGATGATTTCAAATTGAAAAAAAATCTTTGGTCTCCATGAATATTAAAAAAATATTCAGCGCTTTAAGGGTTCAACTGACGGTGTGAGTCACAGCTAGATGGGATAGGGTCAGCATATGCTTATTGGTTTTCTATACAAGGTCGGTAACTCACTGAAATCGTGGAAGCAGCAATCTCCACATACTAGGCCTATTGTTCACGCCCGCATGCTCAACATAGGGGCTATTCAGCCCCACTATTTTATCGTGTAAACCCAAAAGGCAGTAACTTCTCAATATAATAGTAAGCTGAATACTGCAGTGTATTATTCACGACATGTCTCATTTTGTTGAAAATGTTGCTTCTGTCAGAATCGAGCTCGTAAAATTATTATTAATGCACGTAAATTCTAAGATTTCCGTTTGAAAATTCTTCAATAATTATCTACAAGAACTAGATATGCCATGCTAACATTTTTTTGGTAGAAAACAAAAGTCTACTTAGTCCGTTTCTCATTTTAAAATGACGAGGACTGGAAAGTTTCCTTCCCTCAGTAGAAGTATAGACATGGCAGTGATTGTCACCGCATATAGACACATCCCAATTTCCCGTGGTGTGAGTGACCCCGGTGAACTGTATACTCAGTACACTGGCTATGACAGGTGAACCATAGCGAAAATACCACGGAAGTGTTTAAACATCAATATTTGCAAACGTTTGGTTCCATTTAAACAAATATAAGTAATTTTCAGCCACTTAAAGTTGTGGATCGCGGTAGCGAGACACAACCCGTGGCTGAAAATGTCAAAATGTAATAGATCACTGAGGCAATTCACACCTCAAAGTGAATAAAAAAGGTCTTGTCTGATTTGATTAACAAACCTAATAGCTGAACATGCTCATTGCGATGTGCTATGCTATGTTATTTTCGTTCCCTATGGTACATGATGCATTTAACACGAATTAAATGAACCATGTACCATCGGGAACGATTTGATAATTACGCATCAGCATACTGTTGATAGCACTAATTATAGTGACGATTTAATAATTGCAAAAGCCTATAATTTTTCAATTTAATGTAATACTGATAATGATCTTAATGATCCTAATGCATCAATGATCGTACTTGCTAGCGCCACCCTGGATTATTGCTGTTATGAAGGTTCACCAACTCTACCGTGATGAGCTTGGAAAGTGTTATTATTAAATCGTTTTTCAATTTTAACTCTGTGATATGATATTATATATAGTTATTATGGTGACGCTACATTTCAATATATTTTTGTGTCAATATATTTCTGTTATTTGTCTCAAAATACCAGGTTAAGAAAATTATTAGCTGCGCATTCACTGACTGCTTTAAAATCAGATTGATTGCGTGTTATGAATAGCACACATAGACAGCGTTTTGTAGCGTACAAGGGCAGACATACATGTGCTATAAAGCGTGACAGAACAGGTTTTCTGGCAACTTTGATATTAAGCTGTGGGTATTTCAGCATTTCATTCAAGTATTGTAAATTCAACAGTTTAACCTGCATGTTGTAATCTTAGAGGATGGATATGATTTGACTTGCTAAAATACGAATTGTAACGTATTAAATTGAAGCCCAAAGCTGATAAATAAAATGACTGATTGATAAACTGACAAATAAACTGACTGAGAAATAAAGGGATAAAGAAACTGGTAAATATATATATATATATATTTAAAAACACCTTGTTATCGTGTATTCTAGCTACCTTAATAATAATAATTGGGTATTTCACATACCCTCGAGGGGCGAAACAACTCAACGACCTTGATAATTGATTGAGGACATTGCCCGTCATTTGTCACACCCCTCGTGATCAGCCATAGAAATTCAGGTCAGTGAGCACAACAAATGTATACCCACAAAATGTGTAAACCATGACGCGATCCAAAACTACTGAAAACGGATGGAAATTAGTTACATTTCAAGTCAAAACGTAACATAAATGTCGTCTATGAACGCCACCTTTTAAAATGCAATTTAAATGAGTTTTAAAAACGATTATAATTATGATCGTCGATTAAAAAACTTATGCATTTTGAGCCGATGTTGAGTTAGTGTTGGTCAACCGTCTTTGACGTCGACCCAGCATTAGCCTAGCATTGGTACACCTTCTCATGTTTGCCGGGTGGGCACTATCATACACTAATACTTCCTGCTGAGATACACTGAGGTGTGACTATATATGACATCTACCTATCTTGCAAAACCAACATGCAATATATGCTTACTTTACAAGTATTTTGGCTAGATATCAACATGATACGCATGTATTAAATGCGTTCTTCTTTATGTCCATGCCAAATAAAATGACCTTGGGCGTGAGGTTGTAAATGTGAGATTTGATATTTGATAGTTCCTTATAACATCAACTGTGTTGGCATTAACGTAGTTGGCATCACCCACCCAATGGTGGACGGTTTTTAAATATGAGATTGCATATTATATGTGAGGTTTCATTAATATATTGATTAGTTGGCACCACCCGCCCAATGGGTGGACGGTATTTTAATGTGAAATTTGTTATGTGAGATTTCACTATTGTATTAACTTGATTAGTTGGCACCACCCGCCCAATGGTGGACGGTATTTAAATGTGAGATTTGTTATGTGGGATTTCATTATTATAATAACATGAGTAGTTGGCACCAACCAACTAATGGTGGACGGTTTATAAATGTGAGATTTGGTATGTGAGATCATTATTATATTACCTGAAGTAGTTGGTCCAACCGGCCACCCAATGTTGAACGGTATGTTCACGTAACAAGGAGCTGAATTACTTATCAACATTCGTCATTTAAATTTGTTGACGATACATTAGTCTTGTAATAGACCGTGGGCCACCCGTAACCCCCCCCCCCCTGGGGATTTTTCACGCCTCTGAATATGGACCTATTGAAATACGGTTGTTTGCATTTAAGCTGTTGGGGCTAAATATGCTAAAATATGCAAATTAGACAGCCATTACGCAAAATCCAGTTTCAAGCAATATCTCAGAAACTAATCAAGTTAGAATCCTGAAAAAACAGTATCTATCATACGGTTTTCATGGTCAACGAATGCAATGAAATATATCTTATTAGGATCAGAATAATAAATTAGCATAAAATATGCAAATTAGGCAGCCATCACCGAAAATCCAGTTACGAGCAATATCTCGGCAACTAATCAAGTTAGAATCCTAAAAACAGTGTCTTTCAAACGGTTTTCATGGTCAACAAATGCAATAAAATATATCTAATCAGGATTAGAATGATAAATTAGCATAAAATATGCAAATTAGGTAGCCATTACGCAAAATCTAGTTTCAAGCAATATCTCAGAAACTAATCAAGTTAGAATCTTGAAAATATGTCTACCCTAATTGTTTTCATGGACAGAGATTGCAATAAAATATATGTTATCAACATCATGAAAACATATTAGCATAAAATATGCAAATTAGCTAATAATAAGTATTGTAGAAAATCAGGTTTCAAGCAATAGGGGCCTATATCAAAGACCAAACAACCCAAGAGTAAGACATAAAATATCTACACTCCCATTTTTGTGGTCAACCTTTCATCTGAAAACATTTCAAGATTTCCAAAATGTCCACATTACATGCAATGTATAACATTTCAAGTAGTAATTGTGTACACACGTAGTTAAGGCGTTGTGAAATAGAAATTCGTGTAAAAAGACAAAGCTCAAAGACGTATTATCGCCACACACGACCTCTCACTAAGCCCCTTGACCTCTCAGCTGATATCCACGACCAGTTTAAACGTTTATTTTTCCTATTTTGATCTTTTAATACAGCAGTAGACCCTACTTTGTTTTCTTTACAATATTAGGGTAACCCTATAACCCGGATCTCGTGGAAATTACCTTTAATTAAAATGACACCTAATAATTGTATAATTATTTGGGTTTGGGCATCTATACTTATACTATAATACCAAAATGTGTTTTTTATTTTGATTTTTTTACTTTGATTTTTTTTATGGTTTCCAGCATGGTACCTTGAACTATAGTTACGTGATTGTCCGATAATACATACATAAAGTGACCAATAAAATAAGCATATGCCTGTAGCATTTTTTTTATTTCATTCTGATGCCAATTCAGAAGTGTGGGCTTCTTAATTAGAGTTTAAATAATATGTAAAAGTTAATTTAGAACCTAATGTTGATAAAAGGTTGCCCATATATCCTGCTAAGCTAGTTACCAAGCATCGAAATATGAATAGTAGGGATATCAACATTTTTATTAGGGATATCGGGAATTAAAAATAAACACATCGCCCGAACATCTCGTGCACCTTCTGATTGCCAGAAAACAATGGCGTTGGTTTTTTCAGACAAAAACCTTATTATGAACATGGGTTTGCATAATTATTAGAAAGGTTACGTACACTATGCATACTAGCTGGTGGTAACAAGTTATCTAGAATATTAATCAAAGAAAAATAGTATTCAGACCTATTTATGAGCACCTAGCGTTGCACCTGCTAATTATTATTAATCAGTGATATATGTCGAGACATGATTTGGGTTTGAGTCACATGAACTCAAAAGTCATCAAAAAGACTATCATTTTTAAGCCCTTTCGTGATTTCTGAGATTATTTTATGCCCATACCTTCTTAATGCCACTGACATGATGAAACTATAATTTTATCACACCTTTGTTAAATATAACTGACCTGTAATATAGGAGTTAATAGGTTATTACATGTGTGGTGTAATAATAAACCCATATTTGTTCATTTAAGTTTTTTATTTATTTACATAACATCTTCTAATGACATAACTAGGGTGATTTTAATGTGTAATCCTTTGGATAAATAACTAGAGTTGAACAAATAGATACAACCAGTCTTTCCTGCTATTAAATTCACTGTGTAAAATGACCCATTAATTGTTCTTGTCTTAATATCTTGAGTGCAAACTAGCAGATAATAAATAAATATATAATAAGTTGTCTAAAAATGTTTGTCTTTAAAAATCTCGAGGGGATAGGGGATGTTTTTCATGTATGGTTTTCATATACACATAGCACGAAAGACGTGTACTTTGAGATTTAAAGGGTCATTATATATTGTAATGAACCCAGTATTTGTTATTTTTTTATTTTCAGTTCACATGACATAGCGAAAATACCATGAAGTAAGTAGTCAAATAGCAGCTAATTAAAATGTATGATAATTTCAATTTGTTAAAGGGACTGGCCCAGGCTAAAATCATCAAAAAATCGGTGATTTTATTTCGGGTTTTTAATATGTCCATATGATGTAAACATGTACATAGACTAGAACTGCAAATTTTTATAATTTTTGTGCTGCGCGTTCACCAGTTAGGCTAGATATAGAGACGAAATTCCCGATTTCTAATTATTGACAACCATGTCAAAAATAGGAAATGCGGGAATTTCGTCTCTATATCTAGCCTAACTGGTGAATGCGCAGCACAAAAATTATCAAAATTTGCAGTTCTAGTCTATGTACATGTTTACATCATATGGACATATTAAGAACCCGAAATAAAATCACTGATTTTTTGATGATTTTAGCCTGGGCCAGTCCCTTTAATAAAAATGCCTAAAGGTTAATCAATTGAACTGTATACTGTGTTAGTAGTTTCATCATTTGAAACCGGAATGGCTAATTGCTAGCTACAAATGATGAAAAATATTACTATTTATGAAAAATACACACCCCTCGGATTGAATTCATGAGCTGATCCCATTCTACGAAATGATTTCCCATATTTAGTGGTATTTTATTTGCTTGAGAACTAGCTTGAAAACATAGATATAAAAGGTAAAATTAAATCATATGAAAGTGTAAAATCTCAGTAGTGCAATGGTTAACACTTTACCCGCGAAATTATATTATTTACATTTTCACCCACTTGAAATTGTGCGTCGCTACCGCGACCCACAACTTCAAGTGGGTGAAAATTCGTGATATGTGTTTAATTTGTGACCAAACATGTGCAAAGTTTATTGTTCAAGCCATCGTTTCAATCCCAATAACTGTAATTCAACTTGCTGATAATATTAAAAAATAAACGACTATAATCATGCTTAGCGGCTAAAGGGTTAATATATAACAACCTTGTAATATGCGAGTTTTGAATTCAACATCTGAGATTTCGCAATGTATTTATGGGTTGTCAAATGCGTGATTTATGAGGTTGAAAAAATATGAAGGAAGTGACTGTATTTGACTGGATTTTTGAATTTGTATTTACACAATCGTTACTCGACCCGCGATACACAGCTTATAGTGACTGAAAATATATGTTATTAGTGAAATATAAATCGCAATATAGATGTGATTGATTTGGCTTTTAACCCTCGCCCCCCCCCCCCCCGTGCTATTTATCAGACAGATTTGAAATGTAAAGTCATCATATCATTTGTTAATAAAGATATAGGTTGTAAAAATGATTTATATTCATCTTTTTATATTACCTATGAGCATTATATCCTTCAGTTTGTTTGCGATTAAATGCAGTTTCTAATGTCGGCTTACCATCTCAACACAGATGGAATTATCTCTATTTCCTTTTATCGATTTATTGATTGATTGATAAGTTTTCGGTCCTGATACTTATTCGATTAGATGTTTTAGGAGCTATTTTTAGTCAGACACCTTAAAAGTTTAATACAATTAACGACATCTAACTATAATATGAAGTACAATTTACAATGCTTTATATCTAACTATAATATTAAGTACAATATACAAGGCTATAGATACAATTGTTTATGCTATATATTTACCTACATATACAAGTGAGGCATTCGCGAGTTCAGGTGATAAACGTAATATAAACAGTCATGATGATATAAGTGACGATGTTATCCAGCGTCCATTGTTTTTATCCTTAACTCTGTCAGGCCTGACTTTTCCATTGACATCTTCATCCACTACAAGCCGCGAATTACTGTCGCAATTCTCGGATTGTAGTGGATGAAGATGATTTGCTATAGGTGAAAAATTAAAGAAAATTATTGTGTCTTGGTAAACCAGTTTTATGGGAATTTTCCTTCTAAAACCCTTGGTTGTAGGGAAATTAGGACTGCTTTCGGGGATGTAAAATGATGCTTTAATGCACCGTGAGGTCTTAAAGGGTTAATCATAACCTTTGTTTTTATACGTATTCATAACATTCACAACACTCAGCTTGAAAAGCTGCATGCTTCCTTACTATGAGTGCGACATCACATAGTTCAATGGCGCAAGGGGTTAACCCTTTAACCGCCAAATTATTCAATCTGAATTTTCACCCACTTGGAGTTGTGTCTCGCTGACGCGATCCACAACTTCAAGAGAATGAAAATTATTCAGATTTGACAAAATGGAGGTCATCTGTTTTCAAATATTGCTGATTGATGTAACATTTTATCTTTAACATGTTTAAGAGGTGTACTTAATGTGCGAATATATGCGGCACCGGCGGTTAAAGGGTTAATGGTGTTAACCCTTTGCCTGCTGATCAAGGCCTTTTTAATCTGTTTTATTAGCCGATTAAATCACTGTTATTGGGAATTAAATAAGTGTTTAAACACCAATATTTGCAAATGTTTGGTTCCAATTAAACAAATATAAATAATTTTCAGCCACCTAAAGTTGTGGATCGCGGTAGCGAAACACAACCCGTGGCTGAAAATGTCAAAATGTAATAGATCACTGAGGCAATTCACACCTCAAAGTGAATAAAAAAGTTCTTGTCTGATTTCATTAACAAACCTAATAGCTGAACATTCTCATTGCGATGTGCTATGCTATGTTATTTTCGTTCCCTATGGTACATGATGCATTTAACACGAATTAAATGAACCATGTACCATCGGGAACGATTTGATAATTACGCATCAGCATACTGTTGATAGCACTAATTATATTGACGATTTAATAATTGCAAAAGCCTATAATTTTTCAATTTAATGTAATACTGATAATGATCTTAATGATCCTAATGCATCAATGATCGTACTTGCTAGCGCCACCCTGGATTATTGCTGTTATGAAGGTTCACCAACTCTACCGTGATGAGTTTGGAAAGTGTTATTATAAAATCGTTTTTCAATTTTAAGGCTGTAATGTGATATTATATATAGTGATTATGGTAAGGCTACATTTCAATATATTTTTGTGTCAATATATTTCTGTTATTTGTCTCAAAATACCACCTTAAGAAAATTATTAGCTGCGCATTTACTGACCGCTTTAAAATCAGATTGATTGCGTGTTATGAATAGCACACATAGACAGCATTTTGTAGCGTACAAGGGCAGACATACATGTGCTATGAAGCGTGACAGAACAGGTTTTCTGGCAATTTTCACTTGTTTGATATTAAACTGTTGGTATTTCAACATTTCATTCAAGTATTGTAAATTTAACAGTTTACCCGGCATGTTGAAATCTTAGACGATGGATATGATTTGACTAGCTCAAATATGCAATTGTGACGTATTAAATTGAAGCCCAAAGCTGATAAATAAAATGACTGATTGATAAACTGACAAATAACCTGACTGATAAATAAAGGGATAAATTAACTGGTAAATATATATATATATTTAAAACACCTTGTCATCGGGTATTCTAGCTACCCTAATAATAATTATTGGGTATTTCACATACCCTCGAGGGGCGAAACAACTCAACGACCTTGATAAATGATTGAGGACATTGCCCGTCATTTGTCACACCCCTCGTGATCAGCCATAGAAATTCAGGTCAGTGAGCACAACAAATGTATACCCACAAAATGTGTAAACCATGACGCGATCCAAAACTACTGAAAACGGATGGAAATTAGTTACATTTCAAGTCAAAACGTAACAGTACAGTACAGTACAGTACAGTACAGTACAGTACAGCACAGCACAGCACAGCACAGCACAGCACCTTTTCATGTTCACTATTCCACGCACCCTTTACCCATCGAATTACCCATTAAATTTTTCACCCACATAAAGTTGTGTCTCGCTGCCCCAACCCACAACTTCAGTGGATGAAATTTACTCTTATTTGTTTATCTAGAGACCAAAAAGTTTGCAAATATTGAAGTGTAAACACATTTCATCCTCAATAACTATGATTATACCTGCTAATTAATCAGATTAAAAACGATTATAATTTTGATTAGTACTTAAATGGTATGCCAATGTACCCGCTGACAAGCATGGTCGTCTAACTTGCCGCAAATAATTTATTAAGCAGCCAGTCAACTCGCCTCTATTGGGTCTATTTCGCGAACGACACAATATACATGTAGGGCCATACAATTGACATGAATTATGGAGCCTATCAGTAACAGTTTTATACAGATATACTTGGCTTAGCGTGTACCTGACCCATCGTGATACACATCAGACACAACACATATAATACGTTAGTATATCAGTTATTGGAGCAAGAAACAAAATTGATTATCATAACTGTGTAACGATCTGTAGAGAAATCGGCCTATTTTGGTCATCATGAATATAGGTGGTGACTGTGTTTATCACCGGAACAACCAGTTATCATAAAACAAATACCGATTAAACAGCTTATTTCTGAATAATTGAATAAATATGCGAATTAATTAGTGAATAAATGCATGCATGAATGAATGAAGGAATGATGTGACAGGCGACTGTGTTTAAGCCTTTAACCGCCGTTGCCGCATATATTCGGGTTTTCATTTTTTATTAGCACATTAAATACCACCTTTTAAAGACGTTAAAGATTATATGTGACATTAATCAACAATTTTTGAAAACAGTTGACCTCCATTTTGTCGAATCTGAATAATTTTCACTCACTTGAAGTTGTGGATCGCGTCAGCGAGACACAACTTCAAGTGGGTGAAAATTCAAATTGAATAATTTGGCGGTTAAAGGGTTAACCCTTACGACGCTGAAACATATTTGTATAAATCATAGAGATCAAAGGATTTATTTTCATTTTGAAATCATCGTAACTGTCTTAGTTAGCTCTTTCCGCTTCATTTGAGAACCTGGGTCTACGGCTATCATAACTTTTCAATTCCTTCAGTGCAGAGATTCTAGCGTGTAAGGTCGGCCCCCGCGCTGAAAGGTTCAACGTGCATGAAAACTGGACCCGAGCTCTTTCTTTGCAAGTAGCGCACAATTTCCTTATGCTAGTAGGCCTGGTCGGTTTGTTTTCAGCTCTACTGAAGGTGACAAATTAAGCCGAACATAAACCTTCAGACGCCGCCACTCAACTCAAACAAACAGTTGTTCTTATCCAATTTGATTCTGTTTTCTACCAGTTTTTTGTACAATTAAAACAAGTTAGAGATGAAAGATATGTATCATTCACTGGGCTGTATTGGAGCATATAAAACCCTACATAATCGCTTATAATAAGGAAATGATAGCTTATGATAAAGAGTGGACTCCTCAACACCTCATTTCTTCAACAGGTCATACCCCACAATGATGGCCAAATGTCGGGCCACCGTTGCAGGCGGTGGACCAGCTTTTACTCAGCATTTGATCAAAGTCATTACATATCACGTAGAACGCATTGTAAGGATTGTAAAACCACAGATTAACAGAAGATTTTACTGTTGTATTATACGCCTCACATTGTGTTCATCCAATAGGCCTAGCTCTAAACATGATATTCTCAGCTTACTGAAGAGCCAACGTCTAAGATGCTGGTCTAACATTAAACCAACATCGCTTTGACGTCTAGTCTTGCATGGCTGACGGTCATTCAACACAATTTACTGGGCCTTCCAAAAAATCTCCAATGCTGCTTTAAGGTTGGGCCACCGTCTGTAACACTGGTCCAACCTTAAAGCAGCATTTTACAAGTGTCTCGGGTTTTGCATTGGTACGTTCTGCTTGAACAAGCTGGGTATTGAGCGACACGGCAGAGCTTTTATAATTCATCATAGGGGGAATCAGCATGTTCAGTTGTCAGTAGCAACTGCACGGGTTATGGAGGTAAGTTTTGTATTATATTGACATTAACAGCCAAAAACATTGTCATTTTTAGCTACATAAAATATACATTTATAGCTGTATAATATTTACAGCTACATAACCTGATATAGCACATATTGTCTGGTGAGGTTATGATTGAGATACAAGTGTAGTGGTCACCTATGCAAATCCATCCAATCGCATACTCACTCCCAGTAGGGTCTGTAACAGCGAGAATGAAGTCTTTATGATCCTAGTAACAAAGTCCTGATGACTGTAACGCAAACTTGGTGATAGGCTACGAAAACGTGGTGATAGTTTTCTTGCAGCGCGACAACATACAAACTGATTATGGCTTAAAATGGTACGAAAATACATCATTTAGCAATTAAACTATACACACATGTATAAGATTTAGTTGTTCGAGTCTCAGTGTACAAAATAACATGACATATGTAATAATCAATTGTTAGTGATGTTTTGTAAATATAATGATGATATGGTCGTTTTATGTTGTTGTTTATTTATGATAATCAAAAATAAAGATTGTAAGTATCACTCCATATTGTTATCTGTTATAATGGTTGTCTGTAACACTGGTGTTTACTAGTTATCATAGTCAAAATAATGAAATACAATAAATGAATGTAACAAAGTCTTAGTGATAGTGTAACAAGATCTTCCTGATAGTCTTTGTTTATGTCACACAGTCTGGATGATAACGTTTACCTTGATAATAGGATCACAAGAAAGGATGTATCTATTATTGTCATGGAAAGTTTTGTGTTGCAATAAATGTGATCAGACACACCATTATAAAACACTCTGAAAAAAAAGTTGACTGCTTTGGCCTACTCTGTCAACAGCAAACAAATTGTAATACAAAGCAAAACGTTTTGAAATATGTGAATGTGATGTGACGTGTGGTGTCGCTCAAGCGCATGCCTTGGTCACATTTCACAAATGGGGCCTTCCCGGGTAGTTCCCGGGCTGTCTTTGGTCATTTTTTGGGCGTCCCGCACGGGACCCGTAGGAACCCCGACCGGGTGCAGTCCATTTTTCACCCTGCGCGGGCCCCGGGTTACTTTTAATTCTAACTTAAAAGTAACTCTGCCGGGATCTGCCAGGGACGCGGGGACAAATTTTTAAGGAAAGCACGCAGGGTACCGGCCGAACCCCCCTACGGTACCCGTGAGGGAGTCTGTGGGGTCCTGACTCGGCTTGTAGGGGACCCGGGCGGAGTCCCACCGGTGCCCTTACGACCCTTGAATTATCTCCAGGGGAATCATAGTTAATGAGATACAAATTGATCAATGTTCAATAAATCAATAAATAAATAAATCAACCAATCAATCCAAAAAAATAGGTAACTTCTCATTTTACAAACTGGGTTTGTCACTTGAATCAACTTGCATCACAGTCATAATGTATACAAATAACCCAGTCTTATACATTCCCCTTACTTTTGTGGATAGGTCTACTAACAATATACGATAGTTTATCTATATAGATAAATCGAATAGAAGAAGACATAATACAACCGTTTTTTATTAATAATTTTACATTATTCCACACATACGGGCCTAATAGGGGCCTACTTTGCTCAATTGAAGGCCAAGACGCGGCAAAATTTTGAGCAACAGCTACGCATCCATCCTGATGAAAGATTTGAAGTCTTCGTGGTGTTCGACCCTGTAAAAGGGTCTCGTATTGCTCGTAACAGGCTCTTTGAGCCAGTACAGCATCGAATCGACCACATTCGTCTTGTAGGATTTAATTTGTCAATATTTCTTGTTCTGGGGGAAATGCCGGAGGGCCAACATTGTAAGATTGTCGAAATGCTGCAAGCCTAAGCGTGAGGCCTTGCAGTTAAATGAATATCGTCAGCAGAGTGAATATTGCTTTACGTCGCTTTCTGCACAATCATGGCAATATCGTGACAGAAAGAAGCCCGAAGTCGGGATTATACTATACTCTTATCGAATGACTTCGAGGGTTCTTCATAGTGCACAGTACCATATCTCCAGGCCTTTGAACAATTTCGGGCACTGTATGCACAACCTCGATAACACACATCCGACCCGGTGGGATTCGAAACCAGCACCTCTGAGTTTTGAGCCACAACTGGACCGAATGAGCCATCGGGGCCGGCCAATATTATATTGCCAGCAGCTTGCATCTCTTCGAGAATGTGTTTTGATAAAAAAAATAGTTGATAAGAACATATCTTTATAATGGTTTTATTGACCGTTTACATATTGACAACTTAGACACATGTTTAAATTTCCTAATTTTTTTGCGGAGCGAATTGGTCATACGCACCAATAGCAGTATAGGCGACAGCAGTAGCAGTCATTATTATCCCACGAATTTGAACAGTTTGGCTCACGGCATATGTGCGCACCAAGAAAATATATCGACCGCAGAGGGACCCCCGAGCCCGGTACCCCCGGGCTCTGAGTCAACCACGCTACCAATGAACCACCCTGACATAAATATAGGTCTACCCTTGTCGGGACCACTGAGATGACCTGCAGAAACCCTGCCGATGCCCTGGCAGTGCCCACCCGACATACCTTACACTTTACGGCCCCCGGTCGGGTCCTGTCCGGGATACCTACGGGCACCGGCCGAGCCCCGGTAACGTTTTCAGACAAAAAGGACAAGTCTCCTGTGATACCCGGCCGGGCGCCCGCCGGGACCCGCCAGGGCTCTGGCAGGGTGTCTGTAAAACACGATTTGATCATGACCACAGTGCCCGGGGCCCGCCAGGGACTTGGATCACGGCCGTGCTCACAGCCCGGACGGGGCCCGGTAAAATTGTGACCTAAGCATAAGGCTTTCAGAGAAATAGCCTGGCCGCGCCCGCCGCGACCCGCCAGAACTCCGGCAGAGTATTTGAAAACACGATTTGATCATGACCACAGTATACAGTGCCCGCGGCCCGCCAGGGACTACGATACCAGCTGCGCTTACTGCTCGGACGGGCTGGTTGTCATTTAAAAAAAAATAGCTAAAAAACAATGAAAGGCGACAGTAGAACGATTGGACGCGAACATTCAGAAGAGTTTGATGAAGTGACTGCAGATTTGAAATTATGAAACATTTAACCCTTTGACTTCCAGGCCGGGGTGCATGCCAGGATCCAGATATACTTGTGTAGGAGTTCTATTTTTCGTCATTTGAAGCTGGAATTGCTAACGCAATTTCCAGCTTCAAATGACGAAAAATACATAAATGTAGTATATATTTGACGAGAATTTGTGTCATTTTATGGTTACGTTCATTGCCGAATGACGACGGAAATTTCCGTCATGTATGGTAGTGAAAAGGTTAAACAAACTTTTACCTCTCATCACCAAACGTATGACAAAACACAATCTTTAGCAATTGTTTTATTTTAATATGGTCTACTCTGGTAGCTTTGATGTTAACCAAATTGCATCACAGCTTTTCTGGGATGTTGTAAAATTCAACAAATCACAATTGTAGCACGCGGTTTACAAGGATGTAAAACAATTCTGATCAATAAGTCTACATATTTTTCATGCAAAGTTTATGCGTTTCGTGGGAGTAGGCCTACTCTACGGTGACTCGAATATGACTATGGGAAAGCTCGCACCGGTATATAGATAGAAATCGGAGATCAAGATGCGGTACTGACAAGGACACATTCGCAGTGATGTCTGTTTCATCCAGCAAATGCTGGATGCACTTGCACAGGATAATTTCATATCGGCGATAATCAAACAGACTTCGTTACATTATCATCAAGACTTTGCCACACTATCATCAATACCTTGTTACTTAATCATCAAGAATTGGTTACATTTTTGACATGACTTTGTTACACCATCATGAAGACTTTGTTACTCATACCATTACTATCATCAAGTTTGTGTTACACACTTTTATTGAAAAATATCACTGTAATCGCATTTTGTCGGCTCTAACACATCACACAACAAAGTTTATTACATATATTTTGTCTTTTACTTATAACCCACCGCTATATCGATAGAAATCGGAGATATCTGCTGTGTGCCGACCAACAATCACAATTTACTAGCATGCTTACACAACAGCCTAAACGGGAGTGTATAGCAATCACGGGGTCGTGAAATATTTGTTGACATGGCAACATACAATGATGCATCAGATTGTGTTTGTTTGATGATGATTTGTAGTACAGGATCATCAAGTTTGCGTAGCCTATCACCAAGTTTGCGTTACAGTCATCAGGACTTTGTTACTAGGATCATAAAGACTTCACTCTCACTGTTACAGACCCTACTGGGAGTGATACTGTGTAGATGGTTACTCGAGTTTTACGATAACAGCTTCGGCTTTTTTTGAGAGAGATAAGCAATATTTTTTTAAGTATCAAATCAAATTATCAATAGCGTTGTTCTGACCAATATATTTAACCAAAATAATATGTATATTGTATCAGACATAAACAAAAGAGTCGGCAAACTAATAGAGCCTGAGGTATATTACGAAAATTGGTTACAATAGATTTAACTGAGAAGAAATGATACGCTGGAATTAGTTTGTAATTGCCGAATTGCTTCAGATTATTTCTCATTCATTTGAAGCTGGAATTGGTAACGCAATTTCCAGCTCCAAATGACGGTAAATAATTATATTTTTAGATATAATTGTTATGTTCGCATGTTCGCTCGTATATAGTATTCAAATTCCAAAGAATGACAGTGTTTCTTCCCCGTCCATTCATGAAGATTCTATATTGTGAGAGAGCATCTATGCTTCTCAAGAGTAAGTTAACCAGAGCTCCAAGTTTGAATCCCGTGCATTTAACAATCTTAGTTTCTCAGATTTAGATTCAATTTACCTAGTATACTACACAGCTAGATGGGATAGGGTCAGCATATGCTTATTGGTTTTCTATACAAGGTCGGTAACTTACTGAAATCGTGGAAGCAGCAATCTCAACATACTAGGCCTATTGTTCACGCCCGCACGCTCAACATAGGGGCTATTCAGCTCCACTATTTTATCGTGTAAGCCCAAAAAGCAGTAACTTCTCAATATAATAGTATGCTGAATACTGCAGTGTATTATACACGACATGTCTCATTTTGTTGAAAATGTTGCTTCTGTCAGAGTCGAGCTCGGAAAATGATTATTAATGCACGTAAATTTTCGTTTGAAAATTCTTCAATAATTTGCTACAAGAACTAGATATGCCATGGTAGCATTTTTTTGGTAGAGAACAAAAATCTACTTAGTCCGTTTCTCATTTTAAAATGACGAGGACTGGAGAGTTTCCTTCCCTCAGTAGAAGTATAGACATGGCAGTGATTGTCACCGCATAGACACATCCCAATTTCCCGTGGTATACTACAAGAAACGGGCATGTATGTCAAGGTTGTGCAAAATACCTTGTCAATGGTCTGTTGAAGCTTAACCCTTAGAACACTGAGCTATTCAATTTAAATTTTCAGCCACTTGAAGTTGTGCCTCGCGGTACAACTCGCTACCGCGATCCACAACTTTAAGTGACTAAAAATGTGTGATATTTGTGAAATTTAGGTCCCAACATATATCAGTGTTTCAAGATAGAAAGCACATTTTATTTTTAACAACTGATTATACAGGTGCTAACAAAAGCACGGAATGTCAACTGTAGTCGACATCAGTGCTCTAAGGGTTAATTAAACTAGCGGGAGCGCTTCCACTAAACACAATACGTTCAACCACAGTTGGTTTGATGCTGGCCCAGCGTCACTCACTTTTTATGCAGACCACGGGAAATTGGGATGTGTTCATGCGGTGACAATCACTGCCATGTCTATACTTCTACCGAGGGAAGGAAACTTTCAAGTCCTCATCATTTTTAAATGAGAAATGGACTATGTAGACTTTTGTTTTCTGCAAAACAAACTCTACCATGACATACCTACTTCTTGTAGCAAATTATTGATGAATTTTCAAACGGAAATCTCATAATTTACGTGCATTAATAATCATTTTACGAGCTCGATTCTGACAGAAGCACTAGTTCCAACAAAATAAGACATGTCGTGAATAATACACTGCAGTATTCAGCTTACCATTATATTGAGAAGTTACTGCCTTTTGGGTTTACACGATAGAATAGTGGCGCTGAATAGCCCCTATGTTGAGCGTGCGGGCGTGAACAATAGGCCTGGTATGTTGAGATTGCTGCTTCCACGATTTCAGTGAGTTACCGACCTTGCATAGAAAACCAATGAGCATATGCTGACCCTATCCCATTCAGCTGTGATGCAGACCACCATTAATGGATCAACTTCTGATTTTGCACAAAAGCATGTGTCTTCGTCCAGAGTGTGGCCAATGAGCATTTACCCCATTCCCCTATCCTTAACCTACGCAAAGCGCTTTCGTAAGCACCTCGTAAACATCACACGTTACTCCAATGGCGGTTGATTGACGTCCCAGCTATTCATTATTCATTATTCATTTGACCTACTTAAAGCGCTTTTGTAAGTACCATGTAAACATAACACGTTCATCCAATGCCGGTTGATTGACGTCCCAGCGTCGCAATTCAGCGAATCTGGCAAACACAGACAAATCAGATTTAGAACATCAGTGCTCGGCGACACAGCAAGCATAACACAATTACATAACATTTAACCGCTGGTGCCGCATATATTCAAGTTTTTATCTATTATAAGCACATTAAGTACCACCTTTTAAACATGGTAAAGATAAAATGTGACATCAATTAGCAATATTTGAAAACAGTTGACCTCCATTTGTCAAATCTGAATAATTTTTACCCACTTGAAGTTGTGGATCGCGTCAGTGAGACACAACAACACAACTAAAGGGTTAAACAAAGTCAGCCCTACTTCTTCGACGTTGGTCCAGCATTCTATAAATGTTTTGTGTTTGCCGGGGAAACATCAACATGACTTAGGCTTTAATTAACCCTTACAGCGCGGGGACCGACTTTAGTCGTCAGAATCGGACGTCTGTAGACGTCAGATTCAGACGACTAAAGTCGATCTCCGCAGTGTAAGAGTAAAAATATTTCTAATGGCTGTAGATCCATAACATAGGCATTCAAATGAATCGGAAAGAGCTGCCTAAGACAGTTATGATGATTTCAAATTGAAAAAAAAACCTTTGGCTTTCAAGGTTTTCATAAACAAAAATTCAGCGCTGTAAGGGTTAAAAAAAAGAGTTTACGTTGCATGCCTTAACCTGGGGGGGATTGGCTGTCGTGCACAAAATAAATGTGTTCGCTGTGATATTATTATTAATACAATTATTATTGACGTGTCATTATACAATATGCATGAGTTGATTGTGAAGTATACTAGCTCCATTGTCCTAGTCCGAGGTTGACGTGAACAGCATGGTTCAACGTCAGAGATTGACAGCATAGCAAAAGCTGTGGTTTTCTATACTGGTGGTCAGTGTACGCTGAGACCAAACATTTAATGAAAATTTTAGATGATAAATTCACCTAAAAAGACAGGGCTTTAAGTCCCCAATTTAAGGCATTATTCTAATGAGATGTACAACTATCATTACAGAATGATATACAAATAATTGATCAAACAATGACGCAGTAATTCATTGCGCAATTGATCAGATGCGCACCGTATTTTTGGGGCCCAACTTTACGAATGGCAATGATTACAGACTCTGTATCGCATGCAGAGTCTGTGGACTACATTGTCCATGACCCTTGCTATATTATCCTTGTTCAGTACACCGTTATCACTGAACCGTGTCGTCCTCACATGGACGTGCTACTATTGAGACCAAACCGTGTCGTTCTCTCCGAGGCCGTGGATTGATGTATTTGCTTTACCCAAAACATTCAACATGGCGGTGACGGAGAGCCATCTCGACCCCAAGGTCCGAAAAAGGTCCATAACTTTTCAATGACTGTGCGATCTTTGAGCTGAGCATGCGGGCATGGCGCTGAAATGTTAATGATTCTAAAAAAACTATTTTCGACCTGATTACTCCCCGATATATTCAGATATGACAGTCCAAAGAAATGTCCCACGATTTTGTACGCGATCAATCTGTGGCTGAAACCTGTTCCAGCTACTGATCAATATAACATGACCACCAAAAGTATTGGCTTTAACGAAGCGAGACAGCAGAAGTGAGCACGATATGGTAATATCACTCCCAGTAGGGTCTGTAACAGCGAGAGTGAAGTCTTCATGATCCTAGTAACAAAGTCCTGATGACTGTAACGCAAACTTGGTGATAGGCTAACTTGATGATCCTGTACTACAGAATGGAGAGCAAGTTAAGTTTTCTCTGTTTTTTTTACACGAATAACAGTCTCTAACCATCATCAAACTAACACAATCTCATGCATCAATGTATGTTGCCATGTCAACAAATATTTCAAGACCCTGTGATTGTTATACACTCCCGTTTAGGCTGTTGTGTAAGCATGCTAGTAAATTGTGATTGTTGGTCAGCACACAGCAAAGATCTCCGATTTCTACCGATATAGCGGTAGGTTATAAGTATAAAACTAAATATATCTAATAAACTTTGTTGTGTGATGTGTTAGAGCTGAAAAAATGTGATTACAGTTATATGTTTCAATAAAAGTGTGTAACACAAACTTGATGATAGTAATGGAATGAGTAACAAAGTCTGCATGATAGTGTAACAAAGTCTTAGTATAAACATATTTATTTACCGAGGATTGTACAATGGCAGAAGCTAATACAATATATGCTCCTCAAAAGCTTTGCTCAATTATGTAGTAATACAATAATACAAAGTGAAGAACAAAAGTAAAATGAAGTATGCATAAATATGTTACAAATGAATAGGTTTATTAAATTGTGAGAAGTCGTCAAAGAGGTGTGCAATAATACGTGCAAGTTCTAACAGTGAAGCTGTGCATAATCAACTGATTAGCGGCTTGCAAATTATATCATAATGCTTTTTGACAGTGAAATGAAGTCTACATAAATATGGATGAAAAGGTTTTGTTAATTATAAAAAAAATGTCAAATAGGTAATGGAATATTACTATTCAGATATTCCTACATTATATATGAAGTGTGATACAGATGTTACTACAGTAAAAATAATCTATAGTACTATGTAGTAATACAAAGTGTGTAATATAATAAAGTGGTTCATAATCAACTTGATAACAACATATCGGCATGCAAATTATATGATACCGATGTTTAGCAGTAGAATAAAGTAAGATGAAATCTGCCTAAATATGTTACCATGGTTACAGATGAAAAGGTTATATAAATTATGAGAAGTTGTCAAATAGTTGATAGAATTAATAGATAAATCGCCCAGTATTATATATAAAGTCTGATACAGCTGTAATTATTTCTACATTTTCAAATTCGTTTCCATTCCTTTCTAGAATTATATGCATCAGTGTAGAGTCTGAAGCATGATGTACATATTTACTTAAGGTTTGCATCATTTTCGGTTTATGGATATTGTAAAGTTTACATTTAAGAAAATAATGGAGAGGGGTTTCAACTGCTTCTGTACATTCACATTGGGAACTATTTAAACATCCTTTCACGAACAAATGCTTGTTGAGGTTACTAAATTCTAAGCGAATTTGGGCTAATGTTATTTGTATATGTCTATGATTGAGTGAGAAGTAGCCGTTGCGTGTGATTTTTATTTCGTGTTTGTAGTGTGCTATCTGTTTTGTGAGTGTGGCAGATCTAAAGTTAGTATCGTGTGTGTTGTATGTTTTGGCACAGTTGTATAAAATCAGATGTTTTGCATCTGGGTATTCTAAATGTGACTGATGATGCGGCTCGTGTGTTTCTGGATTGGAGTTGAGTGGGCATCCATTCTGTTGCTATAAGTGATGGCAGTTTCCCGTGAATACAAACAATCATCTTGTGAGATTTCCTGCGTTTAGCGAGAGTTTTAAAGCCTGTTTCTTTTAATAATGCTGTTTTTAATTTGCATACACAACATTAGCATATTCTATTAATGGTCGGATACAATTTGTATAACATATTAAAAGACTATTACATGACTATTTATACTTAACAATTTTCATAAGATGAATCCTGGTAGTCGCTGAGGATACTATATTGTCTATATGGGTTGTCCACTGCATATTTTGTGTAAAAGTAGTGCCTAGATGTTTATGCTGCTTTACATATTTCAGCCTATTATTATTTAAAATTTAAAAAAATCGATTCAAATCTTCATTTTATAATCGGGTGTCCTCGTGAAGAGAAACTTTATCAATTGTTCTGAATAAAGAGGCATCGTCTGCAAAAATGAATATATGACTATTTATATTTTCAACAATATCATTTATATAGACTAGGAAACAAAGGGGACCGAGAACCGAACCTTGAGGAACCCCTGCAGTATTTTTTTTTCTAGGAGGATGAGTTACCATTTACTATCACTTTTTGCATTCTGTCTGAGAAATAATCTTTTATCCATCTTAACATATTACCTTTTATACCGCAGCGATTGAGTTTATATAGCAAACCTTTATGACTGACCTTATCGAAGGCCTTCGTAAAGTCAGGAAAAACTGCCCTCACAGAGTTATTTTTGTCTAGTTCCTGATAAATTTTATGAGAAATGTGTAGAAGTTGGTTCATGCAAGAGTCGCCTGGAATGAAACCGGACTGTTTTGCTGTAATAACAGAGTTTAATTTTAGGTAATTTAAGATATGGTTGAATACTAATTTTTCAAATATTTTAGATACACAGGGTAGCAAAGAGACTGGTCTGTAGTTATTTATATTTCAGTGAGATCCCTTTTTATAAATAGGTATAACGCATGCGTTTTTCCATACTTGTGGTTATTTGCCGTTTTGTATTGAGGTGTTGAAAATTTTATTCAGGATGTGAGATATAGACGTAACAGCCTCTTTTAGTAATTTATTGCTAATCTGATCATTCCCTGTCGCTTTGTTCACATTAAGATTGCATAACAAATTTGTATACATCATTTTGATTAATAGTAATATCATCGATTTGGGGATAGTTAAGGATAGGAATATCTGGAAGTATCATATTGTCATCATCTGTTGTTGCTTGTTCCACGAAGTAATTATTTAATTAATTAGCCTTCTGACAGTCATCGACAACTGTCATTCCACCAGACCCTAAGGACGGTATGCCACCCTGTTGGGAACCTTTAATTTGATACTTTATTATTTCCCACCATTGTTTAACATTTAAAGTTGGGTTAGATAGTATATTCTCTCGTTTCAGTTCATAACTATGTTTAGCTAAATGTATTAAGGTCACTATATTGTTTCGCATCCGATTATAATTATCTCTGTCAACCACTGAGTTATTGCGTCGTTTAAAAAGTTTTTGTCGTTTTTTGATAAGTCGGCGTCTTTCAGATGTCATCCATGGTTTGTCGTTGGGTCAAATTGTTACAATATTGTGTGGTATACAAGACTCGGCAATTTTCATGAACATGTCGCTCCATACGAGAGCGGTTTCGTTAACACTGGGTTGTAAAGTTACATTTTTCCAGGTAGCAGCTGCCAATAACTCACGGGATTTCACAAAATTTCCGTTTTTAAAATCCCATACCTGACGTGTAAAACAGTTCCCCCTTTTATGTGGTATATTTAATAATGCTGTAATAGGCGGATGATCACAGTTAGGGAGTCTGGTCTCTGTGCCCACGTGGGTAAAAATATGCGGTATATTAGTAAAAATGAGATCGATACAGCTACTAGTTCTATTATCGGCACTAAAACGTGTGGGTTCATGAATAAGTTGTTTGAATGAGTGCGATTCAAAAAAAGTTTTAAATTGTCGACCTGCGTTGCATGTTTGGTCATTTTCATAAAGATCTGAATGTTTACAGTTCATATCACCAATAAATATTAATCCGTCATACAGTTGGTTAGCGGCATCTATGATATCCTTTATATCGGTTAGAAAGTCGATGGGGCATCTAGTTTGTGGTCTATAACACGAGCAAATTCATAATTTACGGGGAGTACATACAATTTCATGGCACATGATTTCACTGTCAGCTGGTTCATATTCAATAATCCGTTTACTTGCTAGGGTGGTATGAATGTAGGTTACTAGGCCGCCATATTTATTGGTCAACCTCTCTCTACGGTACTGAGTATATTGAGGAATTGAAATGGATTTGTCTGGCTCGTTCTCACGTAGCCGCGTGGTTTTTCTGTCACAACAGCAAGCAGGCTTCGTATATTTAAACAGTATATAGATAATTCAGTTGGGTTATTAGGACCAGGGTTAGTTTCTATGTCATGACATCTCAGGAAAAGTATGTGTATAACGTAAATATACAGGTCATATAAATATAAAGGTCATGAATATGTTACCCCAGAAAACGTATTCCGCTCGCAAGCGCTGGCGTAATATTCTGGAAGGTGTATTTAATTGTGAATTGTCACAAATGGGAAGACTAATAATGATAATTATGAATGCAAAATGCATACCAATACAGCAGAAGTGAACAGGGTGATACAGTGTGGTGATAAGTGTCTGATCAACTGGTGAACAATAACAAAAAGTGCATGTGCAAGAAAAAGAAATGAGCAACATATATATGGCTATCATGGTACAAGCCATACAAATGAAATGGTGTCTCCCTGCGAGTTTTGATGTAGCATTAGTGAATGTATAACTTTAAGCCAATACAAGTGTATTGGTTTAAAAGAAGTCAAGCGAAATAGCGAATCACAATTAAAAAGTTTGTTTCAGCACGGATATAATTAGTTTTAGTAACCCTACTGGCCATCATTAAAGCGTCCGTGGTGGGAAGAATAGTTTAATATGGTCTGATAAGGAAACGCCGTCTGTCATTAGGGATAGTGAATATGATGTCACCATTATGTGACCAAGCTTGATGAACATTTGGTGAAAGTCGTACACGGTTCAATTTGAATTTTCACTCACTTGAAGTAGTGTCTCGCTGACGCGATCCGCAACTTCAAGTGAGTGAAAATTATTCAGATTTGACAAAATGGAGGACAACTCTTTTCAAATCTTGCTGGTTAATGTCACATTTTATCTTTAACATATTTAAAAGGTGGTAATTAATGTGCTAATAAAAAATGAAAACCCGAATATATCCGGCATCGGCGGTTAAAGAGTTAAGACGAGTTAAATCTTCACAAATTACTGTAGGAGTTCCTTTGAGTTTCCGGCGATTTCTCAACACATGTCACGTTTATCATGATGACGAATCATCACAATAATGCCGGGTGGTGGTGGAGGTTTGTTGCCTTTATATTTTCTCTGTTGTCGTGGTGAGGGCAGACGATGACAAGCCTTGATGTCCTAAGCGGTCACCTCAACACCTAGTTTGTCTTTGGCTATGTCCGTAATAATGGCCTTGATATTCTCATCGTTGTTGTATGGAACACCAAACACTCGTCGACTGTATTGTTCATTATTATTGGCTTCAATACACGCCTCATTTGCTCGCTGTTCATAATTTTCCACTGACCTTTGTATTGTGTTTAGGTCACCTTGCTCACGAAGTGTGACCATTTCTTTCTTCAGCTCCGTGTTCTCGTCTGCTAGTCTCTTATTGGCGGCTTCGAGGCGCGTGACTCTACACTCTACACTTGCAATACGTTCAATTAGCGTATTCAGCTTATTTACAACCGTGTCCAGTTTGGTCGTTAATGTACACGTAAACTGTTCTAAAATGGCGTCATATGTCGATCGTACACTTTTATGGATCCATGGACCAATAATTAATTTCTGTGCTCCTCCTCTATCCTGTGGCGATCTTTCTGCAAGTTTCCGTTTTTTATCGGCCTGAGTTTCAGTTGGAGAGTCAGGCATTTTATCAAAGTGATTTTCGCTTATATTAATGACATCGAGTACATAGTTCACATTGAATCATCCATTGCATTTACACTGGAACTGGCTGGGATAATTTTCAAAATTTATAACTCACAAATTCTCCATGTCTCTTGTTGAATCCCAGCCAGTTAGTACTCAAACAGTTCTAGTACACATTAATGATGCTGCTACCACCAAAAATCCAGGTAGACAGGACGTTATTTTCACATAATCAGAACATTATCGGGAGCTATCACAAACACATCCTCTCTACATTGTACACTATCCGCTCAAAGTCTTGATGATTAAGTAACAAAGTATTGATGATAGCGTAGCAAAGTCTTAATGATAATGCAACGAAGTCTGTTTGATTATCGCAGATATGGAATTATCCTGTGCAAGTTCATCAACATTTTGCCGGATAAAACCAAGGAGGTTATATAGAACCTCCTTGATGAAACAGACATCGCTGCGAATCTGTCCTTGTCAGTACAGCATCTAGATCTCCGATTTCTATCTATATACCGGTGAGAGCTTTACCATAGTCATATTCGAGTCACCGTAGAGATGTAGACTTATTGGCCAGAATTGTTTTATATCCTTGTGAACCGCGTGCTACAATTGTGATTCATTGAATTTTACAACATCCCAGAAAAGCTGTGATGCAATGTGGTTAACATCAAAGCTACCAGAGTAAACCATATTAAAACAAAACTATTCCAAAAAATTGTGTTCTGTCATACGTTTGGTGATGAGAGGTATTTTTTCTGAATGTTCGCGTCCAATTGTTCTACTGTCACATTTCATTGTGGCTGTTGGTATTTTTTCAAATGACAACCAACCGAGCCGAGTAGGGTCGAAACTTAGCTGCCAATTATCATGGAAATGCTTAGGTCACAATTAGCCCGGGCCCTGTCCGGGCTGTGAGCACGGCCGAGATCTAAGTCCCTGCTGGGCCCCGGGCACTGTCGTCATGAACAAATCTAGTTTTACAGATACTCTGGCGGAGCCCTGGCGAAGTCCTGGCGGAGCCCGGCGGGCGCCCGACCGGCTATCGGAAGAGACTTGTCCTCATTTTTCTGAAAATGTTACCGGGGCCCGGGCGGTGCTCGTAGGTATCCCTCACGGGACCCGGCCGAGGGCCGTAAGATGCAAGGGATATCGGGAGGGCACCGGCAGGGCACCGGCAGGGTTCCTGCAGGGCCCCTCAGGGTTCCAGACAAGGGTAGGCCCCTATATAGCCTATTATTTTTTATTATTATTAAAACACATTAAAGACAAAATAATATTGTTTTATCAGGATGAATCCGTGGCTGATCCACCAATTTTTGCCCTTTAATTGATATCCACAAATGTAAGGGCAATAAAAGACTGGGCTACTTGTATACATTCTTATGTAAGTTGATTCAAGTCAGCCTAAATTGGTTGATTAATTTATTGATGGATTGATTGATTGAACATTGATAAATTCGTCTCTCCGTAACTGTGTATCCCCCTGGAAATTATACAATGGTCCCGACCGGGACCCGCTCGAACATCCTGAAGGCACCGGCGGAACTGCGCCCGGGCCCCCTACAAGTCAAGTCAGGATCCCATTGGCTCCCGCCAGGGTCCCGTAGGGGGGGGGGGCGGACGGATACCCTGCGTGCTGTCCCACAAAAATTGTTCCCGTGTCCCTGGCGGATCCAGACAGGGGCCCCGCTGAGCCCCTGCCAGACAGTTTACGGGCTTGATCCGTGGTATATTTCTCGCCGGGGCCCAGGTTACTTTTAAATTAGAATTAAAAGTAACCCTGGGCCCACGCGGGGTGAAAAAATGGACGGCACCCGGTCGGGGTCCCTCCGAGTACCGTGCGGGACGGCCAAAAAAACGCCTGAAGACAGCCCGGGAACTGCCCGGGAAGGCCCCCTTTGTGAAATAGGACCAAGGCATGGGCTTGGGCGACACTACACGTCACATCACATTCACATATTTCAAAACGTTTTGCTTTGTATTTTAATTTGTTTGCTGTTGACAGAGTAGGCTGAGGCAGTCAACTTTTTTTTCAGGGTGTTGTATAATGGTGTGTCTAATCACATTTATTGCAACACCAAACTTTCCATGACAATGATAGATACATCCTTGTATATAGATACATCTTGTGATCTTATTGTCAAGGTAAACGTTATCATCCAGATTGTGTGACATAAACAAAGACTATCAGGAAGACCTTGTTGCACTATCACTAAGACTTTGTTACATTCATTTATTGTATTTCATTATTTTGACTATGATAACTAATAAACACCAGTGTTACAGACAACCATTATAACAGATAACAATATGGAGTAATACTTACAATCTTTTTTTTTGATTATCATAAGTAAACAGCAACATAAAACAACCATATCAGCATTATATTCACAAAACATCACAACAATTGATTATTACATATGTCATGTTATTTTGTAAACGGAGACTCGGACAACTAAATCTTATACATGTTTGTATAATTTAATTGCTAAATCGTGTGTTTTCGTACCATTTTAAGCATTTAATACAGTACAGTGTGGTTGATGAAGTAACCTGATTACAAGACTGGATACTACTCCAACGAGACACTCACCCAACGCTGTTTTAAATTGAACCAACATTGGAGAAATGCACAATGTTTGAGAAAGTCCTCCTGCCCAGCAAACACAAAACATTTGTATAACATTTATACAACGTCGGCCCAACGTCTTCGCCGTTGGTCCAGCATTGTATAAAGTCATACAAATGTGTTGTGTTCAGTGGGTGTCGGTACAAGCGTAGGGTCAACCTGTTTCGAAAGACCTACAGTAATACAGTCAGTTTGTTTGCAAAGCAAGGCCCAGCTAAGATCCAGGACTAAGGGCTTTGAGATTCGATGGAATTGTTACTCATAGATGTCGCTCAAGTATATAATTATGAACTTGCTGTGATTTGAGAACTTGCTCTTAATGGTGCTTTGGGTATGAAACGCAGATTTAGTATTATTATGGAATAGGGCCTTGGCCTACCCACGGGCACTATTTTCTTCTGGGGGACCCTTGTCCCGCGAATTTTGACAGCTGACCATACCTTTAACAACATGGTCGTAGAATGGACACTTTTGACTAGAATCAGGGCCGAAAAAGCAACCAGACCATAGCAGCAGCAGCTGCTGACATCAACTGTTAACAGTAGGCTATATACTAATCTTGAACCCCTACAACGCTAAGTTATTTTTGTATAAGCCATGGAGACCAACGTGTTTTAATCATTTTGAAATAATCATCGATATATTCCGCTTCATTTGCACAGGTCTATGTCATTGGTCTACGGCCATTATAATTTGTTTATTCATTTCAGTAGAATTAGACGCCAGAATCTAACGTTTGTAGACGTCAGATTCGGACGTCTAAAGACTATCCCCGCGCTGAAAGGATTAACCCTTAGACCGGCTATAGTCGTTTTAATCCATTTTTTACCAGGTTAAAAATAATTGAGAGTTGTAAGGGCTGAGGGATAACACCTTCTGTTTTCAATTCCATGTTCTGTGATGCTATAATTCTATGATTTAGGGAAGACAAAATTGTTATTATCACTGACTGATCATCACTGCATGCTGACGGTGGCTATAATATCAACGCTTATGACGCAGAATTATTTTTGTACAAACCATGGGGACTAAGGGGTTATTTGCAATTTGAAATCATTATGAATGTCTTAGTCAGCTCTTTCTGCTTCATTTGAATACCTATGTTATGAGTCCACGGCCATTAGTAATATTGAAATTCTTACAATGCGGGGATCGACTTTATACGTCAGAATATGACGTCTACAGATGCGTGTAAGTTGCATATAAGCATGATAATGACTGATGTCACGAGAAAGACATTTAAAGCGGGAACAACGCGACGTAATACTTATAAACATGCCATCGTAAGCATACAAGTCTAACATTCACCTCTGCTAACGATCAAATCATTAACCCTTGTGATGCTGGTGCTGTATATACGGTTTAACCCGTGTTATGCTGGGGTCTTATATATACGGTTTAATCCTTGTGACGTCAGATTATGACGTCTAAAGTCGATCTCCGCACTGATAAAATTAAAAAATACTAATGGCTGTAGACCCAAAGCAAAAATATTCAAATGAAGCGGAAATGGCTAACTGAGACATTAATCACTGTTAATGATAATTTCATGTTGAAAAAAAAACCTTAGTTCTCTTGATTTATATATCAATATATCATCGCTTAACCATATACGCCATCACGATGCATGAAAGCATCATTTTACATCCCTGAAAACACACTTAATTTTCCTACAACCAAGGGTTTTTTAATGAAAATTTCCATGAAATTGGTTTACTAATACATGGCAATTTTCTTTATTTTTTCCACCCGCTTCAAATCATCTTCGTCCACTACAAGTCGAGAATTGCGACAGCAATTCGCGGCTTGTAGTGGATGAAGATGACAATGTAAAGTCAGGATTAAAAGGTTAAAGGGTAGATATGTGAGGCATAGCGAATTACATAAAGAATTACTCCAGTAGGGCCTATACATCTACCGATTTATAACAAAGACCAAGTCGTAATATTCATGCAAAGGAAGCTGTCGACTTATTATCAATTATTCAGCTAGCCTGAACACAGATATTGGGCCAGATACTGGTCTCCATTTTACATTCTTGACATTCTTTCATCGGTAGAAATTCCTACCGGTTCACCTGGCCTATATACGTCACGGACACGAGAGGGTCACAGGGCTATTTAGAGCGATAATGCAAGTACGATTGGTGATGCAGAGCATCACCTAGAAATGGTCAACCCAGCAAAAACGATACACTAAAATAATGCTACTTTAATGTTGGGTCATCGTCTTCGACGCTGGCCCAACATTAAAAAACAACATTGTTTCAATGTAACTGTGTTTTCTGGGAATATTATAATATAATTATGTATACATTTATAAACTACATAGTTTATACCGATTGTTGACGAAACAAAATAGCCTTAGCTGCTATTTGTTTTTATTAAATGTGTTATTTGTATAGGAGTATAAGTCTATGTAAATAAGTAGTGGCTTGCGAAGTTTTGACTAGCACTTGCCACTGAGAGTCATGTGGATCCCATTCTGTGAAACTCAATGACCTTGACCTCCTTTGTTTTCACCGAGCTGGCTAATACAATGAAGTATGGGGGATAGGGCCTCATATAACCTTGCTTTCACCGAGTGACGTCACTGCGTTTCACAAAATGAAGTATGGGGGAGGGGGTGTTATATGACCTTGTTTTCATCAAGTGACGTCACTGCGTTTCACAGAATACGGTATCGGTTTTTTTTAGACTACTAGTATCCATATTTTAATTTAAATAAAAATAAACGCATTCGCAGTTGGGATAGGCCTCTTTTGACGGCTTAATATGAAAGTTCCTCACCAGTGACAATTACTTAATTATTTATGTGGTTTTAAGGATTTCAAGGGTGTTACAGGCTGGGTGGACAATCAGACAATCAAACAGTGACAGTCATACATCATTGCAATGTGCAATGATGTATGACTGTCGCTATCTGAGCGATAGCGGCTGTATGCATTATGTACACTTTTACGCCAATATAAATGTACTGCAACGAGCCAAGTAAGGGCTTATTATAATGAAAACAAAAAAGTCGTATGCTTGTGGATGGTAATCAATATAATTATAATATAATTTCATTTCAACTATATTAAGATTATATGATAATAACATTTTGTGTCAAACTAAATGATTAAAAGACCTCTTTAAAAAACTACGCATCACTAGTCGTACTTGTTTATATTGACAGTTTGAAGAATTACGTCAGGGAATACCTAAGCTCAATCGGCAAATAGGACTGGAACCTTTAAGCCACACCCCCAAATTAAATCAAATTGAGGCTGGCCAATCACAACCTAAAAACCAGAGCCCCGTTTCTGGCCCAATATGTAATCACAGGGCCAGTGGTCAGGCTATTATTCAGCACAGTGTCAATGTATTATTTTAGCTTTTAGTTGCATAAAACACAAAGTAGATCCTTAGAGCCTAACATGTTTTTTTTCTGTGAAACTCAACAGCCTTGACCTGCAATGTTTTCACCTACAATGAAGTATAATTAAGGGAGACTTTTATAATATTGTTATCACCGAGCAGCAATTCGAAGGGTCTTCTGGTGACGTTACTGCGTTTCTCAGAATTAATGGCAAACACGCAATGTTTGAATCGTCAATATTACTGGGTGTTTTCGGTATTGTCCCTAGTTTCTTGTTGAGGTAAAAAATGAAATGAATCGGTCTTTAGGCCACCTTTGTGCACATATAGGCTAAACTGGGCCAGGAGAATCTCCTGAGGATGGTGAGATGATTGAGATGACACTGCCCTCCAGACACAGGACTCGAAATTCGAGCCCTGGCGGTCTGAGGCCGAGCACGCTACCTCTCGGTCACGGAGGCTCCCCACAATACTGACTTTCACACGTGCATGGGGAGGAAACATTTTTTGTTTCTTTCGAACCGCCGAGACCGGGAACCGAACCCCGAACTCTGGCGTGAAAGGCAGCGGTGCTAACCACTACCCCAGGGCCCCCGCCCATCTTGTTGAGGTGGTTGGAATGTTTTCGAGGCCGGAGGTGAATAAAAAATACGGCCACCGAGTGGCTTTGAGAAATTGTGTCCAATTTAATGTATACACATGTTCTTATTATTAATAGTTTTTATTACTCAAGACATCTAGAAAACACAAACAAATATGGCCAGTCGACACTAAGTCTTGTGGATTGCCCCCGGGATTGCCTGTGAGGAAAATTAGTAGCAACTGGTAAATTCTATGCCACCCCAGCAAACACGACACGTTAAAACAATGCCGATTTAATGTTGGCCCGCCGTCTCCGACGTCGGCCCAACATTAAATCGACATTTGATCAAGGTATCGTGTTAACTTGGACGCAAAATAACAAGACAGGCATTATGTTGTTAGGACAAATAGCAGCATAGGTATATAATGATGACGGATAATACTGCTACTGGGGCAAGGCTAGGGACAACTACAGGTTAGTATTTGTTTTGATACTGGTCCGACACCGTACACAGTATTCAACCATTGTAGGTGATTAAAACACACCACTGCTTTTTCCGACCACTACATTTTAAGCCGGGAATGGAGAGTTATTGTTGATTAAGTAGGCTTACATACCGACTGTCATGATAGGCTTATGCTGCTATAATCAGTCAGGTGTGATCGAGCTGTTGATTATGAGGGATCCTCATTTTGGTCGCATGTGCCTTAAGTCAGTTAAAACTCTCGGAGCTTTGGAGCTTCGCAGCTGTCGAAAAGGCCTCGGCCTTTTCCACAGCTAAGAATGTAGAGCTCCTCGGGCTTTATCCATTTTCATAAACTTGATGGGTGTATTAATTAATAATGCTCTGCTATACATGGAATGACCGTGATCCTGAAAATGATGTACATATGATTTGAACAATTTATTATTACTGATTGTATATGGTGTTTACAGAAATAATCTGACCTGATCATATGATAAAGAATCCAGCCAACATGCTGAGCTTTAGAGAGTTATACGTGGATCACAAAAAGTCGTTCTCTACTCACATTCTCTCAAAACTAGAAGAATATGGAGATCAAATCGCGTTTGTGAGTATTTTTTAATTTGCATAAAATATTGCCTAAACTTAGGATGGAGCAAATCTGAATGTGTCATACATAGCCACCCCTTCTCCACCTCACCCATCTCCCCCCCCCCCCCTCACACAGTATACTGTGTAGAGAAGAAGGTGGGTGTGGAAAGGGGTGTCTATCATGTCTATGTTGTACATTAGCAATATACATCTATTTATTTTCAATTTCATTCACATTGGTATGTGAATTGCTGGTGTAATTCTTACATAACGGGTATCAAAACTCTTCAGAACTCTAACATACTTGTAGCTCTGAATGTTCTATAACAAGTTAATGAATTAATTTATTTTATTTTATTTTATTATTTTATTTTGAAATACGTAATGCGGTACTACACGGGAGCTTAAAGCATAGTGCTGTAGTTCACGCACTCACTCACTCACTCACTCACTCACTCACTCACTCACTCACTCACTCACTCACTCACTCACTCACTCACTCACTCACTCACTCACTCACTCACTCACTCACTCACTCACTCACTCACTCACTCACTCACTCACTCACTCACTCACTCACTCACTCACTCACTCACTCACTCACTCACTCACTCACTCACTCACTCACTCACTCACTCACTCACTCACTCACTCACTCACTCACTCACTCACTCACTCACTCACTCACTCACTCACTCACTCACTCACTCACTCACGCACTAGCTCACTCACTCACTCACTCACTCACTCACTCACTCACTCACTCACTCACTCACTCACTCACTCACTCACTCACTCACTCACTCACTCACTCACTCACTCACTCTCTCAAGGACCACCGTTTGATTGTGACGTAGATTCTGACATCTAAATACATTCCACACACTGAAAAGGTTAAATGTCAGGGCCCGTATTCTCGTACAAGTTACGATATATCGTAGGCTTCTGATTGGTCGAGATGGCCATCTCGACCAATCAGAAGCCTACGATATATCGTAACTTGTACGAGAATACGGCCCCTGGAGTGAAGTAAGATGATACTTTTACAAATGAAGTTTGCATGCTTTCATAATATAATTTATATCACTGTTTTCTGTATTGAACAACCTTTCTAGATATATTTATCACATGCATTTAGCACCGAAATCGATAAAATTAATAATTAGTATTGCAGGCTTTGACCTGACAGGGTCACGCCCAGTCATGTCGAGCATGACAGCCATGAATAATCAACAACCATTTGTGTGTCTGTGTATGTGGTTGTGCGACCTCGGGCTGTATGCCTGCTGGTGATATGTTCGTTTCCAAAGAGTGGTAACATGGGTGCTGACAGTAAGTCAGATACGGTGCATTGTAATTTGGGATCAGTTAGCCGTGACAGCTACCATGTTAGGGACCACTATGGAAACTAGAAGAGTCTAGTTTTTTTGAGGACAAAAAACCGGAGATGTCTCCCCTCCAGCAGCATAGCCATATAAAGGTTGATAGCTAATAGATGTAGTGTCAATGGCTTTTGTAATAATGTTATTAAATGGCTCCTGGGGACAGTAGATACTGTGTATTAAGCGGAATTTATTATCCCGTTTTGGTGCTTGTCTACACACCCAGCAAACACGACGTCGACCAAATGCTGGTCCAATGCTGGCCCACCGTCTGCGACGCTGGCCCAGCATCAAACCAGCACTGGTTTAACGCCTCGTGTTTGCTGGGCTGCGTTCAACCCAGGAAACACAAAACATGTGTATAACATTTGTACAATGCGTCGAAGACGTTGGGCCGGCGTTGTACAAATGTTATACAAATGTTTTGTGTTTGCTTGGAATAGCAGCTGGTCTGGCGGCGATTACAAGCCGACACCGACCCAATGTCCGTTAAATGTTGGGCCAGCGTCGCCGGTCCTGGCCAGTAGGCATTCAGTCCTAATGAGTACTTCGTTTGTGACCATTTGTAATCGTTTGCGACCATTTGCGATCGTTTGCGATGACTTGCAACCATTGGCGATCGTTTGCGACCATTTTCGGTCGTTTGCGACAGTTTGCGACCATTTGCGATCGTTTGCGACCGTTTGCGATCGTTTGCGATCGTTTGCGAAGGCTTGCAACCATTTGCGAACGTTTGCGACCTTTTTTGGTCGTTTGCGACAGTTTGCGCCCATTTGCGATCGTTTGCGACCGTTTGCGATCGTTTGCGACCATTTGCGACCATGCTTGAGGTCCATCGAGCTCAGCATAATACACCCCTATACCGCCTTTCTTTCAATGAATAGACCTTCAACCCCCTGTCAACCGAATGCTGCGGCATTGGGCCTGGGTTAATGTTGGCCCGCTGTCTGTGACGCTGGCCCACATTCAGCGTGGCGTCAAACACGACACAGTAACCCAATACTGGGCTAATGTTGGCCCAGCGTCGTAGACGGTGGGCCTAACAAAAGCACGACATTGGGGCAACGTCTCGTGTTTGAATGCCTGCAGGATAGATGAACGCTCGGACAGAGAAATGAGCAGTGAGAAGTAAAGCTACATGTCTCTCCCTCTCTGTAGAGGAGATACATAATAAGTTTCACCAGACCCTTTATAGTGTTTTCTTTATTATATCTCTGCTGACCAGTATGGTGGCCTTGATTATTTATAATCATGCATGCATGTACTGTGTTACTGAAATAAATCAAGTCAAATCAAAATTAGCTCTGGTGACTAGCTTATAAATAGGGCAGGTTAAATATACGACTCATTGTCACTATTACTAGCAAAAACATTGTTAATAATAATAATAATAATAATAATAATAATAATAATAATAATAATAATAATAATAATAATAATAATAATAATAATAATAATAATAATAATAATAATAATAATAATAATAATAATAATAATAATAATAATAATAATAATAATAATAATAATAATAATAATAATAATAATAATAATAATAATAATAATAATAATAATAATAATAATAATAATAATAATAATAATAATAATAATAATAATAATAATAATAATAATAATAATAATAACAATAACAATAACAATAACAATAACAATAACAATAACAATAATAATGATGATGATGATGATGATGATGATGATGATGATGATGATGATGATGATGATGATGATGATGATGATGATGATGATGATGATGATGATGATGATGATGATGATGATGATGATGATAAGCTTCTATAGCGCCTAAATCCTCTGTGATCCGCGTTCAGAGGCGAGACAAACATAATCGTTATCCGACTCATAGTTCCAAAACCCTTTGTGTGTGTTGTCTGGGCCAACCAGACCACCGAGGATTCTATTCGGAAAAGCCTGACCAAAAAAAAACGTTTTCAATTTCTTCCGAAAACTAATTTGTGTTTTCGCTTAGCGAATTTCTAAAGGAAGTTCATTCCAA
The DNA here is from genome assembly GCA_964017125.1 of Flabesymbios commensalis. Lineage (NCBI taxonomy): Eukaryota > Metazoa > Annelida > Polychaeta > Terebellida > Flabelligeridae > Flabesymbios > Flabesymbios commensalis. Next base: position 18,101,148 of record OZ024905.1, read on the forward strand.
AGTCTAGGTGCAGCAACAGAAATGGCCCTGCTGCCTACCGCAGTTCTGACCTGTGGAACATTCCTCTGATCTAGATCACTGGAACGAAGTGTCCGTACCTTGGCTGAAGCATGTTTCGAATATATACTGGTTGTCCACTGATCCGAGCCTGGTAGGTCAAGAAACACAATATTTAAATTTGATCATCAGAGTTACAATAGTCCAGCTTGCTCCCGACAAACGAAGATATACCAGATATATGACTCATAACATTTAAAGCACTGTCAAAGACCACACCAAGATTTCTAGCAGATGGAGAAGGAGTTACTTCCTGTGCCAACAATCTTGTTAGAAAAAAATTCGAAATTGTTTAACGCTGTACTTTAGATCCAATAATAAAAATTCAGTTTTATCAGGGTTAAGCTTCAATTTCCTTGATGACATCCAAGAAGACATGTCCTGAAGACATTTCCACAGAATTTCTAAAGAAATATCGTGATTTTTTAGCAAAAGAGATAAATATATCTGGGTGTCGTCGACATAAAGATGATGTTTGACATTGTGTCTCTGAATTACATTGCTGAGGAGGGTAGTGTAGGGAGTAAATAGCAATGGGCCGAGGACGTATCTTTGGGGAACCCCACACGCAACTTCGGCTGGACTGGATAAACAGTCCATTAGTTTCACCTTCTTTTGACGATCTGACAAGTAAGACACAAACCAGTCAAGGACGATACCATCGATACCATACCAAGTTGACAGGAGATTGGTGATACTTCTGTGGTTCAGAGTGTCGAAAGCAGCAGACAGATCTAACAGAGTAAGTGCAGTGACACTTCCCTTGTCCACATTCAAAATATTGTCATTTTCAATTTTCAGTAAGGCGGTTTCAGTAGAGTGAAATTTCTTGTATGTTGACTGATACTGAATTGATAGATCGTTTCTTTTAAGATGTGGAAGAATTTGCTATCTACTTGTTCTATGATTTTCGATACAAAGTGTACGTTTAACACTGGTCTGTAATTTTTCATGTCGTCTTTTGGTAAAGATGGCTTTTTAAGTGGAGGGATGACATGTGATGTTTTAAAAATGTGCGGAAAAATTCCTGAAATCAAAGATAAATTAACCATTCGTGTGATTGGAACCAACAAAACATCTAAGCAGGATTGCAACTATTAAGTAAGGATTGGATCAAGATGGCACGCTTTGCTAGGTGAATTTATAATAATTTTTCTCACTTCATCAGCAGTTGGAGGTTCAAAACAAGTCATACGTTATTTTACTGTTGGAAATTGAATGTCCGGCATATTATAAACGTCGGTGGTAAAATTCATACATATTTTCTCGATTTTGTTCATAAAAAAATTCGCAAACGATTCAGAAAGTGTTTTTATTTGTTTTATATATCTCGATCTATCTTTATCTTTATACCTCGTTCTAACTTTTGACGAAGTCGTTTAGCTAATGGATTTGTCATCCATGGATTTGGGGGTTTGGGCGTGATTTTTTTTAGTCTTGATTGGCACGTACTTATCTAAAAGAGATCTCAGAACCGTGTACTATGGCTGATAAAGTTCACAAAAAGTTAATTTCGGATGGCTAATTAAAGCAGAAAGTTTAATGTCTGAAATAAAATTTGTAATAGGTATGCCTTTAACACGTCTGTATGAAAAACACTTCTTGATTTGATGTGATAGAAGTTTGACACCAACATCGCCTATCACTGTCAAATGATCAGATAGACCATCAGATGGATACACAATCTTTATCAAGTCACATGCTGTTCGAGTGATAAATAGGTCGAACCAGTGTCCATGAATGTGGGTGGGGAAATCACATCAATTTGAAATCACAATTGATCAACTTACCTTGAATGATTGTCTAACATTTTACCAGCCTCTGTGAACATTTTGATTGTTAGAAAATAAAAGTATGGTTAGATTTCAGTTATTTATCAAAAGAGAATGATTGCAGTGTATATCTGAGATCAACAAAGTCTGTAGCGATTTGGACATTTCGCTACAGAAAACTCAGTTCTTACAATGCAACCATAATCATTATTATACTTATAATTATGGACCTGGAGTCACACAAAAAGACCATTAACCCTCTGGTATTCAAACTCATATTATTACACTAGATCAAGCAAACTTCTATTGTCACACTAGGTCAAAGGAACCAAGAGGTTGGGGTCCGAAAGGTTCAAGGAGAGGGGGGTACACGTCCAAGGACCTGGGGAGTAGGGTAGTGGTCACGTGTGGGGCGTGTCCCAAGGGAGGGGGGGGGGAGGGTCAAGTGGAGGGCCTCCGCCAATCACAGCCTTGCCCCAGTAGTCCATACACTTCTACTCTCACTCACTTAATCACTCAATCACTCACTCACTCACTTTTTATATTTTCAGATTGAAGAGGGTACAGAGAGAAAGACTAGTTACAGAGAGTTAATATTGAGCGTGAAGCGTTTGGGGGCAGGTCTACAGAGGCAAGGTATCAAGCCAGGAGACGTGATAACGATATGTACACCTACATCTATAGAACACATGATTCTGTTGTACGCCGCCTCTCGGATTGGTGCAGTGTTTCACATTACTCACTCTAACTACCCAGAAGGTGAGATCAAAAGGACATGTTTAAATTCTTCATTTTAAAGTGCTTTTTAATATATTAACGAACAAGGTATTTCTAGGGGTCACTCCGGCAAATTAAGTTAATTCCATTTGATAAAAAATGAAATGAATGGGATTTAGGCCACCGTTGTGCCCATATATGCTAAACCGGGCCAGGAGAACCTCCTGAGGATGGTGAGATGATAATGCCTTCAAGACACAAGATTAGAAATTCAAGCCCTCGCGGACTGAGGCCGAGCACGCTAACTCTCGGTCACTGAGGCTCCTCACAATATTGAATCTGTTTCAGTGAGCGGGGAAGAAACTTCTTTGCTTTTTTGAAACTTATAGACCAGAGTGGGGTTCAAATCCGTGATCTCCGACTTTCCAGTCTTAACCACTGCATCAGGACACTGCCCTCCAGACAAAAAAATCGAAACTGGAGCCCTATAGGTCTGAGGCCGAGCACGCTAACTCCCGGTCACAGAGGTTCACCACAATATTGAATCTCTATGAGTGGGAGGGGAAAAAACATCTTTGCTTCTTTGAAACTTGAAGACAAGAGTGGGGTTCAAACCCGCGATCTCCGACTTTCCAAGCAGGCAAATTTAACCATTGCATCATGTCTCTGCCCTCCAGACAAAAGATTCGAAATTCGAGCTCATAATATATGGATATTATCCCTATTTTTCCTATTTACCACTTCTGGGGATGAAAAGGTGACGAAAAAGTAATACAAATAATTTTAATGTATTCCGCAGGTGCTAAAACATATATTTAAATACAAATTTTATGAATTTAGGTTGAATACTTTCAAATGTATTGTTAATACCCATTGTTTACCCCCATTTACCCCTTAATACCCCAATTTCGAGCACTAATACCAGGCGGATTTTGGAGGTCTTTTGATATGGTTTTCTATGTTGTTTCAACAACATGCTGAAATTTTCAGCTTGTTACGAATTTGTTTCGGGTTATTATCTAATAGCCCTGGACTACTGGTGGTCTGAGGCCGAGCACGCTAAGTCTCGGTCACGGAGGCTCCCCACAAGATTAAATCTCTACGATTGGGCTTGGAAGAAACTTTGAACAAAACAATTAGTGATTCGCAGTCAGTGGATGAGTTACATAGAAGGAGAATAAACATATAATGTAGCAATATTGGTTGCTAATAATTTAATAGGAGACAAAATATGAGCTTGTTTTAAAATATTATGCGACTATATCCATTTGTAGTTACATTTTGTAAAATGAAAGCACACAAGTTTGCCTATTATCTTTTCTTAAGAAGTTGTAATAACTTAGTCGCAAAGAACAAGTGATAAAAATCACCCGACAAATTAAAAAGAAGTAATGAAAAATAGAAACGTATGAAGGAATAAAGTGAGGAAATACTGAAGAAAACATGGAAAATGTAATTCCGCTTATGAAACACCGAGGAAATAGACGACGATTTTAATCAAATTTTTATCTGAATATTGAACGATTTTTTTGTATTGTATGAATAAATGGACAACACAAGAACTGACGCAACATTCACGTTCGCTCATACAGTAAGTCACACGATTAAGTCCCATAATTGTCATCTTAGTCATGGTTAACAATTATTACATTTCATACATTTTTTGCATTTACAATTCCTCCACATTCAACAATCAATTTATTTTTTGTCTAGTCCAAAACTAACCTCTAAAGACTTGCAAAACAACATTTGCAAAACAACACCCTACATAATACTAAAGGTAGACCGGGGTAGAGAATCACACAAAAGGCCCTGCGGATCGAGTCGATTTCAATATATGGCCAGTAACAGAACGCAGTTTTAAAAATACGAAACTAGTTCGAAGTAGTTTAGTGGGAAAGTGCAGTATCCCCATAATGCACATCAGAGAAGCATTTGGTTCAAATTTAGTACCAATCCATCAAATATTTCTCAAGATAAAATAGCACTAATTCAAGTACACTGAATTAAGTAGAAGTAGAACACTCGAAGTTAACATCCCCAACAGACACATTAGGCTACGTAGTAGTAGATTATTGCTTTGCATCACTTTTCGACACAAACGGTCATTTAAGTGACATTGTAATACGATACAAACTTTGTAGTCAATTGATGAGATGAATGATGTACAGATGACGATGCGAGGGTGGGGGTTATAGGGTAAGCTCTCTCGCTCTCTCGCTCTGTGCATGTCCAGGGGATTTATCCCCAGATTTCGTGAAACTCATTTCGCACAGCTCATTTCGCACAGCTCCGCTATCCTCGGGTCGGATAGTCCTCAGAGTAGCAATAGCAAGGGTATAACTCCATTCATCCCACACTCTATTGTCGGTTATTTAAGGCTACCACAGCCTACACCCGTGCCTGAACTGATGCGGGTGCTGCATTGGCTCCGCTGTTGAGCGGAGAAACCAGGGTGCGCCACTGGCAATCCGCCCGAAGATTATGGCCAGATACAAAAAGGCTGCAGCTTTCTTTGGATGATTGCTGTAGACTAGTGCTTCCGTACCATGCCATACAGCATGCAGCAGACAGAACAGATCCTTTATGACCCTCCCCGGATGGGGGCGAAAGTACTACTACTGCGAATTATCCCAGTACCCCACATTAGGCTACGATCATAATGACCAATTCATCAGATGTCACGTTGTTATTTTCACCTTGTCGCTTCACTTTTCATGCGTTCTGCATATGATGATGGTTGAGAAAAATAAATGGACGATTTATTAAAGTTTACGTTGTTAATTGTAACTTCTTGGCGAAATAACTTTTTTGACAGCTGCGAAATAGAATTTCCATGTATCTTGCTGAACATTGTTTTGCGGATTTCTAATAATCTATGCACGCACAAGTTTTGCACAAGTCTTATGACTCATCCTTACAGTATTCAATGTATCGTAATGGAAGATGCTTATTACTAAGTGAACAGGTTTGGTTTGATATCGGTCGAATATGTGGGTTGCAATCAGGTCACGACACACAGTAATTGTAGTTGTCTTATATTTCAATAATTGGCACACGCATACATATCATAGATTTAATTAAGGCTCCCCCCACCAGAGGGAGGCTTTTTGTTTTTGTACGCTTTTGTCCGCCGGTGGCGGCGGCGCCGCGCATGGGCGCCTCCTCTCATCCATACCCTGCCACCCTGGTATCTACAAAACCGTTTTTTCAATTCATTTGATGTTCAACATACTGGATACAAGTATTAATTCCTAAGCTGTATCAATTTTTCAGAAAATTCGGAAAAATATTCGGGTCATGGCGGCCATCTTTAATCTTGTCACCCTGATATCTACAAAACCACTTTTTGATTCACTTTGTATTAAACATACTGGATAAAAGTATTATTTGCTAGGTTGCATAATTTTTTCAGAAAGTTCGTGAAAATATTCGGGTCATGGCGGCCATCTTTAATCTTTTTTCATCAAATTAGGGCCGTCCCTGATAACTTCAAAGCCGCTTATCCGATATACTTAATATTCAAAATACTATATATTATTATTAATTCCTAGCCTGCATCAATTTTTCAGAAACTTTGGAAGAATATCCGGGTCATTAATCTTTATTCGTCAAATTAGGACCTTGTAACCCTTTTAACTTCAAGGCCGCTTATCCGATATACTCAATATTCAACATACTGCATGGTAGTATTAATTCCTAGCCTGCATCAATTTTTCAGAAAATTTGGAAAAATATCCGGGTCATGGCGACCATCTTCAATCTGTGTTCTTCAAATTAGTACCTTGTCACTCTGATAACTTCAAATCCGCTAATCCGATACACTCAATATTCAACGTACTGCATGCTGGTATTAATTCCTAGACTACATCAATTCTCAGAAAATTAGGGAAAATATCCGGTTCATGGCGGCCATTTTTAATCTTTTGGGGTCAAAATAACATCTGCATGTAGTCAGCCTAAAGCTGTTAGCCTCTGTCTCATAATATTACTTGATAATTACATGTACAAATTGATTATCTGGTAAAATTATATTTAATAGATAACTTTTATTTGAAAAGTGTAAGGGGGTGCCTTCTTGGGTGTTTACATGTTAAACACTCACTTCTAATTAATTTTATTTGTTTTCATTTTATTTTGTTATAGACGAACTGACGCGTGAAATCAATCAATGTGGAACACACATATTGATAACGGACCCCACAAATCTGCTGAATCTCACAAATGTACTTCCATTATGCAATACACTGAAGGTATACAATATATTAAAATGCATCTAACTACGAATAAAATGATTGATTAACTATAAGTTATTTCTAATTTTATTTCCTAACCCTAAAAATGCTGGAGTAATTAGTTATTAATAATTTCAGCATGCATATTCAGTTTGGTTCTCATATATTGGGTAAAGATTCATGGGGCGCATAATCTGTAAGTTTCGTAAAATTTTCGCTAAAAAAATATACAAAATACGATGCGAAGTTTTCGATCACATGGCAACATACAATTCTGCAGACAGTACCTTATATAAAGATACAAACGGTTATAAGGGATACCGGGGCGACTTGCTCGCACAGGGGCTAGTCAGTACAGTGCCCATAAGTTTGACAGTAAATGTATTTTTGATCTGTGCTGCCTCCTAGTGGAGGACTGTATTGTTACACTTGACTTCATGTTCGATAATTTTTTTCAAAACAAATTATGAAAAAGTAAAAAAGGGGTCAAAAGATTGTTTTGCTGTCGCACAAAATGGTATTTTGCTCAATGTTTGCGATTGAACCTGACCGTTTCAACTTCTATAGTTGTAGTGTCCCAACTGAAGTTAATAGTCATTTTTAAATGTTCGGCTGCATTCTATAATGTTAGTTCTAAATATATTTTTTTTCAAAAACGTCCATGTGGGCTTTGTTCGAACAAAGAACAAAGAAAAGGGGGATAGTTCGACTGTTCAGATTAACCCCACAAAATATCTCGTACATCAAATACTTTTCAGACACACCCCATCCCATGTTCTAACTAACCCCAAGTGTGGGGTTTGTTCGAACAGTGAAAAATCTAACTTTAACATATTTTTCTAACTCTACGGTGTTTTTTTATTTCAGAATAATCTGTACTTTCAAGAATTGCATCAATAGTTGAATTTTTATGGACAAACCACCCAACTTAAAATAATTCTTTTTTTTTCAAAATTTTGTTAGAAAAAGCCCCGGTCCCCCCTACAACAACAACATTTGATCTGTATCAGTTTAATCGTATTGTAAAATAAGGTGATGGAGGCCGATCAAAACGTTGTATTTTCTCCATTTTTTGTCCTTTGCTAGTGCAACGTTCAAACGATTACTGTCTATTGTGGAGACACCGTTGTAAATAAGTTGATTAGTGATTGATATTCTATACAATAGGTAGATTGTCAAGTAAGATTTAAAGCAAATAAATTAGATTGTTATAGTCTATGGTGGATTATTGTTCAGTCGGTGTTTTAGTTGTTCATGGTGTTTTATTACATTCAATACCAGTATGATAAAGTCTACTATCAATGGTCCTTGTTGGTTTTGTTGTTTAGGCGGTGTTTTTAGTTGGAGCCGAGTCTTCATCTGGATTCCAGACACTATTATCCCTGATGACAGATGAAGAATGTCAGGATATATGTGAGGTTGATCCACATTTTGACGCCCGTAAAGTGCCATATTTAATGTACTCTACAAGTGGAACCACTGGTCCTCCCAAGCTAGCTGTCCAGTCACAACACTCATTTACTTTTACAAAGGAACAATTGGTGTAAGTTTACATGTAACTGGGCATGTGTATGCATGGTATTTCATAGCGATTTTAAGGGGCGTTCAGACCTATGTAGTCTCGCCTCCGTTTCTTGCATTCAGACCTGCCCATCCTTTTCTTGTTCGCATCCGTATCATATTTTCATTCCTACATTTCAAGGGTTAATATTGCATAAACCCCTTATGTGTGACGTCATTTGTATGTATTCTCTCTACTATAAAGGGACATCGGGTGGGGGGGGGGGGGGGGGTGTCTGGCCGCCCCTGTCATCACATTTGTGTGCTACTTGTCGCATTTATACGCTCGAATGGCATATCTTAAATGCAGCTCATCAAATCAAAAGTGATATAATGCATCACAGTTAGAAAGCTCTGATATCTAATTTTAGATATTATACATATTTGTGTATAGGAGCAGAATATTTGTATGCACTTTTGAAGCGGCGGCAACTCACATCTCAAAATAAACGGAAAATATACTAAATCGTCCCCTTGCGTATGAAAGGGTGTAAGTGACAGATACACCCTTTTCATATCCAAAGAGATGAAATAGCTGGATGCTAGAATTCACCCATAATCATAATCCTAATCATGATTGTAGTCGTTTATAATTCATTTTATTAGCCGATCAAATCACTGATATTGGGAATGAAATGTGTGTTTAAAAATCAAAATTTCACAATTAAACAAATGTGAAATCTATTTTCCGCGCACAACTTTAATCGCGCGATAATTTTAATATTAGCGCATTAAGGGTTGCTCTTTTATAGAAAAAGTTTGTAAAAAATTTAGTTTTTTTCAGAAGCCAGAGTGAAGATCTGGAGTCTGGATATTTAAGATACAGTACATTGTATGCTAATATGTATTTGTTATAGTCATGCTGAGGGGTGTGTAGCAGAACTTGCAGATGTCACCGTTTTTGCTAAGGCTTTTCTCTACCATTCCTGTGTGAGGATGATTTTGGGATATTATGTGTATTCTGGCACTACAGTCATCATACCATCAGTTACACCTAACATACCCATCCTACAGACTATAGCGAAATACAAGGTTTGACAATTAAAAGATAATTACAATGATTATGTTATCTGATAAAATTGGGTATAAATTAATGTTCACCTTGTTTGATATTATAAAGATGACAGTCGAAAGGTGATTGTTACCTCATTACAGTATTATGACTCAACTGTTTCATTGACTGTTTTGAATAACTTTGGCATATTGGTCACCTAATAATTTGTTATATATATTTTTAAATGCTTGGTTTAGCTATTATTTATGCATTTGTTGTTATCCAATGTTTTTGAACAGTTAGGGTTACTTTATGTGTGTGCCCCTAGGGAATGAAATAAACGGGGTTTAGGCCACCTTTGTGCAAGTGTAGGCTAAACTGGACCAGGAGAACATCCTGAGGATGGTGAGATATTATTATTGATATGACACTGCCCTCCAGACCGTGGAATAAAAATTCTAGCCCTGGCGGTCTGAGGCCAAGCCCGCTACCTCAGAGTAGGTTTCAAGCCAGCGATCTCCCGACTTTACAAGCAGGCAGCTTTAGAACCACTTCACCAGGGATCCCGCCCTGTGCGCCAAGGAAAGCAGCAATTAATCTGTATTGAGATGCTAGCATCATATTTCTTTTAATCTATGTTGACATGCTTCCATCATGCTTAATTCAATCTATATTGACATGCTTCCATCATGTCTAATTAGGCCCGGCCGTAGGCCAGGAGCCTATTAAGTTTATTTTGCCTGAGGTTGTGTCCTATTGGGAGGAAAGAGGGTTGCTGTGTGTGGGAAACGGTTGACATGTCTAAGATAACGTTTGAAGTCCCTAGGTTAAGTACTTTTGTCTTTAAAAAGTGTTCAGAAAAATAGAGCTTCAACCATGTTTTATTTATTCAGTATTGCCATGCTTCTACCATGTTTTATTCAATCTGTATTGACAGGCTTCAATCATGTTTTATTTAATCGGTATTGACAGCCTTCCATCATGTTCTATTCAATCTGTATTGACAGGATTCCATCATGTTTTATTTAATCAGTATAGACAAGCTTCCATCATGTCTTATTCAATCTGTATTGACAGGCTTCCAGCATGTCTTATTTATTCTGTATTGACAGGTTTCAGTCTCGTTTTGTTTAATCAGTATTGACAGCTGTCAGTCATGTTGTATTTAGTCTGTATTGGTAGGCTTCCGTCTTGTTTATTTAATCAGTATTGACAGGTTTCAGTCATGTTGTTTTTGATCTGTATTGACAGGTTTCAGTCATGTTGTATTTAATCTGTATTGACAGGCTTCAGTCATGTTTATTTAATCAGTATTGACAGGTGTCAGTCATGTTGTATTTATTCTGTATTGACAGGCTTCCGTCTTGTGTATTTAATCTGTATTGACAGGTTTCAGTCATGTTTATTTAATCAGTATTGACAGGTGTCAGTGATGTTGTATTTAATCTGTATTGACAGGTTTCAGTGATGTTGTATTTAATCTGTATTGACAGGCTTCCGTCTTGTGTATGTAATCTGTATTGACAGTTTCAGTCATGTTTATTCAATCAGTATTGACAGTTGTCAGTCATGTTGTATCTAATCAGCATTGACAGGTTTCAGTCATGTTGTATTTAATCTGTATTGACAGGTTTCAGTCATGTTTATTTAATTAGTATTGACGGGTGTCAGTCATGTTGTATTTAATCTGTATTGACAGGCTTCCATCATGTTGTATTTAATCTGTATTGACAGGCTTCTATCATGTCGTATTTAATCTGTATTGACAGGTTTCAGTCATGTTGTATTTAATCTGTATTGGCAGGCTTCAGTCATGTTTATTTAATCAGTATTGACATTTGCCAGTGATGTTGTATTCAATCTGTATTGACAGGTGCCAGTCATGCTGTATTTAATCAGTATTGACAGGCTTCCGTCTTGTGTATTTAATATGTATTGACAGGTTTCAGTTATGTTTATTTAATCAGTATTGACAGGTGTCAGTCATGTTGTATTTAATCAGTATTGACAGGTGTCAGTCATGTTGTATTTAATCTGTATTGACAGGCTTCCATCATGTTGTATTTAATCTGTATTGACAGGCTTCTATCATGTTGTATTTAATCTGTATTGACAGGCTTCCCTCATGTTGTATTTAATCTGTATTGACAGGCTTCTATCATGTTGTATTTAATCTGTATTGACAGGCTACCGTCTTGTGGATGACACATGTATCTGAGCTGCTGAGTGATGAGAAGTTTGGCCAATATGACCTTTCCAGTATTCGCTTGATTCTCTATGGTGGTTATGCTATCAGAAAAGGTTTAGTGGAGAGCATCAAGAAACAAATCCCAAGTATACAAAGGATGATGGAATGTAAGTATCACAAGGTATCCCAGCAAACACTGCAACAAGCGCCCATCACCCTCAAAATATGAAAAATAAGATAATTTTGAATTTATCTCATCCCCATTAAGAAAAGAAGATGACCTTTTCTGATGGAAATGTTATAAAGTTGGGATCGTATATTTAAAAATGTCAAACAAGTTTTAAACTCGATGATATGGCGCTGAAACTGATATAGTATGTTGTGATATATGCTCAGTTATAGCATAAGTTGGTTGGGCGATGTCTATATTCCATATACAGACATATTTTTGTCATTTGAAGCTGAAAATTGCGCAGCTGTAAAACATGGATTTTGTATGTTTCTGTATATTAGTGTATGTTTTGACACATAGATTGTTTATGTTCTAGCACAGATTGTAGTATGCATTGAGGCACATTCACTGTGTATTTTACATAGGTTTTGGGCAGACTGAACTCGGTTTTGCTATTTGCACCCCAGCCAATACCCCTCCTGAGAAGGTGAGGACATCTGGTCAACTGGCCCGCGGTGTCGAAGGAAAGGTAATTATTGATGTCTTGTCCAATAATGCAGCATATATCCAAAACCGAATACGTTATTTAGGTTTATTAGAAAAAAATTGAACATATATTATATGTTTAGGCTGAAACGAAAAATAATTTATGTGAGAGTTAATATATTTTTTTACTGCAGTCCCGTGGCGACTGCTTTCCTCAGTATTAAGCAATAATGGTGTTCTGATTTGTGTCGGATAAATTCTACCCCAGTCCAGTTGCTTGGCCTCTTGTTACATTCTTTCTATCGCATTTGTGTTGTCCGTAATAATGACAGACTCTATGTGTGATGAATTAATGTTTGATCAAGTATTTGTATTTTATTTTATAATGGCAGACTGACATCTCATAGGAATAATGCCTCAACGTGGAGATTTAAACGCTAGTTTTCATAGGTGAATTTATCATTGCAATAGGGTTACCCTCACATTTTTCATGCAATTATTGGTCTCATCGTACACTTACTGCCAGCATACAAAATTACAGCTTTTGCTATACGCTGTCCATCTATGACGTTAACCCATATGTTTACGTCAGGCTCAGACTATTTTTTAGTGTGATTAGCTTGGTCTCTTTTACGTCCTTACTACCCCAATTTTTCACGTGTGGTTAGCTTGGCCTCTGTTACGTCGTTTTTACCCAGTTTTTCGCGTGTGGTAAGCTTGGCTTTTGTTACGTCTTTTTTTATACCAGTTTTGCACATGTGGTCAGCCTGGCCTCTGTTCCTTTTTTTTCATCCAGCACCAGGTGTTTTGACGAGACTATTCTGGCTTTCCCACCCAAGCTCCTCAGCAGCCCGGCTCCCTGTTGACGAACCTGCTTTGGCCTTGATTATGACATATGATCACGCTAAGGATTTGTGCGCTTCTGAGCTCGGTCCGCTAAGGATATAGGCGCTATAGAAGTTTTATTGATTGATTGATTGATAGACTTGCATCTGGGGAGTGCGAAGGAACTATCATCTCTGGATATCATTGTTGCCGAGCCATGACTCAGCGGCCATGCCTCTGTGACAAGCATCTTCATCTATCCAGTTGTCTGCCACCGGCAGCGGTCAGACCTGATACCGCAAGATGTGTGACAAGCAGCTTTGTTATATTGGCAGACAAATGGGTGTTCCCTCTCCTCAAACACGTATTCTAATAACTCCAAAATAATTGCTTCCAAAAGTCAATGTGAAAGTGTTCGTTGAGGTTTTCACCAATCATGGATACTGAGGTACTACCAAACCAGAAAGCGGATGTCACTACTAAGCCAAAATGTAATTGATCTGGGATTTATGCTCTCTTCAGTTCCTTGAAATCCATGAGTTACCTATCACTCATCAAATAAAAGCACAGAGGGCGGATTATCCTCGGTGAATTATAGTGATCCCTTCCTCTATGTTCTGGTATGAAAAGTAGATGCTGTCAGCTACATGTATTGCTGTCGCTGCATATTTTTTAGCTGACAAAGATGAACTATCTAGTCAGAGCCAGTCATATGACAATTCCGAGACAGTCTTGAACATTCCCAAGCTTAGCCCTTTTAGCCCTCACGATGCAATAAAGCATCATTTTACATCCTTGAAAACAGACTTGATTTCCCTACAACTGAGGGGTTTTGAAGGAAAATTACCATGAAACTGTTTTACCAATACAAGACAATTTTTTTCACTTTTTCACCCACTTCAAGTCATCTTCATTCACTACAAGTCGAGAATTGCGACAGCAATTCGCGGCTTGTAGTGGATGAAGATGACAATGATAAATTCAGGCTTGAAAGGGTTAATATCTCGGCATGAGCCGTCCGTCTTCACGAGCTGTCGTTTTTTTCGAGCTTGTCATGCCGGCGTTCATTTTCACTGCTGCCCAAGCAATCGGTACAGTTCTTGTACTTCGCTACAATGATATCATTAATTATTAACATTAATTTTGATCCTTATTATGGCTTAGATGCCTATCGCTAATGTCGGATAATTGAAAACAATTGTGGGTAAAGTATAGCCGTCAATTGTGAATGAACAGTGGTTGGTGCATGCATTGTTTGAGGGTAAACAAACTCTTGTTCATTGTATCTACTATATATTTAATTACCATATATTTAATTAATATGATCACTTACGTTTCTTTTATTTCATAGTTCCTTATAGAGCACGCATTTGACTGTTTAGGTTGTGGACCTTTACACAAGGGAAGAAGTGGGGCCCAATAGGATGGGTGAGCTTTACCTCAGATCCCAGTCTAATATGCTGGGTTATTATAGGAATAAATCCATGACAGATAACACACTTACTGAGGACGGCTGGATACGAACAGGTAATCAAATAATGACATAATATTACAATTAACAAATATCACAATTTTTTTATTCCATCAAGGTTGAGTGGTAGCTAAATAAATAAATAAAAGTTGAGGCTTTGGATTTGCTTCCTAATTTCTTCTATCAGGATATGTGAACGATGTTGATATGAGTGCAGTTAGCGAAAAAAGACGATACTCATTTACATCTTTTCTCTTGAACATGTGATGTATTTTTCAATAAATGCAGTAGAAAATATTGTATAAATTGTTATGTGCTCGCTTACTTTGACTTTGTGATCCATAATTAGCATGTGTGTATGTTAACAGGGGACATCGTATATTATGATGAGGATGAGTACATATATATACAGGATCGCACCCGCTATATCATCAAGCACAAGACAAGACCGGTACTAAGTTAAACCCAGAAAACACAGCATTCAACCAAGGTTGATTCAATGGTGGGCCAGCGTCGCAGACGGTGGGCCACCATCGAAACAACCTTGGTTGAAGGTCTTGTGGTTGCTGGGTACCAATTACTGTATAAAAGTAATATATCTAAATAATATATATCCCAGTAAACAAGATACATTGGTCCAATGTTAGTTTATTGTTGTGCCAGCGTCGTAGACGATAGACTAACATTATTGCAGCATTCGGTCAAGGTATAGTGTTTACTTGTGCCATGTTCTGAGACGTTCGTAATCCCTAAAGCGCTGAAGGCGGTTTGAAAGAAACAAAAATTGTTTCTTCCCCATCCACGTGTGAAAGTCAGTATTGTGGGGAGCCTCCGTGACCGAGAGATCCTCAGACCTCAGACCGCCAGGGTTCGAATTTCGAATCCTGTGTCTGGAGGACAGTGTCATCTCAATCATCTCACCATCCTCAGGAGGTTCTCCTGGCCCAGCTTGGCCTATATGTGCACAAAGGTGGCCTAAAGCCCGATTCATTTCATTTCATTTAAAGCGCTGAAATATATATTTATAAACAAAAAAAGGACTATGTTTCTCGTCATTGCGCGCGTCATTTAAAACCTGCGTACTA
This sequence comes from Flabesymbios commensalis, assembly GCA_964017125.1. Lineage (NCBI taxonomy): Eukaryota > Metazoa > Annelida > Polychaeta > Terebellida > Flabelligeridae > Flabesymbios > Flabesymbios commensalis. The sequence continues at coordinate 18,116,710 of OZ024905.1, forward strand.
CTCGACGAGACGAGGATTGCGTTGTTGTTGTTGTTGCTTTTTACACATATTCTGTGAAACTCAATGACCCCGACCACCTTTGTTTTCACCGAGCTGGCTAATACAATGAAGTATGGGAAGGGTTCTCACTGCGTTTAACAGGATGAAGTATGGGAGAGGGGGTGATATTTGACCTTTTTTTCACGAGTGACGTCACTGCGTTTCACAGAATGAAGTATGGGGGAGGGGTGTTATCTAACCTTGTTTCACCGAGTTACGTTACTGCGTTTCACAGAATATTTGTTTAGTTCTGAGGCCAAAATATCTAAATTGGCTGTGGACTCACCAAACCACTTCCGTTGTCTGTGAGGATTTGTGTTTATCTTGAAGACCCCTTAACTGCTAACTCACCACATGAATGTGTTGAAAAAGATTTAAATATCAGGCTAAATTTTGAGATCGTCTCAGAACCCGGCCCCATGAATGGTATAATACAGTGTGTGTTTTATGTGTGTCATTTGTTGCTGATTTTGTGTTTTTTTCATTACTGTCCTATTGTTCCGATTTGTTGTATTGACTGTTTAGTTTTACGGGCGGCTACCGTTATAATCGATACATATGTTCATTGATTTATTGTTTCATTCACTTTACTCTGGCATAATGTATTAATTCCACAGGTGATTCCCTCAGAGATTAACAACATACTTCTAGACTTGCCAGAAGTTGCGGATGCCGCCACTGTTGGTGTGACAACTACTGATAAACACATGATACCGCATTGTTTTGTTGTCAGCAGCGATCAGGAAAAGCTGACTGAAGAGGATTTAAGACAAACACTATCTGGTACTATAATAATATTATTCAAATATAAATATTATGTCATCTGCTTTCATTGCCGTAAATATTACACTCAAATACAATTCTTTCCACACTCTATCTTCCCCTTATTTTCCTTTTTCCCGGAATTTGTAATCACAATTCAAATCTCCAGAGTAATACGGATATCCTTCTTTTATAAAATACACATATATTATGATGTATTATGGTGTATTATCATATTGTTCATACATGTTTTGCATAAAATTGTGATTTGGGGGTTACCATGGTTACATAGTCGCTTCTGACAATGGTAATTTCCTCGAACGATTTATTTCATTTACCGCTGTTTTAACGAGATTGTCAGATTTCAAATCACTGAAACAGCTGCCCAAGCATTGCTGCTCGGCGTAAAGGCAATATCTATTTACTTGTGAAGTAAGCAACACTCGCAAATTAGAAAAACGCGGACACTTTTGGTATACAGGTATTTTATATTTCATTAAAAACTAAAAATGGACTGTTTAAAATTCAAGGTTATTCAGGTTAAATAAAAATAATATTAGTTATTTAACACTAGAGATTACCTTTCTGTAAAAATAATGTTTTATGACTACCGATGCGCTACAGTGCTGATTATGGTACGTGATATTATTATTTTTGCTTCATACGTTACTAATTATTCATCTTACTTCATTACAGAGACAATCGAGTCATCCATTTTAGAAGACACTGTTATTGAATTTCTGGACGAAATGCCCAACGTTAAGAAGGAGCTAATCAACCAGCTAACATACTGGGCGGAAAGACCAAATAGCCCAAGGACTATCAATAAAAAATGTTTTCAATATTTGTACCGTCCGGATTCTAAAGAAACGCAATTAATGAAAACCAATAAAGAGAACAAAGAGTGATGTAGACATTATTCTGATAATCTCAACACGTCCACGGATCAGCTGCGATGTTGTAACAGTATATTTGTTGTTTTCTGGTACTTAAATATTCTACGCAAATCATAAACAGGATAGCTCATTGGTAGCGTAGTTGACTCAGAGCCCGGGTGTACGGGGTTCGAGTCCCCCTGCGGCCGATATCTTTCCTTGGTGTACACTGTTCAAAGTCGTGGGATAATGACAACCGAACGTATAACCGATTCGCGCCGCATAAAAAAAACGTACAAAAAGAAGTAAATAAATAAAATGACCAATATGTCAAGGTTGACATGTAAATGGTCAATAAAACCTTTTTTATGTGTGTATATATATATATATATATATATATATAAATATGATTAACACTCAGCCCTTTCAGCCCGTGGAGCCTCTTTATACTTCAGAATCTGACGTCTGTAGACGTCAGATTCTGACGTAAAAAGACAGTCCCCGCCCTGAAAAAATTAAAATATTCCTAAAGGCCACAGACCCATAACATAGGTATTCAAATATAGCGGGAAAAGCTAACTAAGACAAATATGATGATTTCAAATTTAAAAAACAAACATTTATTTCCCATGATTTATACAAAAGTAATTCAGCGTCAGTGTGAAGTGTTATTGACGTCTACACCCATTTTTAGGCATTTTTTTCAAACAAGAAAACTGGAACGAGAAATGACCATCAAATGTGATAGATTTGCTAATATTTTGATCGTGTAAATATCTTACGCACCTGAAGTTGTGTGTCGCGGTAGCGAGACACAACTTCAAGTGGGTGAGATATATATCGATTCGATTACACTCACTACATCTTACTGCTATAACATAACATCACTCCAATTTAAGAGTGTTGATTTGTTTAATCTCAAAACTGATTTTAAGATATACTCTGTGTGGATTTGAGTATTTAATTGACATTTTCACCCACATGAAGTTGTGTCTCGCTGACGCGATCCACAACTTCAAGTGCGTGAAAATGATTCAGATTAGACAAAATGGGGGTCAAAGATTTTGAAATCTTGCTGATTGATATTAATATCATTTTATTTTCAGCATGTTTAAAAGCTAGTATTCAAATGTCCTAAAAAAATGAGGACCCGAATATAATCGTGACTGGAGGTCCATAATGAGTATAGTTATATATACTGATGGGTGTATTTTAATGCTCGGCAAACTTAACATTTATTGTGCACAACTGTAACAAAAGCTAGATGGGCTGCATACATTTATGATTTTCTAACAAAGTCTGAGTAAAATTATGTAACGAACGCTTAACGATAGGCTACGGAAAGGAGGTTTTACTATGGTAGGTAGGCCCCTTAAAGTAGCAATGTTTTAATTTTCTATATTAATGATATATCACTGGTTATCTGTTATCCGTGAATGTATGTATATAACTGTGATCTCGATTGTTAACTGTGTTTAATAATCTGCAACTACATTATCTACATGTATATAAATAATCACGAAATAAATATTTATATATTTTTTATTTTATTTTAACTGATATCCAAATGTCCACACTCATTAATTTTTAAAAAATCAGCTAGGTATGTGATCGTCTTAGTATTAAACGGTCGTTTTATATTATTGATTTTAATTTACAATTCCACAAGATATATTGATTGATTTGGTTTATTTGATAGACCATGGCTCGTTTAAAGATAGAATACAAACAAGCTGTAATCCAGCAAGCACCAGGCGTTGACTCAGTGTTATATGCATGTTGGGCCAACGTCGCAACATCTACACAACATTGATTTAACATCTCGCGTTTGCCAGGTCGTGCGCCCAGTGAAAACATGCTAACATCAAAATACTGTACAATTCCTTAAAATAAATTTTGTAGTCTTCAAGTCACTATTGAATAATTATGATAATAATAATAAAATATTTCAACAAAACTCTCGTACCAAGCTATTTAATTGTTAGTGTCCGGTGTACAGAGTAATAATTGAAGTTTACGTTTTTATTAATAATGCCATCCTAGGATCAGTGACAACAGAAACATATTTAAGTTAAATATGTTAGCCACCAAAAGTATTACCATAGATTAGCTAGCCGTGGTATTGCCATAGGCCATGATATCACAGACAAAATAAATACTCAATAGCTTGTTTTCTCATTGTCACGGTGTCAGTAGCTATGTTTGAAGCAAAGGTGGTCTGGTTTAGAATATGTGTATAGAATATGTGTGATTCAGTTGGATAATGTATAGAATATTTAACCAAGACCCATTTGCGTCGGATGCAATCGCCATAGCACAAACCACAATTAATTCCCCTCCCCTATCCCCAATACGTAGATCCCCTCTCGTCCCTGGGTACTAATCACTAATCAGTCGACGTTGAGTTTTCTAAACGTAGCATCCACAGTTTCTGTTGGTTTCTTGCTTTCGTCGTACATGAGATCATCACCAGTGATTCTTAGTAAAAACTCCCTGTAATGGTCCTGTGTGACCAGCTTCTTTAAGTCACCTGTAATTATACATTGTTAACCCTTTAACCGCCAAATCATTCAATCTGAATTTTCACCCACTTGAAGTTGTGTCTCACTGACGCGATCCACAACTTCAAGTGAGTGAAAATTATTAGGATTTTACAAAATGGAGGTCAAATGTTTTCAAATATTGCTGATTGATGTCACATTTTATTTTCAACATATTCAAAAGTTGGTACTTAATCATGTTAATGTGCTAATAAAAAATAAGAACTCGAATATATACGGCACCGGCGGTCAAAGAGTTAAGCCTTAGTGTTATCAAAAGTGTCACGATACCTACGTTTTACACTACTCATTGCTTTAGTTCGAAGGTGTTGTACTGATGTACATTTTGTGTTCACTAGACACATTTAGATCTGATATGACAAATGAATCGTCATAGTCTCAGAGCTCAGAGACTATTATTTCTGTTTTCGAGTGCAAACGGTTGTTTCCATAGTAGAAACAAATGATGAATTAAAAAAAAACTACCATGACAAAAAATATCCTGTCAGTTTTCTCAGTATTCAGCTTTACCGTAAAAAAATTGAACGTATTTTCCCGATATCACAATTTAATGTACCTAGATACTTTTTTTTATAACAAATCCAAGGAATCCGAATACTTAATTATAAACATAACAATATGTACCAACATTTTGATATTTTTGCCAAATAATAAAAAAACGAAAATGGATAAAAAAATATTATGGTTTCACCGTCAATTTTGTACAAAAATAACTATAACTCCATTATTCCTTATATTATTGATGTAATTAATATTTTAAAATCATATAGTATGTTTGCGAAAAAAACATTGACTACCATTGATTACAATGTCATTTTGAATAAAGTATATATACTGACTGGTTATTGTGTCCAGATAGCCGGCATTCGGGCCTTTGTAGTCGTCTGGTAGATATTCCAGAGGCATACAATCCTTCCCCAAGGCTTTATACAGACTCTCGGCAGTATGGTGAACAAATATCTGTATTAAAATAACGATTGATGTAATGAACGGCTGTTAACCATTATAAAAAAAAAAAAATCGTTTTGAATGTTGACGGTGGATATTATCCACTTTTATGTCATTAATAAGCAGTTCATGGCTAAACCACTATATAAAATGAACCTTGTTTCATTTTAAAATATATATTTTTGCCACGATTAGCTGCAGTATGATATCTGCAATAAAAACAACGATTTATGAGTTGAAATGTTGTAAACAAATATAAACTCAGCTTATCATTATTGGTTCAAGTCATTTGTTTTGAATGTTGGTGGCGAAAGAGAAGGATATTGTCCATTAATTTTATCACTAAAGTAGTCCACTGTGTACAAATAACTGGACACATCTGTACTCAAAAAGCACCAGGCTGATTACAGAGATAGAGCCAACTGGGTACAACTAAATCCAGAAACATCCATAGAGTGGTCTAAAGCTTTAATGTAATAAGCAGTTGAAGGATAAGCCACTGTATCAAATTAATCTTGTTTCTTTTTATAATTTGTATTAATGCGGCTGAATAATACACACCCTTTCTTGAAATTTCTTTGTCATAAATGTTTTGACTAGGATCATTACCGCCTCCAGAACTGCTCCTCCGTTATAAATGTGAAATCCCTTCATTCGGCCAGCTGTATTTCCCTACCACAAAAAACACTTCAAGGAGAAAAAACAAAATTCGAGAGATTCGTAGATCCGAATGTATGAGGAGCGCAGCGCCGAGTATATTCGGATCTACGAATCTATTGTAATTGAGGTCTTTCTTCGACTTAAAATACACGAAATAGGTTCATCTCAATAATTGATACAGACAAAATTTAGAAAAAAAATTATAGTTAGCATGGTAAAAGTGAAACATTGCCATGCAGTTATGCAGTGGCATGATAAAACATGTACATTGTGTCCAACCTAAGATAACAGTAGATTCGTAGATCCGAATCTACTGTATCGGTATCGCATTTTTTTCTAAAATCAAGAAATGCCAAAAATAGTAAAAGGTAATAAAATATTTAATTTTGTTATTTACTGAATAAATGTATCTATTATATCATTATCTACATGTCATAAAGCCTTTTTTGGAAAATAAATTTATGTGTGATTTAATTTCACTTTTTTCCATTTTTTAATTATATAAAAAACATAAAAAGGGGGGTACAAATCTTCATTAAAGGTATACATGTACAGTACTGAATATTCGGATGGTAAGTATAGAAAATAGAGGATAAAGGTGTAAATTAAGTTTGTGAAAATACAAACCCACCTAACATTTTTCATAATCGTTTATGACACATTTTTTTCTTGTATGTCTTCCTAGTACTGTACTGAAATCAACACTCAATAATATTCATAATTGAACATTTCCACAATTTTAAAATACCCCCCCCCCCCCCTAGCCCATACAACACGAGACCAACACAAAACCAATATTGGTTCATCGTATTTGCAGGGAAAGAGCTTAGACTGATGTATGATATGGAATTCAATGTTGGTTAACTAACTCAAGCTGATACCTGCATGGCTTTGTTGAATGCTTGGTGATCCGCATTGTTGAGTGCGGCCAGGTGTTTAATATTAATTCCGCTGATGTCCACTATAATAGAGACGCCGTTCACTTGAATGTTCTCCTCGCGTGCGATGTAATTTCCAACGGCAAAGTTACCTCTCACCTCAGATACAGGGTCAATCACTTTACCAGTAACGTTTTTAAATTTTCTCCCTACAAAAATAACGTTTACTTACCAAAATGTAACTTTTTCGCAATATCATGAAATGACATAAATAAATTTAAAAACAATTATTTGAAATAAACACAAGGGAGCGGGTAGAGACTCGCTTTATTATTTTCAGCCATGCCAGAGCATAGTCCATGGAAGGAAGAGAGTTATTTCAAATATTGTTGTCATAAATATAATAATTGCCGTTTTAGTTATAATTATTAAATTGCATGAACATACAAGATAGTTTTTCACCTAAATAAATTAGAGCAGACATACTCAACTCACCCATTCGCATTAGCAATACAACACGGCCGTTTTTATCAACTTTTGGAAGAGGTAAGTAGAGACTGAAACATGAACATTTGTATTACTTAGAATTATTAAATCAAGCTAAATAAAATAATCTGCCATATATACATTCTTTTTAAATAATGAACGACGTAAATATAAGATACTTGTGATATCATTATGTATAGGATAAAGCCTTCGAAACTCTACATTCTTAGCTTTGAAAAAGGCCAAGGCCTGCCTTTTTCAAAGCTAAGAATATAGAGCTCCGAGGGTTTTAACTGACTTAAAACACTTAAATCTGACCATGATGAAAATCACTCATAATCAACAGTTCAGTCGCGCCTGACTGATTATAGTAGCATAGGCCTACCATGATAATTGGTCTGTACTTGATGAACAATAACTTTCCATTCCCGGCTTAGAATGTCGTGGTTGGACAACGAAAATAATGTTGTGGTGTGTTTTAATCCCAAGTATTTTAAATATCACAATTATTCACAAGTAGGCCTACTCACCCCGAATCCAGTACCGCCTGTATGTCCGGCGCGTGAGTGTCTAAGCTGTAGAGATATTTCTTAAAACGAGGATTACGAAACAATCCAGCTGTAGTTTCCAGCATCTTACGCGCTCGTAACTGACTGAACTTAGCAGTTCGCAAAATGTATAGCAAAGCAACAGTGTCAGCTGTGAACGAAATAAACAAAATACTGATTTGTGAAAATTGCAGTCTAAAAATGTTTATTTACTATTTATGAATAGAATTGTTTAAAATGTTCAAACTAAATATATAATGTAGAGCTATTGTTTACTAGTCCGTCCATCACTATAGACTATTGTACCATAGCATTCAGTGGTACTAATCGTAAACATATGAATAATGTAGAGACATGCAGAGGTTAATGGGCCGATATGTCTTCAATTATGCTTTTGTTGATCATAACGATTGTTTTGTACATTGTATGTTGCTAATCCCCATGATTGTTTTCTTTTGTCTGTAATGGTGTATGTGGCACTCCCTATTCGGATGATTCTGTTTTTTTTTATGCTGATGCCCCTATGTCAAACAGAGCTTTATCATAGCTTAAGTGGGCCTCATATATAGTTCCTAGAACTCTTTGTCACCATTACATTACAAATTAATCTTTGTTTATATCCAATTTAAATCACTTAATGCTTCACCAATTTATTATCAGCTTTGTATGCGGTGATTGCTGTTCATGTTTTTTAAGATGTTTGTGTTGTAATTTCTAGCTATCATGGTTATGGAAGGCCGGTGGAATTAGAATGCGTTTGGGTGGGATATACGTTTAAGATATAAGTTTACTGTTTATACTTTATATGTTTACGAATACCACGTATGTATCCCATCCTCCTATTTGAAATAGTATTTACCTTATTATCAATGTTGTATATAGTACACTGAATGAACTGAACTAAATTGAACAGAAATATACATTGGAAGTGTGATCTTTTACGACAATCTTGTTCAACACCCAACAAACAGATAAACAGAACCCTCGGCTTTTTGACAACGGGAAGGACGAGGGCCCTGTTGCTAAAAGCTGCCTGCCTGGAGAGTCGTACATCGCGGATTCGTCCCCCTCTCTGTCTTTGGGTTTTCAAAGAAACAATGTTTCTTCCCCGCTCACTCGTGAATATTCAATATTGTGGGAAGCCTCCGTGACCTAGAGGTAGCGTGCTCGGCCTCAGACCGCCAGGGTCAAATACTGAATTATGTGTCTCATTAATCTTTGTTCAAATCGTGGCTACGACGTTAACAACACGATTCGTTTAATTTGAACAAACACTTTTTGAACATAGAATATTTTTCGTTAGGCAGAACTTACCGCCATTAAAATAAACACGTCATGAATGAAAGAACTTGCGTTATTGTATAACAACAAGTCAAAAGTAGATGTATGACTCTCAAGTAAACGTATATTGTCCTGTGTGTAGTGTAGGCGCTGTGTATCATATTAAACTGTATCTTATCTAAGTGGTCGAAATCTGATTTTTGTCGCAAGGAAATGCTGCAAATTATGCTTGCGTTAAAAAGCGTACAATATTATTGATTGTAGGCCTACATAGATATAATCCCGTCTAATCCTCGCTGCGTATAATCTGTAAAAGGCACAACTATTGCCATGTATCCAAAACCATGGCACAGCCATATCTTTATACCAGATGGCATAATAATCAAACACATTGAAATTTATTTTCTCATCACCGGTCTCGACATTCTGTGCTAAAACCGCCCCCACCCTATTTTAAAAACGGATCATCGCTTCTCTTAACCCACCCTCATATTGACATACCGCCTTCTGCTGGGTAACTGAAATGTGGCTGCTCTATCATCCATTCCCTGAGGAATCTCACAGCGTCCAGCCGATCTGCAGGATCTTCATTCAACTCTCTCTTGGCTTTCTGGAGCGACGCATTATTTAATGTACACACATAATTTTTCTCTGTGATGACCTCTTGAAACATACGCGGATGAACAGAATCCGTCATTTTTTATCTGTAAAAGTAAAAGAGTGATAACGAACATGTAGATAAATACACGTATTTTTTTTATAAAAAAAATATTTTTGTAACCATGAATCTTAAATCCCAGTGAAATATAAACAGTTTCAAGAACTCATTTCGTCATGAATCGTCATGAGTCGTCATGAATCATTTTTATCCTAATTACCTTCATTCCATCACTCTGGTATTGAAAGGTGGTATTATATCTGTTTCTTGGTAAGGTGGCAGACACGACCATTTATACAATTTGTTCTACAGATATAATATGAATACATCTTTGCTGAGTCCCTAGTCTAACCTAAATTAACCTACTGTAGCCCATGCCAGACAACAGAAATGCATGCATTGCATAAATGGAAGTGAATAAAGACATTATTACACGGTTATATACTTGAAATGAAATATTTATATTATTAAGATTTATTGAATGGCCATGTAAGGAATAATACATGGTTATGTAGGAATTAGTACATGGCCATGTAGGAAATGATACATGGCCACGTAATAATTAATACATGGTTATGTAGGATTTAGTACATAGCCATGTAGGAAATAATACATGGCCATGTAAGAATTAATACATGGCCATGTAGGATTTAGTACATGGCCATGTAGGAAATAATACATGGCCATGTAAGAATTAATACATGGCCATGTAAAAACGAATACATGACAATGTAAGAATTTATACATGGCTATGTAAGAATTACTACATGGTTATGTGGGAATTAGTACATGGCCATGTACGAAATAATACATGAAAATGTAAGAATTAATACATGGCCATGTACGAATTATTACATGTCTATGTAAGAATTTATACATGGCTATGTAAGAATTATTACATGTCTATGTAAGAATTTATACATGGCTATGTATGAATTATTACATGTCTATGTAAAAATTTATACATGGCTATGCAAGAATTAATACATTGCCACGTAAGAATTATTACATGACTATGTAGGAATTAATACATAAATATGTAAGAAGTATTACATGGCCACGTCATAATTTATACATGACAGTGTAAGAATTCATTATTGGCTATGTAAGAATTAGTATATGACTATGTAACAAATAATATATGGCTATGTAAGAATTATTACATGATCATGTAATAATTAATACATTGCCATATAAGAATTAATACATGGTTATGTAAAAATTACTACATATATATGTAAGAATTAATACATGTCTATGTAAGAATTAATACATAGAAATGTAAGAATTAATACATGGGTATGTAAGAATGAATACATTTCCATGTAAGGATTATTACATGGCTATGTAAGAATTCATACATGGCCATGTAAGAATCAATACATTGCCATGTAAGATTTAATACATGATTATGTAAGAGTTAGTACATAGCTTTGTAAGAAAAAATATATGGATATGTAAGAGTTAATACATGATCATGTAATAAGTAATACATTGCCAAATAAGAATTATTACATGGCTATGTACAAATTAACACATATATATGTAATACATGTCTATGTAAGGAATAATACATGCCCATGTGAGAGCTCATACATGGACATGTAAGAGTTCATACATGGCTATGTAAGAATTCTACATGGACATGTAAGAATTCATACATGGCTATGTAGGAATTCTTACATGGCTATGGAATAATTATTCTTACACAAGATGAAATAATTCCTACATGTATTAATTCTTACATAGACATGCATTAATTAATTAAATTTGAAAATTGTTTGAATTTTTATATAAAATGTTCGAGGCCCAACGCCCCTTAAATACGTCTTTTTGAAGGTTTGAATGTTATCATTATAGCCTACATATACAAAGAAACCCGGAATAATTACAAAATCATAGTTATTATTCAAAAGGTTAAGCTGAACAATACTTAAGGTTAAGAACAGTACAGTGCAATATGGTGAGTTATAATGTAATCTATGATAGGGTGGGCACCTCAGATAACAGCCCACTGATTAGAGAGGCTGCTTACGATATAGCTACAATTAATGGCTTACTTATTTACTGAAGTTAATGAGAAATAACTGATGGTAATAACACTAATCGCCTATCTTTAAATAGTAACCCTTATCTTGCTGAGTAAATTTATTTAAATATTCAACCACTTGAGGTTGTGTCTCGCTACCGCGATCCACAACCTCAAGTGGTTGAACATTACTCATATGTAGCCGGGTGTGTGTATGGCGGACTGGAGTGATAACTACTCTGGTCAACTACTCTGGTCCGCCATACACACACCCGGCTACATTTGTCTAATTTGAGACAAAATATTTACAAATCTTGATGTTTAAAGAGTCATTTCATTCCCAATAACTGTGATTTAATCGACTAAAAAATGGATAAAAACGACAATTGCCGTGATCAGAAGGCGAAGGGTTTATGGTTGCTGACCCACTGTAGGTTTACTGCTGGACCGGCATCGCAGATGGTCGACCAGCATTAACCCTTCAAGTCCTCACGATGCATTAAAGCACATTTCACATCCCTGAAAACAGACTTAATTTTCCTACAACCAAGGGTTTTAGAATGAAAATTTTCATGAAACTGTACATGGCAATTTTATTTACTTTTTCACCCACATCAAATCATCTTCATCAACTACAAGTCGAGAATTGCGACAGCAATTCGCGGCTTGTAGTGGATGAAGATGACAATGTAAAGTCAGGCTTGAAGGAGTTAAACCTTATAACGCTGCAATATATTTATAAACCATGGAGATCAATGTTTGTTTTCAAATTGAAATGTGTCAGTTACCTCTTTCCGCTTCATTTGAATACCTATGTTATGGGTTTATGACCTGTATAATTGTTTTAATTCTTTTAATACGGGAACCATCTTCAGGCGTCAGAATCTGACGTCTACATCTATAGACGCCATATTCTGACGCCTAAAGACAGTCCCTGCACTGAAAGGGTTTAACCAAGCGTGGGTCAATACTGTCATGCATTCATATTGACAACAATAATCACTTTTACCGTAACCAGATAAACAGGTGACCAGATAACCAGGTAACGAGGATAGATATCGGCTACTTGCTTATCTTGCTGATGTCAGGTTGATATTTATGTTCCCACAGGTTGATACAGTATGTTAACACATATATATATTTTTTAGTTGAATTATTTATGTATCACAATATATAGAACATATACATGACACAGAATACATGTACATAGATATTAGCAAAATAGCATGCTCTAAGTATGTGCCCTGTTAATAAGGATATTTGTATTCACATTGAGTGGGAATTACGGCAGCAATTTACCTCTCGGGATGAATGAAGCTGAAAATTAAAAGCCGGGTGCTGGAAGGTTGTAAGCAGGCTCAGATACATATGTAGAGTAACCGATGACCATAGAATATTTCTTCCCTGTCTACTTGTAAATATTCAATATTGTGGAGAGCCTATGTGACCGAGGAGAGATAGGGTGCTCGACCTCAGACAGCCAATGTCTCGAATAATGTGTTGGGACGGCAGTGTCAATACGTCAACGTTCGATTTATCACCATCGTCAGGAGGTTTAAGTGGCCCAGTTTAGCCTGTATGACAACGGTATAATCATTTATTCATTGATATACCTTGTAGGATTACCAGTGACAACCAATACATGTGATATTACTGTTAATAATAACATTATAATCATCACAGCAGTGATGATTTTGTTTTGTTCATGTACTATGTTTTGAATTGTATTTTCATGTATCTTCCACTCTGGTATTTATACATGATATAATCACTCACACATAGCCACATTTGACTTATTTTACAATATATAATATATTACAGACAAATTGGAGAGCCAGCCTACACACGTAGTTTGTCATGTCACACGTTTGTCTATAAATAGCACATTATCTTGTATACCTGGAGTTAACAGTATTACCTCGTGGTGAATCACAAACTCAGCTAACACGAAATGTTGGCACAGCGCTGGTCCGATGTTGGGCCAGCGTCGCAGATGCTGGGCCAACATTGAACAAGCACTGTGCTAATGTCTCGTGTTTGCGGAGAATGGACAGAACGCAGTATTGTAACACTATAATCATAAAAATATCGACAGGTAGAGGTGAAAGGATAGCCAGCACCTACCTAGTATGGTATAGAAAAGTGACAAATTACTTCCAGCTGCAGTTATTGTAAATAGGAAATAATCCAAATCAATCTGACAAATCAGTTCACCTGTTTTTATTGAGCGCCCAGCGCGCGGCATATATCACCTGTATTCCGCAGCTCTTATAGCACACAATCGTCGAGACTCGACTGTGTGTATTAATCACTGACCTTAGCCAGTGCTAACAGTACGTGCTTGCTCACCTCAATGCACCCACCAAAATATAAACATAACTCTAGAGATTGCGTAATGTTTGCTGGTCGTGAGGTATCAAACGAGTTTGAGGCCAAACTCGACCGGATTCGATTTGGAAATCCCTGTCTCTCCGGGGCAGTGTCGCTGCCATAACGCTACTATAGCTTTTTCAGCTGCTACCGCTGACATGCTATACATATATTATACATCTGTAGTTCACGTGTTTATTATTTATCCCTTTCAGTTTCTGAGATGTATGCATTATAACTTATTTTTTCACTACTAACCTCTTATAACTTATTGGAATCGAGCAAATCAGTTCAAATAAAGCACTAATTGTATTTTCATTCATTGCAATCTGACAATGTCATCTTCTAATTAACGAACGAACGTAAAAAATGACAAAATAAAATCGTTGATTGAAAAAAAAAGGAATAAATTTACGAACGATAAAATTTGACCAAAGCAAAAGCAAAAAAACGACGAGCAAAAAAAAATGAAGATGATCAAACGAATAAACGAATGAACGAAAAAAAACGAAAAAAAAGAACAAATTGACGAGCGAAAAAAATCGATGAACGAAAAGATTGGTTGAACGATTTATTTTAAATTGACAAGCGTGAAAAAATATCCATCAACAAATAAGCTCGCCGAAAAAAAAAATAGGCGAACGAAATAAAAATAGATGAACGAAAAAATAATTGTCAAACGAAAAAATCAAATAGACATATCGCCCTCAACCATTTTGACGAACCCCTCCAAAAATTCGGCAAACGATAAAAAAATAACAGAAAAGATTGAGATACGAAAAAAATACCAAACGAAAAAATCACAGCCCAAGAACAAAAATAAATCAAACAAAAAAGCGAAGATCATTTAACGAATGAACCAATGAACGAACAAACGAAAAAAATAAATTTAAGAAATCGACAAACCAGAAAAAATCGAAAAAAAAGAGAATGTCAAACGAACGAATGAGCGAATGATCGAACAAACGATAAATTAAAAAAAAAAAAAATCGACAAAAGAAAAAAATCGACCAACGAAAAAAAAAGTAATCGACAAACGAAAAAAAAACGACGAACGCCAAAAAATAGACAAACAAAAAAATTAAAAACAAAAAAATTAACGCAAAAAAATTGACGAAGAAAAAAATCAACGAGCAAAAAAAATCGAAAAAAAAGAGAATAGACAAACAAAAAAATGTATGAAAAAATTATCAAACCAAAAAACAAAATCGACGAACAAAGAAAAATCGACAAAAGAAACAAAAAGAAAACAACAACCGCAAAAAATAGACGAAAGCCCCCCAAAAATAACAAAATGCGACAAAAACCTCGACGAACAGAAAAATAAAGTGACATCGATAAAAATCGAAGTAATTTTGTGAGTATGAACATATGCAATTGTCGGAAAATCCAAAGCTTATTATTTAGATTTAGGATCCGATTTGTCACTTCCACTATATTTGTGGAATATACAGTTGTAGCTAGCCTTGAAAGGGGGTTGTCTGGTGAAAAGCGATAGCTCATATTGTCACAATACTAGTATTTTCTCATTAATTACATATTCATTTTATCCGACAATGGTAGGTAATAAGACCTTAAGAACCTCTTAAATTCGTGAAAGTGCCTGAATCGAAAATAAAACCTTGTTTATTTGTAAGTCTAGTTTCTAAACATGTAGACTAAATTGTTCATAATTTTTCAGTTACGAGTGATGTTAGGGTATAACCATGGATTTACATATGATTACATACCATTACTTATAATGAGTGACGTTTGTATAGTTATGGTATAGCCATGGATTTACATACGATGACATACCATTACACTTATTACAGTTTGAAAATACTAACTGTTATTTCCATGTGGCCTTTTCCCAGCACTTTGTATCGGCCTCTTTTCAGCTACTCGAACCCTTTCCTCTACAATATCCTTGACGACCCAAACACTTTACATGTGTGAAGCATTACAGAGCCTTTTGTAGCTTTATATTCCTTCAGAGGTGGATCTAAGATAACAGGGGGCTCATCTGAAATAAAGGTGAATCCAAGACCACAGGGGGCGCATCTGAAATAGAGGTGAGCCTAGGACCACAGGAGGCTCATCTGAAATACAGGTGAATCCAAGACCACATGGGGCTCATCTGAAATACAGGTGAATCCAAGACCACAGGGGCTCATCTGAAATATAGGTGAATCCAAGACCACAGCGGCTCATCTGAAATACAGGTGAATCCAAGACCACAGTGCTTTTTTTCCTATATAGCACCACAAATGAACAACGTTTGTATTTTCCAGGAATCAAACACGATGAAGTCGCACATGACATAACTGCCATATATTGCAGTTTAAACTACAATTGGAGTGTGATATGGGTCTCGCACTGAAAACAACTGCACATAGTGGGAGAAAGTGCTAAATCATGTTGAGTGCCAGCAAATGTATTAATATTTAACCATTTCAGCGAGGGGATCGACTTTAGACTAATCTGACGTCTATTCTGACGACTAAAGTCGATCCCCGCACTGAAAGAGTATAATATTCATAGTGACCGTAAATCCATAACATAGGTATTTAAATGAGGCGGAAAGATCTAACTAGGACATTTATGCTGTTTCCAATTGAAAAAAACTTTTGGTCTCTAAGGCTTGTATACAAATGATTCCAGCATTTGAAGGGCTAAAGGGTTAACCTACAGAACATAAGTCAATACATTATATTATAGAGCATGGCGGATCCAGTCAAATAGCTAGGTCGGTTTAATGTTGGGCTAGCGTCGCAGAAGGCAAGCCATCATTAAAGTAGGTGGGTCGTTATGATTCGCTCAGTAAACATTTATGGCGCCGAGCACAACGGCACGCATGCGCAGTATGGAGTGGTGTCTATCAGAACGTAAATATTTTGATTCAGTGAAGCATAACAACCCACCTACTTTAAGTCAATATCCGATGAGTGCTTGCTGAGGTGAATTCCTAAACTACTGGCACACGCCGTTGTTGCGACGTTGAATCAACGTCATTGACGTTGATTCAACTTCGCAACAACGGCGAGTGCCCAGTGGGAATCACCTTGCCGTATCAGGTCTGACCGTCAGACTACCAGTCTGACCTTGACAACAGGTGTGTGTGAAGCGGGTACGAAAATGAGGGGTGCGAGCAACATGAATATTCATTATGACGTCACCGGTTTACTGACTGCAGCGTGGAGGTCACACTCAGGTCAGATTGTTTGGGCCGCCTGAATCAACTGTGAATTGGCCAGGGAGGAGGAGGGAGGAGGGGGATTCTAAACACATAGCACATATACGGGCTATCCAGGTTCTGCCGGTGGCAGACAACTGGATAGATGAAGATGAGTGGGAATGTTGCTCTGTTTAACCATTCCTCAATCACCGCAGTTACGTAGTGCGATGGAGCACAATTGATGCGGTATTGCACAAGGAATATGTTATGGTATATCGACAAATGATCGTCTTTGCAATTTCTAAAGATGCTCTTCCTCGTTGTTCTTGTTCATTGTTCAATGCACATTCGTGTCCATGATTAATATCTACAGGAGTGTTCCTCATGTTTCCGACGATCCACAATGTGGTATTCAAGACAACTACGACAGGTATACATGATGTAGTCCCGATGCTGTGCGATACATGTTAAACCTGCCAGAAATAATGACAGTAATCAGAAGAAAAATAATCAATGGTAATCATATTGACACTGTTAGGAATATTTTATGTTCAAACTATTTTTAAACCAGCATAAAACATGATTTGGTGCAGGTATATATTCAATAAATGCACACAAGGTTTTATTTCATATAGTCTATTTTACAATGCTGATAAACTCAGACTCGGTTAGGGCTAATTAGCCTTAGGGTTGGTCTTACCGAATTGTAAATTAGATGCAATTTTGCTTCGAATTTTTATGCATAGAAACCTATGACTAGAATAGTTTAGATAGGTAGATGTATAAGTTATTTGGCAAAAAAATCCATATATGGCGACAAATCCATATATCCATAGATTTGATTAATACAATATTATGATACATATGTCTGAAGAAACCCATAAGATTCAAGTTGTGTTGTACCAACAATGTTTATATTGAAATATATGTATACAAAACAATTAGGACATGTGCATAATCGGCATGTATGCACTGATAGTATATTAAGTATTTTACATGAGCATTAAAAATATTATTTGTCTAGTATAATCAACTATGATTTACTAAATTGTCAAGATGGATATTATTTTCCGAAGAACATGAGGATAATTTTCGCAAGAAATCCTAAAATATGTCCTTAATTATTTTCAGAAGAATTTCGGAAGAATTTTTGAAGAAATTTGAACATAAATTAATCCAGTTGACGAACACAACAATTTGAAAGGAACATGTGCTGATTTTTTATCATGTATCGTTTTTTGTAGGAAGAAAAAACATTGAGACAATGTATTTTTTATTCTATCAATGCTTACGGAAGAATGGCTTCCATCAGTTTTGATATAGTGTATCGAATTGCCTTTTTAACAAATTCGAGTTTAACTTTGGGAAGTACAAGATAATGTGTATTTCTCGTGTTGAGGTTTTGTATAGCACAGCTATGCGTCAGATATATAGATTAAAAGTATATATGTACAGTTTTGTTTTGTAACTCTGAATGAGCTTGAATTGATTTAGTTTATGTGAGTTATATCATCTATGGTTGGTGGATTTATAGTTCTGAATAATGGTTCGGTAAGTGTTATATACCTACTGGAAATAACTATTCTTTGTAGTTTAAAGATTCACTTTTGTACCCACAATAGTATTTCTAATTTCAGAGTGTATTGATCGATTTAGATGGTAGATATCTTTTAATTCTCCAGGAGTAAGATTTTTTTTATAATGTTGTGTCGGCTGCATTAATCAGTATTTTAAAATAGATGCTTGCCAAAATTATGGCATTTATAACCTTTTCGTCAATCTTACAAAATGCTGGTAGCAATATTATATTGGTCTGTAGTTTTTTATGTTGTTCATTTCGCATTATTTCTGCAGTGAATAATTTGTCATGTCTTATTTTTTTAAGGAAGTGTTTATTCTTGATTCAAAATGAGAGGTATTGGGTTTCTTTAAACAATTTAGCAATTTGTACGTAACCATAGCTGTATTTTGTATTATTTTACATCAGTTATTTGAGCTTAGCTACAGTTGTTTCAGTTAATATACAACGCATCTTCGATGAGCTATATGTAGGGTATATGACTACAATTGTTTTTTTATGATTGGGTGATTGAATATTGCGTTACATAGCTTTCTGCACAATCATGACAATATTGTGAAAGGAATAAGTTTGAAATCAGTATTATGGCCAACTCTTATCGAATGACTTCATAAATTCTATCCCAATACCTCTGAATTTAGAGCCACAACCGGACCGAATGAGCCATCAGGGCCGACCTGTTTTGTATAAAGTAATACATGTACTGATATCAGTTCCTGTCTCAGTCCCAGTACATATGTCTGTGCTACATCAAATTATATGATTCTTGGTGGTCTAAATTTGCGTTTGAACCCTTTAATCAACTAATTTATGGTGTATTTAAAGATAATCATATATTTAATGGTATTATTATACATTCCAATTTAACCCTATCAATACCGGGATCAACCTAAAACTTCAGTTATCCTCGGTCTGAACTAATGAAATATTCCTAATGTCCGTAAACCAATAACAGAAGCGGAAAGATCGAACTAAGCTATTTGTAATGATTTCACAATCCTCGGCCTTAATTCGACATAATATACTCATTTGTATTTTTTATTAGGACATCATCAAACTGAAATCATCATAAAATGTCTAAGTTAGCTAACACCGACGTCATGGGTATACGGCAAATATAAATGTTTTACTCTTTCAGTACGTGGATTGATTGTAGACGTCAGATTCTGACGACTAAATCGGTCGCCGCACTGAAAGGGTTGAAGTGTGAGCTGTGACTGAAGTCCCACAGTTTAATCAGCAAAGTTCATTACATTTTTAAATCATCCCATCTCCTTTTTTTGCAGTTATTATTGAAAATCGTGTTCAACTTTGCAAGTGATTTAATCCCCTTGTACTTACAAACTTAGTGCTTAAAATGAGCTTACTTGTTATTGGTACACCATCGAGATACCAAATATTCTTTGGAGCGGGCAAACCATATGCTTCACAGAAGAATTCTACTTTATCGTTCTTTGCAGCGACAACAGACTGAGGTTTCTGTATCCAGTACGGCTCAGCTGAAAAATACGTGTGTATAATCATAGTTCCCACAGTTACATAGAGCTGATAATAACAACTTATAAGCATGATAAGTTATATATTGTAGCAGATTTCAAACAATATGTGACTAAGAGTTCATTTTAATCTGTGTACCGCCAGAAAATAATTTATTTGAAGCTGGAATTGCTGACGCAATATTTAGCTTGAATTGATAACAATAGTGAATTTAATTATTTGATGAACTGAAAATCTATCACAAACAATTTTGAAGATGTCGGAGGTATTGTATTAGGCTGGATACATCATAAGAACTATACACATATACATGCCCAAAGGTTATAATGGACAATCGCCTTTAATTTGCAAACAAATATGAGTATTTCTCACCCACTTGAAGTTGTGGGTCGCAGTACTGAGACACAATTTTAAGTGGGTGAAATCGCATTTAAATAACATTAAGGGTAACTTGTGTTTGCCAATGCCACAAGCAAAGCAGGTCTTGTGTAAAAATAAAGCAGTGCTAAAAACCCAGCCCCTCAAATTGAAAAAAAAAGTATAATTCACAGTGGACGCATATAAAGGGGACATACGATAATTTTATATTTTCGTGATCATAATAGATACCCTTCCACAAACACCCAGATGCCAACCTGAATGAAACCTTAAACCAGTGATCTACTGTTAAATACACATTCTCAGCCAGGTGTCTATCATAGCCAAGACAAGGGAGTACTCCAGAATAGTAATACCGGGATGTGGAAATAAACATTGAGTGACGTGTAGGCCTACAAGCTGATTAACCCTGGGCTTGAAAGATATATCTTCAAAATCACCTGCAATCGGAAGGTGACAGTCAGGGCCCGTATTCTCGTACAAGTTACGATATATAGTAGGCTTCTGATTGATCGAGATGGCCATCTCGATCAATCAGAAGCCTACGATATATCGTAACTTGTACGAGAATACGGCCCCTGCGAAACTGTCACCAATGGCCTAACTCTGAGTGGTCGACGGCCGGCATCGGCTTGAGTAACCTGATTCATAACCTTCTGGACATTAAAAACTGTATCTCTTACGCATAAATCTCCGCTTAGCACACAATACCTTCACAGAGACAGAGGTCAAATGACCTTCTGATTGGAGTATGTGCTTGTTAACACCTTCTACAGAGACATACGTTTAATAACCTTCCGTGTTTCTCAATACTTGGACACGTACCTTCTATGTAGAGGTAAACTGGGCTTCTGATCGGTGTCTTTGCTTGCAAATACCATGAAACTTACCTTCCACAGAAAGGTCAAATGATCTTCTGATTGGTATCTGAGCCTGCTCGTTAATGCCCTGACACTCGTACATCCCGTTATCCTCAAGCTGAACGTCTTCTATTACAAGCTCTTGTCCAAAACTTTCTTGACGTGCGCGTGATGGCATGTCTCCATCCAAACGATCCCAGCTCACACGTGGCGTGGGACTACAAAATAAACCAGGTAGTGCGTCATTGAACGCCATTTGTAGTTGTATTTACATGATCTCCTGGCAATGTGGTCTCACTACCCTAAATCAGCCGAAATCAAGGGGGAGGGGCTACTGACTAGAGAGTCGTCATAAATTACAGATTTTTTTCCGTTTTTAGGCCACTTTGTTCAATTTCGCTGTTTTAGATCAGAAAAAATCCAAAATCTAATGAGGGAGGGCGGTAAAAAAAACATTTAAGAAAAAAAACTTTGAACATATTTTTGGAAAAGGTAATGAGGGCGACAAAATAAGAAAAACATTGGACATATTTCTGGAAAAGTTAATGAGGGCGACGAAATAATAAAAACTTTTGACCTATTTCAAGAAAAGTTAATGAGGGCGACGAAAAAACAAGCCAAAAAAAAATACAGCTGGAAAAATATTTTTTATCTCTCGAAATAAACTTTCAGGAGATCTGGGCAAAACAGACCTTTTTCCAAACAAGGAGCGCAGCTTGAAACGCAGGAAGTTAGCATACCATTTTCAAACCTGTTTTTTGAAAAAGTACAGTTTATGCTTTAATATGGTGTGTCACATAATGGTGATCTAGAAACCAGTTCAAATGTAAACATTTCGGTGTAATAAACTATTTATTCATAAATTATAGATGGGTGATATATACTTTAATTTGTTCACCCCTTTCAATTTTAAACTGGAGTTCCCCTTCAGGATTTTCAATTAATCTCCCCTGTGAGATGATGTTCATGATGTCATGAGCAGTTTAAGAGCAGACACGAACAGTTCATGAACAGCTCAGCAATGTTCTAGAATGGAGTTCATGAACTTTTTTCTTTAAATGTTCATGAACAATTTCAAGAGCATTTCATGAGCTTTTTAAGAAAAAATCATAATCACGAAATGTTCTTGAAAAGGACTAAAACAATTTCACGAGCACTTGATGAATTATTCATGAACATGGCACATTCCTTAAGTAATCTTGAAATGCTCATAAAATATTTCATGAACACATCATGATTTTGCTGGGGGTAAATCAAGCTAAATGACACTCCTAGAAATGTCAAACTTTATGGGGTATTGTGTTTGTTGGTCCTCTTAGTAGAGCTGTTTAGCTCAGATATCAAATGGATTGTGCAAAAGTTAATAAAAGTTCATAGAGTCTTAAAATACCTTGAAACATGTAGGTGGTTTTCCTTACGTCGACCTTGAAGGCTACATTCAAGGTCATGTGGCGGTTGCATGAATTTACTACTTTTGAAGGGAGACACTAGACACCAAGTCACCGTAACCTTTCGGGCCATCTCTGGTCATCATCTATTTTTAACTGACCTGCCCGAGAAAATACACTTAATGCGTAGAGTGTGACTTCTGAGTGCCGTCTGGTGAGTGGGTGACATCCACATGATGCTGGGCGCCACTTCCTCAACTTGTTCTGTAGATAAATAATTTATTCATTACAGATATACGACGGTAATCATCAGGACCCATTGTCTATCTGATGTTGAACAGTGTTTAATATTGAAAAAATCTTGGATTTCAGAAAATAATTGACGAAAGAAGAATATTATATACAACAAATAAAATCATTTAATTTGTATTGCCTCTTTACTGTATCTATATAAATATCATATTTGTTATAAGGCAGGGGCCATAGGTGCCTAACATTCAACATTATCAGCGCGGGGACCGTCATTAGACGTCAAGATCTGACTCTAATGTCGATCCCTGCACTCAAGGAATTAAGCAATTATAATAGCCGTAGATTCATAACATAGATTATTATCAAATGAAAGCGAAACAGCTACCTAAGACATTTATGATGATTTCAAATTGAAAAACAGAAAATTGGTACAGCTGTAAAATATATCACTTGCAAAACTTAAGGAAACACTCTGACTCGTAAGTTCAGTCAGAAGTTTTTTTAAGTATAGAGCTATACTTACATCCCTGGGGGTAAATCACAGCCATACTCACGACCCTGTGGGTAAATGACAGCTATACTTACATCCCTGGGGGTAAATCAGAGCTATACTTACATCCCTGGGGGTAAATCACAGCCATACTCACGTCCCTGTGGGTAAATGACAGCTATACTTACATCTCTGGGGGTAAATCAGAGCTATACTTACATCCCTGGGGGTAAATCAGTGCTATACTCACGTCCCTGGGGGTAAATGACAGCTATACTTACATCCCTGGGGGTAAATCACAGCTATACTTACATCCCTGGGGGTAAATGACAGCTATACTCACGTCCCTGGGGGTAAATCGAAGCTATACTTACGTCCCTGGGGGTAAATCGAAGCTATACTTACGTCCCTGGGGGTAAATCACAGCTCTTCTTACGTCCCTGGGGGTAAATGACAGCTATACTTACATCCCTGGGGGTAAATCGAAGCTATACTTACGTCCCCGGGGGTAAATCGAAGCTATACTTACGTCCCTGGGGGTAAATCACAGCTCTTCTTACGTCCCTGGGGGTAAATGACAGCTATACTTACATCCCTGGGGGTAAATCTCAGCTATACTTACGTCTATCATTCTATGGGGGTAAATGACAACTATACTTACATCCCTGGGGGTAAATCACAGCTATACTTACGTCCCTGGGGGTAGATGACAGCTATACTTACATCCCTGGGGGTAGATCACAGCTATACTTACGTCCCTGGGGGTAGATCACAGCTATACTTACGTCCCTGGGGGTAAATCACAGCTATACTTACGTCCCTGGGGGTAAATCAGAGCTATATACTTACATACCTGGGGGTAAATCAGAGCTATACTTACGTCCCTGGGGGTAAATCACAAAAATACTTACGTCCCTGGGGGGTAATCACAGCTATACTCACGTCCCTGGGGGTAAATCAGAGCTATATACTTACATCCCTGGGGATGAATCGCAAATATACTTACATCCGATAAATAACATCTATACTCACGTCCCTGGGGGTAAATCACAGCTCTACTCACGTCCCTGGGGTGAATCAGAGCTATACTCACGTCCCTAGGGTAAATCAGAGCTATACTAACGTCCCTGGGGGTAAATCACAGCTATACTTACATCCCTTGAGGTAAATCACAGCAATACTCACGTCCCTGGGGTAAATCAGAGCTATGTTTACGTCCCTGGGGGTAAATCACAGCTTTACTGACGTCCCTGGGGGTAAATCACAGCTATACTTACGTCCCTGGGGGTAAATCACAGCTATACTGATGTCCCTGGGGGGTAAATCGCAGCTATACTTAAGTCGCTGGGGGTGAAGCAAAGCCATACTTACGTCCCCGGGTGTAAATCAGACCCATACTTACGTCCCTGGGGGTGAATCACAGCAATACTTACGTCCCTGGGGGTATATGTTAGCATGAGCACCATGTTGAATACTGCGCATGACTGTGTTATGCACGATACAGGCATACGTTTTTCCATCTCTATAATCTTCACGAAGAATGTGAACAAAGTGTAAATTTCCTGTAGAAAATAAACAAAGCATTAAACTAGTTATATATACGTTTAAAATGAATTTAAATTTGGAAAAAATATGTTTTGCCTATACAAGGTAATCCTAGCGGTGCTAGACCCCTTTAAATATAGGCCTACATGATACAACAGTTAGTTGTAGATGCTCAGCTGATTTTTGTCAAATGTTCATTTTCAATAAAAGATATATTTTTCGTTATAATGGTAATTTGAAGCTGGACACTGCACCCGCAATTTAAGTTTCAAGTGAATTAGCTTTAACCGATCATTCAGCACGTCAAGGGTTATTATACTTTTGAGCACAAAGGGTTTATTACCTTCTAGATCCATTGTGACTCTGTCTGTAAAATCAACAATAGTAAAGTTTTCATTTGTGATTGTTACCCAGTAAATGATTGGCTTGGGGTAGCTACGAGGCGGCAAACACTTCAGGCTCTGAGGGTGACCTATCTGGGGATAGTGGTTATGCATAATAGCAGGCAGGAAAGGCTCCAGAACTGTAAACACGGAAAAAGTAGCATTACGCAATATAAATTACTAATTATCTATACTATTCCGTCATACCGGTTCTGTAGTTTTAGATATTGTCTATAATATATTAGGGAGACTGGGGTTGATTGGTGTGGTGACTGCTGCTAAACTGTCCTAAACCTGCCCTAAAACAAAAGTTATAGAATAGAACTTTTCACACACCTGAATGAATGAGTATCTCGCTAGAGCGATCTTCAACCCTTACAGAGCGGGGATCGACTTTAGACGTCAGATTCTGACGTCTAAAGTCGATCCCCGCGCTGAGTAAAAAAAATTGTAATGGCCGTAGACCCATAATATAGGTATTCAAATGACTCGGAAAGAGCTAACTTAGATATTTACGATGATTTCGAATTGAAAAAAACCCCGTTGGTCTCCAAGGTTTTCTTTAAAAAATTACGCGCTTTAAGGGTTAACTTCAAGTGAGTAAAAGTATGTTTTTATTCCAATTGTATTATGTGAGTACTGCTTAACCCTTTAACCGCCAAATTATTCAATTGACATTTTCACCCACTCGAAGTTGTGTCTCGCTGACGCGATCAACAATTTCAAGTGAGTGAAAATTATTCAGATTTGACAAAATGTAGGTCAACTCTTTTCAACTCTGGTTGATGTCACATTTTATCTTTAACACATTTAAAATGCGGTACCCTATGTGGTAATAAAAAAAAAAAACCCGAATATATGCGGCCCCGGCGGTTAAAGTGTTAAAACAATACTTACATAATACAATATGAATAAAACATATGACAAGAAAACTTAATGCTTATTTCTCCTTCAAATTGTCATGGAATGAAATGAATGGGGTTTCAGGCCTCCTTTGGGCATATATAGGCCAAACTGGGTCAAGAGAACCCCATGAGGAAAGTGAGATGAATGCGAAAACACTGTTCTCCAGACTCAGGATTCGACAAATCGTCATGCATAAACGAGTAGAAAACGACTAAAGACGTCACCAACACTTTTATTTAGTTCTTTCAGTGCGGAACAGACTTTATGCAACAGAATCTGACGTGCATAGATGTCAGATGTGGACGTTTAAAGTCGATCTCCGCATTGAAAGAATTAAAAAATATAATGGCCGTAGACCCATAACATAGGTATTCAAGCTAAGACATGTATGATGATTTCAACTTGAAAAAAACGCTGGCCTTCATGGTTTGTAATACAACAATATTTCAGCGGTGTTAGGTTTAAGAGTATACTCGAGCATTTTTAATACAGTCCCTGCATTAAGTCCCACTCACACGCTACGCGGAAGTCCACATTCACTGTCACTGCTGTTCCAACTTGGTTCGTAGCGAAGCATCGGTACATTCCAGCATCTCCTGCTAACGGACGAGAAAAGATCATCGTTCCCGCATCAGGTGGTACGTATAGTCTGCCATCAAGACCGCTTGTGTCGAAATACTCATTGTCCCTTTCCCAATAATACCTGAAAATAAATTATTAAAATAAATTTGCACATCACGATTACATTTAACTCACAAAGATTCATTAAGAAACCATTCAAGCTAGAGTCATACACACGGTTTAGATCCATTATAAGCCCTATAGACTTACAATCATGGGATACGGTTCACTCAATGCCACACATGGAAGCTCTATAGACTTATGTGGGATAATTTTCACCTAAAGCCACACATCGAAGCTCTATAGACTTACGTAGAATAAGGTTCACACAAAGTCACACATGGAAGCCCTATATACTTACGTTAATAAGGTTCACCTAAAGCCACAAATGGAAACTCTATAGACTTAGATGTGATAAGGTTCACCTAAAGACACACATGTAAGCTCTATAGACTTACGTTGGATAAGGTTAATCAAAATGCACACATGGAAGCTCTAACTTACCTGGGAAAAGGTTTACAAGTGGCCACACATGGAAGCTCTATAGACTTACAGGGGATAAGGTTCATGTAAATCCACACATGGAAGCTCTATAAAGACTCACGTGTTATAAGATGCACTTAAAGCCACACATGGAAGCCCTATAAAGTTACTTAGAATAAGATTCACCTACAGCGAACACGGAAGCTCCATAGACTTACGTGGGATAATTTTCACCTAAAGCCAAACATGAATGCTCTATAGACTTGGGTAGGATAAGGTTCACCTGAAGCCGCACATGGAAGCTATCGAGACTTACATAGGAAAAGGTTTGCCTAAAGCCACACATGGAAGCTCTCTAGAATTACATTGGATAAGGCTCACTTGAAGCCACACATGGAAGCTCTCTAGAATTACATTGGATAAGGTTCCCCTGAAGCCACACATGGAAGCTATATGGACTTACATGGGATAAGGCTCATCTAAAGCTACACGTAGAAGCTCTATACTTTAGACTCACCTTGGAGACGGTTCACCCGAAGCCACACATGGAAGCTGTATACTTTCTTCTTCTCTGAAAGTTATGACTTTGTCTGGCTCTTCAACCATAAGTGGGGGAATGGTAACTGAAACAAAACCAGCCTTATAAATATTACAAAATCTAGCACAGACAGTTTCATTAGATTAATAATACGTCCGGTTTCTTTGTAATGAAAACGTAACTATCTTACTTCAATTTTAAAACATATATTTCAAAACAATGAAAGCATGTGCATGCTACTCAAAATCAAAACATATGTAGCTTACATAGAATGAAAACTTATCTAGTTTACTTAGAATGAAAACATAGGTAGTTTTGATAGCTACCACATCCATATTAAAGCATCCAATTTACTTATAGCCAGCTCACTAAGATTGATAATACAAACTGCTTATTTTGATTAAAAAATGATAATTCAATCGAAGGTATAACATAACCAGCATAATGAGATTTAAAAAATACTAGATATATACATGTTTTATTGACATATTTATAAGTCATAAGTGACTTATTTGTCATAACAAATGTATATGTACATACAATATGTACAGCAGGGTTAGCATGGTTAGTCAAAATCACTTCAAAAATACTTTACATTAATCTGTTTGATAACATTTACTCTTGTTAGCCATGATAAAGCAACATACTTAAAAAAACATCGTCATTTTTTTTAATTGATAGCATGGTTATCTTTATACATGGCAAGTGCACTGATGCGGTTGAATTTCGTCGTGAAGCAGTAAGTGTTGTTGATTCAATGTGTAACGCGATGGTAACTTCAATGCATGAGTCTATCAGTAAAGCTATAACTTCTAAAAAGTCTATCTGTAAACATGATAAAAATCTTTTACAACCAAAAAAAAGGTGGAACAGTGACTGCCTTACTGTCACTTGACAAGCAACGATTCTGGTACGGTATATGGCGATCATGTGGTCGTCCACGCCAGGGTCACGTATATATACATGTTATAAAGCTGCCAAGAAACTGTCGAGCTGCCTGTAAGCAAGCCATGAATTTTAACATGAATAATGTAGCACTCCAGCTTCACTCTATGTACAGGGGACGAGACTTGAAGAAGTTCTGAAACCTGATACACAGTGCAAAAAGACATAAATCATCACACGAAGATATCACTATATTCAGCCTTAAGAGCTTCCTTAGAGATAAATTTAAGCAATCAACCATTAAAAGTGACGTAATTCTTAACGCTGAACTAGAGGTTCAAACTAAATTAGACAACCTTCATAATGTAGACTTTATCGATAAAGTAATGTTTAAGTCTATGGTCATTAGATATATGAAGAAACTTAATCTCGGTTCATCGCCTGATAGTGATGGAATACTAGCTGAACATCTGAAATATGCGATTGATAGCAAAACAGTGGAATAGTGTTATGTTCACTATTTGTGCCGAGTATTGAATTGTAAACACCTCTTTTTTCACGTGGCTTACTGGTTCCAATTTTAAAGAAGACAACACTTGATCCTACCATTGCTAAAAATTATAGACCTATTACTTTTTCAAACACATTATCAAAAATCCTGGAGCTGTATATACTTAGCGATCTACAGTTTTGGTTTGACTCTGGTAGAGGCACTGATATGGCTAAATATCTGGCTAACGATGTGTGTTCTTATTGTACAAAACGTGGCTCACCTTTTTATATATGTTCGTTGGACGCTGAGGGTGTTTTTGCCTCAGTTCCGCACTCTGTTCTCTTTAAAAAGAGCTTTAAATGTAGTACCTGATCACTGCTGGAGAGTAATGGTTCACTGGTACAGCTCTATTACTGTGCGTATTAAATGGAATGGTAACTAAGTGACTCCATAAATGTGTGTAAGGGTACCCGCCAGGGTGGACTGACCTCCCCTTTCCTCTTCAAATTATTTTATCAATATTTGACAAATTCATTGTCAAATTGTGCGGATGGCATAAAAATCAAAAATGTATCGTATAATGTATTCTGCTTCGCTGATGATATCCTGATTGCAGTCTCGCAGTCACTGGCTTGCAGAGTATGATTAATCTAGCTGATAAATACATATCAGACCATGGTCTGAGATTTAGCCCTTCAAAGACAAAACCGAGTGTGTATATTTTGGTCAAAGCTATTTTGTCTCAAGTCCTGCGTGGTCTTTGAATGGTGTAAATTAGTTAATAGTTACAGCATTAAATACATGGGTGTCAATCTTGCGAATAAGTCCAGTGTACATGTAAATGATAGAATTTCCGCCTGTAGGAGAGCTTACTACACCATGCAAGGCGCTGGAACGAACGCAAACATGGTAGGTTACCTATGGGAGTCAGCTATTCGTCCAGTTTTGCTGCATGGTTCTAGTTGTGTTCACATAAACAAAGAGGCAATGTTGAAAATGGAAAAAATTACAAGCTAAATTGCTAAAAACAAGTATAGGTGTTCATAAGCTCTGCAAAAGTTTTGTAAAATAGAGTATATTATAGATGCTCTCTAGCTCGTCACGAGAAAGACCATTTTATATTCATTTAATAAAACAACATGCTTCAGGTGAAATGCTCAGTCACAGAGATCTGACTTCTAGGGTCAAGCTGACATGTGAAAAATACGGCATATCCTTCTTGAAATATATTTTTGATGACTCCTATTCGCGAGTTGTCAGGAATAATTTTATGAAAGGATGTGCCGTACAAGATGGTCTGACTGACAGTGTACGGCTACTTTTAGAAAATAACAATCCACAAAACAGAACACTTCTAAACTTAAAGCTACGTGCCTTTTAATATCTACACATATAATGTTATATTCAGTGTACTTTTGTAAGTTTTCTTCCTTTGAAAGCTAATAAATGAATGAATGAATAAATGAATTAATATATTATGTGGCATGCATCAATGATCGTACCTATACTCACTGTGTCTATCAGGATAGTATGTGGTATGCATCAATGATCGTACTTGTATTTACTGTATATATCACGATATTATGTGCTATGCATCAATGATCGTACTTGTATTTCCCTTGTCTATCAGGATATTCTGTGATATACATCAATGGTCAGACTTGTACTTAATGTGTCCATCACGATATTCTGTGGTATGCAGCAATGGTCAGACTTGTACTTACTGGTCGAGGCAGTGGGGAGAATTAGCAAAAATAAACACTGTAGACACATTCCTGTCTTCATCTTGGAGATTCGGCTACAATTGAAAATGCAGTGCATGTTTATCCTGAAATAATGACATATGGATTATCTTAGTCACACACATGATCATAATAAAACAGAAAACACAAGACATTAAGCCAATGTTGTCTTAATGTTGGCCCACCGTCTACGACGTTTGAGCAGCAATAAAAAAACATTGGTGCAATGTATCGTGCTTGCTGGGAAAATGACTAAACTATTACCTAGTGATTGTTACAATTGGCACAAATGCAGACCATGCCACAAGTTGCCATCAGCAGTCGTTAACGTTCCGGTCAATGCTCCAGGCAATTGTAATATAAGATTTTTTGACAAGCATTACTAAAACTGGGCTGGTGAGCTGCTCCCTTTTATTTGATTGAAATATAAAAAAATCCACAAACAAATACAAAATATATAAACATTGTACTACTAGGGATGACGATGATTAAATGTATTAACCCTTGTACTCTTAGGGATGATGGTGAGTAAATGTATGAACCTTTAGGGGATAATCACTCAATCTCCAAGGGGGGGGGGGCTGGAGTATTTTTAAAATAACTAATTTTAGACGGATCCTGCGTTAAATAAATAATTTACTTCAAGAACTGTTCTATATAAACATGTAAAAAAAATTTCAGCGCACCCCCGAGCCGGGCTGAAATAAATAAAAAAAACTCCAACCCTGCCCCCCTCCCTGGAAATAATGGCCCACTTAGCCTCTGTACTACTCTTAGGGATGACGATAGTAAAATGTATTAACCATTTAATCTTTGTACTCCTAGGAATCATGGTGATAAATGTTTTATCAATTTAGTAACATTTCATTTGGACTGAGATCTGCTTGAAACCGTATATATACGACCTTAGGAGTACAAGGGTAATACTAGGCCAATATATATCTTAAGCGAGTTCTAAAATAAATAAAATGTATGTGGAATGGATGAAACATTTTTTTGCATAAGCTTAGTTAATAAAAATTTTAAATTCGGAAGTCGTCTATTTTGCTTAAATATAAATAGTTTCAGTAATGTAGAGCTGGAACACTAGCACACAATTCAGCGGCGCCAGGGTTAATTTATACACTGTAATGTAACAGGACAAACATATCGTCCCCTTGAAGTTAGAAGGTGCTTTGTAAGTTGCAGTTAAGTACCTTTTGACTCCAAGGGGATGATATATTCATTAAAAAGGCTTTAATTTGATATACTATACCTGGGGTGTTTTACGAAGTCAAGATGAATGAAAATGGGACGAAAAAAAAGGTGAATAATATTTACTATAACATGATTTGATCCATCATAATAAGGTCGTTCTCAGCTCTAAATTGATGTATTATATTTGGATTTTTTTACAAAACCGAGACATTTCTATTCACCTTGATTCACAGCTCGAAGGGAGAAAGGAGACCAAGGGCTCAGGAGCCCATCCCACAAAGCATCTTAAAATTAAGATCATCTTAACTTTCTCTTATTTGCGTTAGAAAAGTTAAGATCATCTTAACTTTTTAATGCAAATAAGATAACGTTAAGATGATCTTAATTTCAAGATTATTTGTGGGATGGGCCCCAGGGCTTACATATTAGAGTCACAGCTTACCAGTCACGATTCTTATTCAGATATTTCTTACCTTTATTAGTATGCAAGTATCCAAATTTGTGAGGTGTACCGTTTACTACACACCTGTCTTGAATTCGACCTGATATCTCACTTTATGCTCTATGGTCCGTGACGTTTTTAACCTAACCAGTGCACGTAGCGATTAAGGGGCGGTACATTGGAATGGGACTGAAACCAGCAACATGTAAAGTAGCCTTTATTTACGCATGCAATGCTCTTTTTCCGCTACAATTTTTAAATGTTGTGAGCATTTTTCGGACGTTGGGTGGCGATGGCTCTGAGCGCTATGTAGAAAATTGTTTATTTCCCATTAAAACGAATTGCGTGATCCACAGCCCACTTCTTAGCGGTATACAGTGGAGTCAGGTAGGTCCACAGGGGACATAGCGTATACATGCATAGAATCTAAACAAACCCATGGTTGACTGACTCTATCACACACAGTAGGGTATAGTAGACCTATGTAGCAGCGAGAGGGTGCCGTATTGTCTAGACAAATCTATTTAGGCAGCGACATCACGCGTTGATGATTTTAACCCGTTTACAGCTTTTCATGTGAACGTATAGTACTTGTGGAAATGTGGAAGCTATCCCTATATTCTAATCCTTAACCCTTTGAAGCGCTGAAATATTTTATATAAACCAAGAAACCAGAGTGTTTTTTTCAATTCAAATTATTCTAAATATGTTAGTCGGCTCTTTCTGCTTCATTTCAATACTTATGTTATGGGTCTACGGGCATAACAAATATTTTACTCAGATTCTGTATTAAATCAATTCCTGCCCAGTAAGGATTGAACCGCTGATTATGACATGACTATACATGTAGTAGTCTTAACTTGTTCTATTCTAGCCGATAAAATCACAGTCATTGGGAATAAATGAAATGAGTGTTTTAACGTCAAGATTTGCCAATCCTTCGTCTCAAAATAAATATATATGAGTACTTTTTACCAGCTTGTGTTGTGTGTCTTGGCAGCAAAAAAATATATAAAATAAACGTAACGCTTAAAGGGTCAACTAACCCACCACCGAAAATTAATTAACGAAAACAAAATCAATAAAATTTGCAAAAAAATCGCAAAAAAAACTGACAAGCAAAAATAATTCAAGTTCACAAACAAAGAAAAAAAACGACGGAAGAAAACAAAGATCGAGGAAAAAAATCTGCTTACGAAAACAAAAATAGACTAAAGAAAAGATGCAAAATTGTCGTATTAAAAACATCAATTGAAAAAAACGCCGAAAAAATCGATGAACAAAAAAAAAGAAATCGATGAACCAAAAAATACAAAATCGAGAAACGAAAAAAAATCGAAAAAAAAATTGTGGAAGAAAAAATGAACCAACGGAAAAAAAAACATAAATCGACCACAAAAAAAGAAACAAAAAAAAGGAACAAAAACATTGACAAAAAAATGACAAAGGAAAAATGAAAAATACAAAAAAAAGACAAATAAAGCAAAATCAATGAACACAATAAAAAATCTACGAAAAAATGCAAAATCAGCAAATAAAAAAATTGAAATTGACGATCGAATAAAATCAACAACCAGAAAAAAAAGCGAAAAATATTGAAGAAAAAATATAGACGAGCGGGAAAAAATACATAAATCGACCATTGGAAAAAATAGACGAACAAAAAACCTTGAAGGAGAAAAAATAAAAATTGACAAACGAAAATTTTAAAAATTGACTAAAGAGAAATACAAACAATCGACGAACGAAAACAAAATCGACAAACAAGAAAAAAATTGACAAACGAAAAAAAATGAGCGATCGAACAAATTGATAAGCGAACCAACACACGAAAAATTCGATGAACAAAAAAAAGAAAGAAATCGGCCAACAAAAAAAAATAGGAAAAAATACAAAATCCGCGAACTAAATAATACATAATTATTGATGGAAAAAATAGGAAAAAAAATAATGTTAAAAAAAGACCAACGGAAAAAAATACATAAATCAATCATTGAATAAAACAAAATAGACGAACCAAAAAAATCACATAAAAAAAATGGCGAACGAAAAAACAAAAAAATGACGAAAGAGAAATACCAAAAATCGACTAACCGAAAAAATCGATGAAAAAATAAAATTGGTGGGCCATCTGAAGAAAGAATAAAAAATAACATAGAATACAAATTTGTCTAACTGATAAAAATACATAAATCGACCATTGGAAAAACGAAAAAGCTAAAAAAAAAAAAAAAAAAAAAATGACTGATAAAAACATAATCAACAAACAAGAACAAAAATTAACAGACGAAAAAAACGAACCCCCCCCCCCCCCCCCGTATGAAAATAATAAAAGTTGGCGAACAAAGAAAAAAATAGACAAACAAAAAAAATCAGAAAAAAATGACAAAAAAAAATAATAAAGAAATTGACGAACGAAAAAAAATTATGAACAAAAGGGAAGAGAAAAAAAATCTACGAAAAAAACGAATAGCGAAAAATAAGACACTGGAGAATGAAAAAAACTTCGAAAAAATACAATACCCGAAAACGAGAAATTACAAAATTGATGATCGAACAAAAATTGACAAAAGAAAACAAAATTGAGAACAAAATGAGGGAAAAAAATTGACAAAGGGGAAAAATACATATATTGACCATTGAAAAAACAGAAAGACAAACAAAAAATAATTGACAAAAAAAATGACGAGTGAAAAACATAAACATGAAGAAAAAAAAATACAAAAAATAAACAAACGGTAGAGAAAGACAAAAAAGTTGATGAAAACGAAAAATTGTCGAAAATAATACAAAAAATCGAAAAAAATTGATGAGAACAAAAATCGAGAAAATATAGACGAGAAAAA
Organism: Flabesymbios commensalis; assembly: GCA_964017125.1. NCBI lineage: Eukaryota > Metazoa > Annelida > Polychaeta > Terebellida > Flabelligeridae > Flabesymbios > Flabesymbios commensalis. The sequence continues at coordinate 18,152,487 of OZ024905.1, forward strand.
TACACGAACGGTAAAAAATACATAAATCTACCATTGAAAAAACAAAATAGACGAACAAAAAAATCTTGAGGAAAAAAAAGACGAGCAAAAAACACAAAATTTTACAAAGAGAAATGCAAAAAATCGAGTGAGGAAAATAAAATCGATGAAGAAGGAAAAAATCAACAAACGAAAAAAGCAAATTGAACGAGCATATAAATACAACGCTCTGGAAATGACATGCATTAAAAAAAATCAACATATAATAGGATTATCTTGTACTTTCAACATAGTACATTGTACGTACAAGATAGCATATTAGTTATCCTGTACGTACAAAATACTATCTTGTACGTACAAGATAGCATTTCGGCTACCTTGTACGTACAAGATAACAATTCTGCTATTATATCTTGTACGTACAAGATACTATCTTGCACGTACAAGATAGCATTTTTACTACATTGTACGTACAAGATAGTATCTTGTACGAACAAGAGAGCAAATATGTTATCTTGTACGTACAAGGTACTATCTATTTTTTTAATGCATGTCGTTTCCAGAGCTTCGTATATAAATGAGCGAACAAACCGACGAAAACATTGATGAACAAAAAAGAAGAAATTTGCAAACAAAGAAAATATCTACAAAAAAATAAAAGATTAACGATTCAATAAAATGACACAAAAAAATAATAGAAAAAAATCGAGGAAAAACAATAGGCCAACAGAAAAAATACATATATCGACCAATGAAAAAAAAATAGATGCACAAAAAAATTCACGTAAAAAAATTGACGAACGAAAAACAAAAAAAATACGAAAGAGAAATACCAAAAATTGACTGACGAAAACGAAATCAACGAGTGAGAAAAAATCAACAAACGAAAAAACACAAACAATCACTAATTTAAATAACAGAAAAATAAAATTGATGAAGAAAAAGAAAGAAAAAAAATCGCTGTAAAAAACAATGAAACCAAAAAAGAAATATGTGAATAGAAAAAAATACGAAGAAATACAAAATCCGTGAGCAAATACATGTAAATAAACAAAAAAATGACAACAAAAATAATATTTGACAAACGAAAACAAAATGACGAAAGAGAAATAAAAAAAATCGACTAATGGAAACAAAGTCAACGAGCAAAAAGGTCGAAAAAATCAAGAAAAAAAAATCTGCGAAAAAAAATTGACAAAAAAAAGGGAAATTGAGGAACTAAAATAATTATAAAATCGGTGAATAAAAAAAATCTATCTAAAAATACAAAATTCGTGAATGACAAAAAAAAGAAAAAAAATGAGAGAAAAAAATTGAACAACAGAAAAAAATACATAAATCGACTATTGAAAACACAAAATAAATGAGCAAAAAAATAATTCATGAAAAAAATGACGAACGAAAAACAAAAAAATGAAGAACGATAAATATAAAAAATAGACGAAAAAAATCGACTAGCGGAAAAAAAAAATTAAAAATCGCTAAAAAAAATTGTCGAACGAAAATAATTGAAAATCGCTAAAAAAATTGTCGAACGAAAATAATTAAAGTTGACAAAGAAAATAAATTGACTAACGACAAAAAACGTCGAGAAAAACAACTACCTGTGAACGAAAAAAAATCAGAAAGAAAAAAAGAAATTGAGGAACTAAGAAAATAATTGTATAAACAAAAGGGGGGAAATGAAAAAAATCTATGAACAAAGAAATGAAAGTTGTGAACAAAAACAAATGTACGAGAATATATTACAAAATAATATCACAAAATGAGAATCGTCGAAAAAGTAATCAATGAATCAAAACGACTAAAAAAATAAACGAAAAAAAGAAAGTCCAACGGAAAAAATACATAAATCGATCATCAAAGAAACAAAATAGACGAACGAAAAAACTGCAAACTAAAAATACAAAAAATCGACAAACCAAAAAACGAAATAGACGAACGGTAAAAAAATAACAAATAAAAAAAACAATGGAAAAAAATTGACAAGCAAAATAATTAAAGGTGAAGAACGAAAACAAAATTATTGAACAAAAGAAAAATATGTAGAAAAAAAAATCAGTCAAAGTAAAAAATGAGAAAAAAACGACCAAAATGAACGAATGAATGAACGAACAAACGATGGAACGAACACACTCTCTTTTTCATTGTGTTTGTTTCTATTTATTGTATTTGTTTCCATGTTTTGGGTATTCTTTATTTATAAGCCACATACAAGCAAAATTTAAACGTTATACAGTATATTTTCGACTGTATGCGTATTTTTATATAAGAAAATGTGTGAGCTCATGTATGTTAATTTTATTAACAATTGTATAACGGCTGTGATTAACTGATGTCTTAATGTGACAGACTGAGCAATTGGTCGGGTGTAGAATACTAGTCTTGGTCCAATATAGGAATCTTAGTCTAATGAGATTTGTCATGATATTCTATATTTATAATGGTGTGTCAGATTATTTACGCAGAATTACCACAGACTTTTAGGTGGGTTGGAGTGGCAGTAGGATGCAGATATGGTATTTCTCAGAAAGGTCATCAGTTAGAATGTAAATCAGATGCAGTGAATAATATGTTGATAAATATGTTACTTTATTTTGTTTATGTTATAATATAAATTATCAACCCTTTACCTTCTAGTGGAATCAACACATAATTCTAACCCTTTAACATCCATGCCATAGTCATTTTATTATATGTGCAGCTCACAGCCATTGCTGAGATGAGTAGTTAATACAATTACTAGAGAGCAATATATGACTCTCTAAGCGCTAGCCAAGCATGGCTAAAATCGTCTCACTGTTTTCTATAATATCAAATACCGTTTTTGTGGCATAAATTAGTGTTCAATCAGTTGGCATTGTAAATTTTTTGTCGCAAATCAGTAATGTCCACCCAACTAAAGTTGTCGATCGCGGCAGCGAGACATAACATCAATTGTGTGATAATTAATAGAGGGAAGATGGTTAATACAAGTTAATACAGTCTGTATAAGGTTATAAAAAAATACATTTTAATGTTACAATAACCTCATTATAGTGGAGTAGTGAGAAAACCTGATAAATTAAAAAAGTTAGTGATTACCCTGATATAATGCAGTGATTAGCATGGAATAATAAATTATTGGCGTGGAATCTGCAGTTATTATTCTGGAATATAACACAATTATTAGCATATGTAGTGATTTGCATTAAATATTTAGTCATTATCTTAAAATATACAGCAAGTAGCATGAAATACACAATGACAAGAAAAAAATATGCAGTGATTAACATTGTGCATACATGTGGGGATAATAATTCATTATGCAATGTGCCCCTGTTTTCTTCAGATCCATTCGCTACTCCTGACATTACTAGCAAATACTAGTTAATATATTATTAGCAAAACATATTCTTTGCTTAAAATATCATATGAGATATGGTAACATAGGCCTACATACATTTGTGACATTACATGTTACCTGCTACGATAATTTATTTAAATTTTAAACTAATTGAAGTTGTGTCTCGCTATCGTGACTCACAACTTCAAGTGGGTGGAAATCACTCATACTTGTTTAATTTGATATCCTTTGCAAATGTTGATGTTTAAACACACATTTTGCTCCCAATATCAGTGATTTGATCGACTAGGAAAACAAACCATAAACGACAAAAATCGTGATGAGCATGATAAGGGTTATTGTGTTAATCAGTGATTTCGTGGATCCACTACAAGTAACAATAACCACACAACAGGATGCTTCCTGCTAAATGGTGTTGAGTAATAACGTGCAGCCATCAAGGACTGGGGTTGACATCATTTTGTACGCAGTTAATTGAAAAGGTTAGATGTGTAAGGCTGGTGAACAATGAAGTTTATAGGAATAGTACTGGTTGTGTTGTGGGTGTTGAGCGTGAATGCTAAACCAGGTAAAATTAAGCAGTACAAAACAATTATATATGGTATTGGTAAATAATTACAAGCTTAGTAGAGTAAAATAAATAAAACTTATGAAACTTTTTTTTTAAATCACTGATTCACTCACTCACTCACTCACTCACTCACTCACTCACTCAGTCACTCACTCACTCACTCACTCACTCACTCACTCACTCACTCACTCACTCACTCACTCACTCACTCACTCACTCACTCACTCACTCACTCACTCACTCACTCACTCACTCACTCACTCACTCACTCACTCACTCACTCACTCACTCACTCACTCACTCACTCTTTTACAGGAGCAATCTGGCCAGTAGATCACAGAGAAGATGCTGACTGTGACCGTCTACAGGAGGCAGGTCTGGCGGTGTTTGACGTTCTCATGATGGTATATCCACAGGATGTTCTCCAACAACTGCAAAACGTAATCCCAGTCGATATATTTAATCGTGATGACGTGGCTGATTTTCTCTGTAATCTATCAGGTAATAATTATTAAAATTATGTGACATAACACTTATTGAAAATAATAATAAGATGCAACACAGATTCATAAAATGCCAAGATACGAGGCTCGGCAATCATGTGCATAACCTAATTTGAAAGGAATAAATGAGTACGCTAACATGCTTAAGGACCAAATAAAGTACCATACTCTACACCATGATCAATTAAATAGTAGCACAATCTGTCACATGACGGGATTATCTTATCACTCAGTTGGTATTTTAATACTTGTGCAAACTTGGGCCAACAATTTTGTTTAAAGTACATACTTACTTTCTTATTTTAAATATCCACATGCATACGTTATCCATGACTTTCCTGTTAATAATAATATTGTAATGTAAAGGGGATAAAAAGTTCAATTGATAGGTTACTAATTGATCAAAAAGGATGTCATTTGACGTAGGAAGCAATTTTTAACATATATTCTGGTTGATCTTGCCGTCTGTAGTGCCCTGTCACAGGGCACTACAGAATAAACGGCAGGATAAACCAGAGGTAATGTCGAAAGGCAGTAAAGATCATTTGCAAGTGAGCAGCAACAGCATGTTTGATACGGAATACGGCGTTGTCTCATCGGTGTCGGCTCGATCACTGAAGTTAAGCAACGTCGCGCCCGGCTCATAATTGGACCGCCTGGGACTGCCAGGTGCCGTATACATTAGGACATCGTGCAGCTATGTTGTGTCGTGGGGCTCAGAGAACCACGTAAATCAGATGGCTCGTCTGACTGACTTTGAGTTGGACGTAAAATAACCTCAATGGACGTAGGCGCAGTTTCCATCCGGCCAGACCCCAGAAAATCCACAATGTGGAGTACTTGGCATGACATAAGGCTATGAATGATATCATGAATGATAACAGGCCTTGCTAAGTTACTCCCGTGGCGCGATAGCACAATAGTGCGTACTACCACGTAATAAACAGATACAGATACAAATGTTCGTTTTTTAACGGCCGTATTGAAAAGATTACCCCGCCAATAAGAATTATGTGACATAATTATTCATCAAATGAAAAACACCTGTTATTTAAATTAGCTTGTATCATGTTTATTTCAAGCTAATCTTTTGGGCCATTGTTATGCGACAATGCATTGTCAGATTTTCTGTGAATTACACATTGCGCTATAGTGTTTTCAGTGCGGAGAAATGACATGAAGTATATGTGTATATTGACTGTTAAAACATGTAGCATTGCAACAGAAATAATAGTATTTCTGAACAATGAGGAATTGAACGAAAAAATGAGCTGCCTAATTATTGTAGATGTGAGAAGCATAGCAGATTTGTCAATCGTTGTGAACATGTCAGAGCCGATGGTACGACAATACTACGATCTCTTGATGACAGAGATTCGTAGTTTATATCGTGGAAATCCTGGCCAAGATATAATTCCAGAGATTATTCAGGTCTGGTCCATCTCTAAGGATATTGTTGAATTCGACGAGCAGGTCAGTGGAATTTTCCAGATTTAACCCAATTTAAAACCTTTGAAATATTTATCGACTACAAGTCGCAATAAAATTTTCATTGACTTCTAGAGGATAAAAACGACATGAAGTGGGTGACCAGATAAGTAAATTTGCCGTTTATTATTAAGACAGTCTTAGGAAATTAAGTCAGTTTTAACCCTTTAACCGCCGGTGTCGCATATATTCAGGCTCTCATTTTTTATTAGCACATTTAGTACCACATTTTAATTATGTTAAAGATAAAATGTGACATCAATCAGCAAGATTTGAAAAGAGTTGACCTCCATTTCGTCAAATCTGATTAATTTTCACTCACTTGAAGTTGTGGATCGCGTCAGCGAGACACAACATCAAGTGGGTGAAAATTCAAATTGAATAATTTGGCGGTTAAAGGGTTAAGGAATGCAAAATGATGCTTTCATGTATCATGAAGGTTAAAGGATTAACCCTCTCTACGCTGAAATATATTTATATAAACCATGGAGATCAAAGGTTTTTTTTAATTTGAAATCATCATAAATGTCTCAGTTAGCACTTTCCGTTTATTTGTATGAAAAGGATCATATTTAAACAACTATCAAATGTGATATATCTGATAAAAGGCAGATTAACATCGTCATCATCGTCGTTGTCGTTTTTATTTTTATTTTTTCGCTGAGTTATCTTATCTACATTGTCATGCTATTGTGCCTCTCTAGCGCCCCTCACAACTTGAAGTGGGCTAAAACTACTCATATTTGCTTAATTTGTTTTGTGACAAAATAAATCAAATGATGATGTTAAAACACACATTCTATCCTCAATAACAGTAATTTAAATCGATTTTTCTCGCGCTAAGGAGTTAATATGGATCAATAGAAAGCGGATATATTGGTGACTTCATTTCTGATTTGTTTGCTAATATATGTTTTTGTTATTTTATTTACCTAACATGTATGTAAATATTTGCTCTATATGATTCATTGTGCAGGTGGGACACCCAAGACCTGATGACGAGTTTTACTTTAACGGGAACAGAGAAAGCAGACCTAATGAGCAATATGCCGACCAAAGTAAGCTTCCACAACAGGACTACATAGATCTGGTGCTACAGTATTACGAATATTACTTTAGTCGAGATGGAGGCAGTGAGATCCAGTACGTCGATTCACCAAGACAATCCCATTATGAGTATGTGGACGAGTCATCTGGATCAGAACCAGACGACCAGCAAGGTCGGCATGATCAGTATGGCTGGTACGATCACTACGTGCAGTATACAGATTCTCCACGGTCCAAGGAACCGGTGGATTTCACTGCGGCTTTGGACTTCGCTGAAGGAATGGATCAGAAATACGGTGACGGTTGGGAACAGGTGCTGCTTGGGGCCATTTCCAGCAACTGGAACTCGTCTTTGGATGACGTCGTTCTGGATTCCACAACCCTGGCAAAGGCCATAGCGTGTAAGTAGACATCTGAGATCCCGTATTCTGACAGTGACTGATCCAGATGTGAGGAATGTGATTGGCCGAGATGTGAATTTCGTACAATCACATGCTTTAGATGTTGGTCAGTCACTTTCAAGAATATTGGGCCAGCTTAGTCCTGTGCTATAAGAACGGCTGACCTATACAGTATTGTAAGCATAACAATTGGTCGGGGTATATTAAGGCAGCAGGTTTAAAAATGGTGGGTGAAACAGTGGCCTTTTAGACAGGTAAAAGGCCCGACATATACAATGTGCTGATAAACGTGGGGTAAGATATACATAATAACTTACAAACAAGTGAAATCCCGATAAGACAAGGATTGGATCAGGCCCGGTTTCACAAACTGGCTCAGTTATGACGTCCTGGAGTTAAATCATAAAAAAATTGGTGATTTTATTTTGGCTTCTTAATATGACCATATGATGTAAACATGTCCATAGACTAGAACTGCAAAAGTCTTTAAATTTTTGTGCTGCGCATTTATCAGTTAGGCTAGATATAGAGACGAAATTCCTGATTTCTTATTTTGGACAACCATGTCAAAAATAAGAAATACGGGCATGTCGTCTCTATATATAGCCTAACTGGTAAATGCGCAGCACAAAAATTAAAAATTTTGCAGTTCTAGTCTATGGACATGTTTACATCATATGCGACAGTCCCTTTAACCTCACTGATTGGTTGAGAAATGCTCACGTGTTGGTAAGACAACATTTTGAATTAAGTTAGTTATCTTATTTAATTTTTCCCCACTTGAAGTTGTGGGTCGCTTCCGCGACCCACAACTTCGAGTGGGGAAAAATTAGCATATTGATAGTCGTTTAATTAAAACCTAGATTATTACTGGACCTCATGTCTGGTAAATAAAAAAAGAAATTTGAATGGCTGTAATTTGATAGCAAAAAATTTTCAACACTCATTTAATTAGCAATAATTGTGATATAACCTGCTAATGTGTTGACTATAGTGTTGATTAGCCCTTAACCCTTACAGCGCGGGGATCGACTTTAATCTTCAGGTTCTGACGTCTGTAGACATCAGATTCTGGCGACTAAAATCGATCTCCGCACTGTAGGTGAAAACATATTTATAGTGGCCGTAGACCCATAACATATGTATTCAAATGAATCGGAAAGAGCTAAATAAGACATTTACGATGATTTCAAGTTGAAAAAACCCTTTGGTCTCCATGTTTTTTTCAATATTCAGCGCTTCAAGGGTTAAGGGGTTGTTACGAATTCATAGCGGAATAATCTGATCACCACGCGTCCTTTCGCTTTGATTGTATGAATAATATTATTGCTCATTTTCCATCGAAGCATATACAATTTTAGCACTAGCCCTTACAACGAGGCAATTGTTTTGTATAAACCATGGAGATCAAAGGGTTTAAAATTATCATAAATGTCTTAGTTAGCTCTTTTACTTTCATTTGAATATCTATGTTATCGGTATACGGCCATTAAGTATGTAAGTTTTTTTCAATGTGGGGATCGCCTTTATACGTCAGAATCTGACGTCTATAGACGTCAGATTCTGACGTATAAAGATGGTGCCCGCGTTTAAAGGGTTAATATAGTCTGTCTATTTAGAAAATGTTTTTTTTTTACAAATTAGGGATTGACGACGAAAGTGCATGCCCTTTTATTATATATCGACATATCACTATTGATTTAAAAGATCATAACTGCATGACCAACCATGTACATGTACATCCACACTTTATTTTCAGTTTCTTCTGATGAGATGGAGTTTGCTACCTACACAGACATACCCTATGAGGTGATCATGAAGATACGGTACGCCATATGGACAGCCCAAATGTCTGGTTTTCCCGGAAGTCATCTCACACTACTTGAGGAGTCTGACAAGGTGATGAATTTCATCATCGTCGCTAATGACATGGGTTTCTTTTCCCTATAAACTCTCATCAATGAGCAATATCGACATGCATACCCAGAAAACAATTGTTTTTGTTGGAAGGCGGAAATTTCACTAGAAATAATATGGCCGTTCTCAAAGTATGAACGTTCCAGTATGAGTAGAGTTCAAAGCTCATTACTGAACACCCGAATAAACCCACAAATGCACATACTCAACATCTAAATGACTTCTTATACGTGTATTTACAACTCTGTGTGAGAGAATGCATCAGCACATGTGACAACAACTCTATGTTTAGAGCAGTTCATCCTTACAAAGCTGAATGATTTTTGTTTAAAACATTGGGACTAATAGAAAGTGTGTTTTTCAATTAGAAATAATCATAAATGATTTAGTTAGCTCTTTCTGCTTCATTTTAATACCTATATAACGGGTCTACGCCATTACAACGATTTTATTTCTTTCAGTGTGACCCAACTGTTCATGGCAGAATCTGACGTCTACAGACGTCAGATTCTGACGTAAAAAGACGGTCCCCACTCTGAAATGGTTGAACAGCTAGACATGTAAATACGCGTCATATAATTGAACCCCTAGAAAATGTGATATTACGCATCATGGTTTTTATCAATCGTTAATACTGCTGCAATTTATCAATTCTCAGAAAGTAAAACAATGAACGTATATTTTGTGAGGTAATGTCCTAATTTTAGTTCCGACTTTGAATGTATCAGGGTCTCAGACCGCCAGGGTTCGAATTTTGAATCCTGTGTCTGAAGAGTAGTGTCATCTCATTCATCTCACCATCCTCAGGAGATTCTCCTAGCCCAGTTTAGCCTATATGTGCACAAAGGTGGCCTAAAGCCCGATTCATTCATTCTTTTGATAACTCCGCCTCGGGATCAAATGACTGATATAGCTTTAGTTGTAATAAAACCCAGATACGATGCCAATATATACCGCAAAAACTTGTAATATAGTGCGTGTGCCCGATTTTATATAACTCCTGTGTGGAGATATATTTTAGGTGGGCAACATAGTTTCATTGTGGTTCGATTTAGTGATTGTGTCTGTAAAAATAGCGCAATAAATGATTTTTTAAGGTGAAACAAATTACTTTCTAACAACCTTTTTGTGTAAAATCCTGCTGAATCTTGTTTCTTCTTCCTCAGTCATTCTCTCACCAAATAGAGTAATATTACCATAAAATAATGGATTAACATGTATAAAATCCATCATCCAATACCCATATCACGGCATATCCCTGGTATGAGAGCGTACATACACACAGGGCACACGACGTTGTTGCGACGGTGAATCAACGTCACTTTCAACGTCGCAACAACGTCGCAACAACGTCGTGTGCCCAGTGTAATTTTGACTGTCGTGTTTTGAGACATGTTCAGTCCACCAGGACAACATGGGTAAAGGTCGTAAATATGTACATGTATCTACCAAAAGTGACGACCGCTTTCTGGTCTGGTTGTGGAAGATGAAACCATCAGCATCAGCCCCGTTTACATTTCTCCCTGGCTCATTCGAATAAAAAATTAACATTATGTTCATGCACACACCAATATTTTCTTGCAATTTGTCGAAGTTACATAATTTATCACAATTGGGAATACTATGATAAGCACACCAGGGAATATGGCCTGATATTCCCCGCTGATTCCACAGTAACTGATAATCAGTTTAACCCTTAACCCTTTAACCGCCGGTGACGCATATATTAGGGTTTTCATTTTTTATTAGCACAATATGTACCACCTTTTAAACATGTTAAAGATAAAATGTGACATCAATCAGCAATATTTGAAAACAGTTGACCTCCATTTGTCAAATCTGAATAATTTTGACTCACTTGAAGTTGTGGATCGCATCAGCGAGACACAACTGAAAGTGGGTGAAAATTCAGATTGAATAATTTGGCGGTTAAAGGGTTAAAGCACTGAAATATTTTATGTATAAACCATGGAGACCAGAGAATATTTTTCAATTTGAAATCACAATAAATGTCTAAGTTAGCTCTTACAGCTTCATTTGAATACCTATGTTATGAGTCTACGACCTTTATAAATAAGGGGCTGCAAGGGTTAATATTATGGTGACCTAGTAAATCATTTTGGGAAATCCATTTAAATATCTGTACATTATCCAGAACTCATAACTAATATTCTTGTTTTATGTGTGTCTTGATGACAAGTGTAGTACACCTGACTGAAGACTGTGAAAAACGTGTTTATATTTCGTTTTGATAGATGTGCTATGAACAGTTGGGTCAATGTGCCATTGTAGTGTAAATATTTATTTTGCACGAATTTGTAAATACATTTTAGCTATATTTACATGTCTATAGCTTATTTCAAGTAAGTATTTATTTTGAATGCAGGAAAGTGTTGAGTGTTTCAGAAAAAGGTTTAGATAAGCAGTAGATTGTCAATTTCTTTAAAAAATCACATCTACTTTAATTTATATCATAAACAACGCTAGAAATTTTTATAAAACCCTCAAACTATTATACATGCCCAAATAAATAAAATTATTTACAAACAATGTATTCACACGTTTGTGTAAATTAAATATTTACAATATTCGGCATATTTCCCCAATGATGACTGAGGATCCAAAAATTCATGACTACAATTTTCTTCCATTTGTTCATTTAAGCCATTTTAATATTTCTCATGAGTAAGTCAGCAATGTCAATAAAACATATAATCTGTTTATCTTTTCCTTTTTGTTTGTCAGTACCGCAAATTACTGGGCAATATATTTCTATTATATTTGCTGATTTGCCAGGTTCGATGAATGATTCAGTCCGGTTTGTGGGCAGACGTGGATTGGAACAGAACGTGCTCTAAAATGTTTTGTTTTTTAAATCAGCATAATTATGATACTTTACACTGTAAAAAACACTTGAAGTCATTCGGAGATTAAGGCATAGTCTTGGATCCGGGCTGCAAGCTGTCGCGAAACTGCTACAATGTGCAGAAATCGAATAAATCCACAAGTAAATATTTTTGTCGATGTCTTTTGTCTTTTTTGTTGTCCTTCACGTCTTCAGATTAAGGATATATTCACTGATATATGCATGTACATATAAATAAATGTCCTCACACTTTTTCATAAGGCTTACCAGCTTGAAGGATAACTATTGTGAAAATGTTTACAAATGTATCGATATTTTGTTTCGCATTGTTCACTTTTATGGTAGACTATCTCTGATTTTACTAGGCAACCTTGCAGCACACAATATAAAATAAGTAGCTTCAATAAAATTAAATTGATAAATAACGTTGAAGTTTCAATGTGAACGTTATGTTATCACGAAACGCACTGCATTGACATGTGCCAGTTTCTAACCAAACAACCCATTGTTGAAAGTCCTCTATATGGGACAATTAAATAACACAAACATTTCACAAAATATATTATAATCATCCTTTAAAAATCCTCTTATTTTATAATATAACTCAGGCTTAAATATCCGGCAGTTGTAACCCAACGATTTTGGTAAACATGAATAGCAATGTATTTTATTTCCCGAGATTTACAAATGACCAGCAACTGCATCATATATTTTGCAATAATGACAAGTTAAAATCAAACTTTTCGACTTTTGAATAAATATGTCACGCTCAAATGTACGGTTTCGAATGTACACGACCTACAATAGAGATTTACACTAATCGATTCTACTCCAGCTAAATATTTGAAACAGCTTTATTTTGAAGTTCATGAACACTGTTGTGTCCGATCCGATTAAAGTGATGTTTTAAATTCGGGATTTTTTTCAAATTAAAGTTTATATCGAACATCAACCAAGTGTTTTAGCAGACTTGAAGAGTTTTGATGAATAAGCATTTGCTCTCTAGCAAATTAACAGAAAAAACGGATTTTATTTTGCTTTTAGTTGTATTTAATTCAATAAATATGTGGACGTCTGAAAATGTTTCTGATGTGTTCCTATTATAATACATTTTTTGAATTCAATGTCAACTACACATTAGCAATTTCAGTACGATATTTAATGTATTGCCATGATTTTTTAACCCTTTAACCGCCAATTTATTCAATCTGAATTTTCACCCACTTGAACTTGTGTCTCGCTGACGCGATCCACAACTTCAAGTGAGTGAAAATTATTCAGATTTGGCAAAATGGAGGTCAACTGTTTTCAAATATTCCCGATTGATGTCACATTTTATCTTTGCCACATGTTTAAAAGGTGGTACTTAATGTTTCAATAAAAAATGAAAAACCCGAATATATGCGACAACGGCGGTTAAAGGGTTAACGCGCATGCATATATCATTCACAACTAAAATACAACTAATCAGGTGAGAATTGTTTACCTCGCACCCTTTGAATGATGATGCTACCTATACACTCTAAAGTATGGGGTGAATTTGATTCTACGTTACAATTGTCAGCTTCCAAGTAATATATTTCCCAGCAAACACGATACATTGATTCAATGTTGGGTCAATGTTGGGCCGACGTCGTAGACGGCGGGACAACATTGACCCAAGATTGGTTCAATGCCTCGTGTTTGCTGGGTTCTTCCCATATCTCATATATTGCGGCAAATTAAAATGCGTCAGCATTAATTAAAACGGTCAAATGCCGTTGAAAATACCCCCATCGGCATTGTTTGTTTTTCAACAATCGATGCCCTGTTGCTTTATTGATGCCCTGCATGCTCCCTCGAAATAGTTGAAGATCACAATATCCACATTTTTTAAGCATTACAAGCGACTTCGTGTAGAACTAGAATAGTGGTTAATGGGTCAGCGCAGTAAAAGTGTTGTAGTTAGAATTACAAGGTGATTAATCATGTCGGGTCATGAACCGTGAAAACGGCTGATTGTAAGAACTGTCCCCAGTGAACACGAGATATTGACACAAATTTCGTCGTAAGGCGCTGGACCAACATTAGCCCTTTAACCGCCAAATTATTCAATCTGAATTTCCACCCACTAGAAATTGTGTCTCGCTGACGCGATCCACAACTTCAAGTGAGTGGAAATTATTCAGATTTGACAAATTTTGACAAAATTTGATATTTTTCAAATATTGCTGATTGATGTCACATTTTATCTTTAGTATGTTTAAAAGGTGGTACTTAATGTGCTAATAAAAAATGAAAAATCGAATATATGCGACACCGGCGGTTAAAGGGTTAACCCAACCTGGAGTCGATGTGTAGTGTTTACTGCATCTCGAGTACGAGGTAGGCCCTACATAGTCACGAAATAACCACCAAACACAAGGGGTTCAACCAATGTCGCCTCAAAGTTGGTCCACCGTGCACAGTACGCTGGCCCAACATTAAAACGATGTTGTGTTCTGAAGCAGACACCCACCACAGATATGTAGTACAACGCGGCGGAGTAAAGACCTTTTGACTGCTGATTACTTATTATAGCTATGGTCACTTATTATAGCAATTTACAGCTAAAATGTTGTGTTTGAATAAATATATTTATCTTAATTCATACATCTTTACATTATGATTTGTTTGCACTCAATTTAAGTTGAGAATTGCAGAAATAACTAGGAGTTTGAAATGAGTGATGAGTGGTAAGGATAGTCTTGCAAGCAAAGCGTTAAGCAAAACATACATAAATTATGAGTATAATCATTGACCTGTATCTTGAGTCGCGTCACAATACGTATTTGTTCCTCAATGCTGGTATGGCCAGGATTTTTAATTCCAAAAGCTCATGGCGGAATCATCATTAAATTACAGGAAATAAGAAAAGCTAACATCGACATGCAAATATATGTGCTGACAGATATTATGCATATCATAGCAAACTTATAACATTATAATTATGCAATGTTATTAAATTAAGTATGCATATTGATGTTAGACACTAGCACTCAGCCCGTCGAAATGAGAAATTCAATACAACCTAGCGAGAAGAAGAATTTAAAGCAAACCATCAAATTAATGAATCTATTAAAATCAATCGAATTGAATAATTTAAAGCAGCCCCTTGGGATGACATAAATTTCGTTTTTAATTCCGCACTGAAGTAGTGTATCCCACGGATTATGTTTTTATTTTTTTCAGAATTTTCATATTTTTACAAATATTTTTATTCAACATTTCTATGAAACCAGAAGTAACCCAAACAAACTATTTGTATACCTGAAGGACAATTGAATGTTCTCACAGCATTGGGCCACATGCTGATGGCATCGGCCCAGCGTTGGGTAGACAATCAGTGCTGCAGGTGTGTCCTCCCGTGTCCTGACTATAAGACACCAATTAGCGGCGACTGCTCTGATCTTACCGTCTGATACGTGGGGATATGTGATGGAAAGTGCTTAATATTGCTGACTTGTTTTGTTTACATGGCAATATACGACCTGGAAATACAACTATTTCGCTCTATTTCGGTGCTTTAAAATTGTTTTTTGACTTTTTCGTATTTTTAGTTAAGATCAGTAGGCTATATATAGCTTCATATAAATTAATTTTTCAAAATTGACAACATTAAAAATGTCTCATCCCAAGGGGTCCCTTTAATACAACTCATCAAAATGAAGAATTTAATATAACCCATCGAAATGAAGAATTCAACACAACCCACGAAAATGAGGAAGGTAATATAACCCATCGGAATGAATTATTTCATACAACCTATTGAAATGCTAGATTTATTACAACCCAGCAAAATGAAGAATTTATTGCAGCTCATCGAAATAAATATTTTAATACAACCCATTGAAATGAAGCAGAACACCCTGCAGCAGAAACCATCGGAGCCACCGGAGACGCCGGAGTCACCATAGACACTAGCACTGAAACGACAACAACAACAGCAGCAGCAGCAGCAGCAGCAGCAGCAGCAGCAGCAGCAGCAGCAGCAGCAGCAGCAGCAGCAGCAGCAGCAGCAGCAGCAGCAGCAGCAGCAGCAGCAGCAGCAGCAGCAGCAGCAGCAGCAGCAGCAGCAGCAGCAGCAGCAGCAGAAGCAGCAGCAGCAGCAGCAGAAGCAGCAGCAGCAGCAGCAGAAGCAGCAGCAGCAGCAGCAGCAGCAGCAGCAGAAGCAGCAGAAGCAGCAGCAGCAGCAGCAGAAGCAGCAGCAGAAGCAGCAGCAGCAGCAGCAGCAGCAACAGCAGCAGCAGCAGCAGCAGCAGCAGCAGCAGCAGCAGAAGCAGCAGCAGCAGCAGCAGCAGCAGCAACAGCAGCAGCAGCAGCAGCAGCAGCAGCAGCAGCAGCAGCAGCAGCAACAACCACATCCTTCTACACAAAAACATACACCATCAGCCGTGGTCCCCCATTGGACCTCTTGCCATTTAAATAACACATATCAGGCATATCACCCACAATGAGAAGGAGACGCGGCGCAATGGGTAGAGCGCCTGACTGCCTCGCCAGTCATGCATGCGTTCCGGTTTCCAACCCCGCTGTTCCCGTGTGGTGTTTTCAGAGAAACAGCATTGTTTCTCCCTTCTCAATGTGATTAGGCGATCACGTTACTGGCGGCGTCGTCGAGTTAAGGTTGAGACCAGTGTATCGACGGTAATTTCGCGCAGGGCTCCGCGTTGCGCGCTCCTCCCATCATCCACAACAATAGGAACCAGCACCCTGACAACACCAGCGGAGATTATGAACACTCTGCCCTAATCAGCTCCGGCAAGATGTGAACCCCAACGCCAAGAACATTGTAACCATAGCCAGCCTATTACACCTGAACATTGGCTAGAACTTGGATATAAACATAATAATATGATATCACCCACGAGCCTTAATAATTTTAACAATTTAATACTGCACTTTACATATGCCACTTTTCTATGGTCCTGTTTTTATATACTAGTCTATATGCACATGAAATAATAATGCATAATAAGTAGACTATAGTTATGAACAATCTGAATATTAGACCTAGAGCTCACTTTGCTGTTCCACTCAGAACGTTTCATCCACTTGGAACATTGGTTCACCACATCCTATAATCTCA
>OZ024905.1:18174711-18360337 GCA_964017125.1 Flabesymbios commensalis
TTATTTTTATATAAATTATGGAGACGAAAGGGTTTTTCCAATTTGAAATCATCATAAATGTATGGTTAGCTCTTTCCGCTTCCTTAGAATTCTTATGTTGTCTACGGTCATTAGACCTCTCAATAATTATGGTTAATTCTTTCAGTGCGGAGATCGACTTTATTCAGCACGGGGATCGGGTTAAAGGCTTAAAGGGTTATACTATTGCAATTGCAATTTAATTGTAATTGTACTTTAAACCAGAGTTAACGAGAAAGTCACTTATTTCACACAACAGCCACAAAAAAACTATTCAATATGTTATGTATCTGTAATCACTGGACATATAATTATATTTCTCCTTTCAGTTGATTGCACTTGTAAAGTGTCCATTCCACTGACAACTGATACAGACTCTCACGGTTGTAACGGAGGATGGGTTGGACAGCTTGGTATGCCAGCCATGGCTACAGTAGAGAACGGCTGTGGACAGTTTGGTGGTTTTGATTCTATTTTAAACAACGGTGCTCATCTGGGAACCTACGTGATTGACGGAGCCTTTGCCGGAGATTGGGTCAATCAGCTCAAGTTGACAGCTTCTTTCACCGCTGATTCGTCTTGGGATAGCACACCAGTTGACACAACGTGGGGAATAGTCACTTATGGAGATTGTGCTGCCGGGTCGTCTTTTGCTTTTAGCCTGGAGAGAAAAGCTTCCGGCTCTTTCCTGGTTGCCACTCTGGAGTTGATGACAGACAATGGTTTAGAGGACTATACGCTTGCTGTTTCTGGTGTAAGTGATTAGGCTAATATATATATCCCGATAAGCACGCATATAGTCGTTTTTTAATTTGTTTTATTAGTTAATGAAATCACTGTTATTGTGAATGAAATGTGTGTTTATGGATCAAAATGTTATTATTTATATCATACAAATGTGATTGATTTATGAAGTCGTGGGTGTGGCGATAGCAACACGCCTCAACATGTTCAGTTGTTGTAAATTTAAATTGGATAACGTAGCAGGTGCAAGGTTGATTTTTCCACTTTAGCGCGTGTGATTTTCAGATTCTGTGCAGGTGTTTTATTATATATAATTATGCATTTATTTTCTATCACAGATCGTGTCAGGAGTTGACTACCACGCGGCGTTTATCTATGATCAGTCACAAGATCCCAGCTGGAACCTTTACTTGATGACAGATCCTGAGAAGGACGCCTGCATCGCTGATTCTGATGATTGTCCAGCGCCTGTAGAATTCTCAAATCCCAAAGGTAAAATAAAAATAATAGTTAATATGTTGTGAGAATAATGATTATAAAACGTATATTACATTTAACCTTTACATCGCGGTGATTAGACGTCAGAATATGACGCCTGTAGACGTCAGATTCTAACGTATAAAGTCGATCACTGCACTGTAAGAATAAACATGTTTACAATGGCCTTAGACTAATAACATAGATATTCAAATGAATCAGAAAAAGCTATATCTAAGACAATTATGAATATTTTAAATCGAAAAACCGCTCTGGTCTCCATGGTTTACACAAACATATATCAGCGTTGTAGCGGTTTAACCCTTTAAGCCCTCACGATGCATTAAAGTATCATTTTTCATCCCTGAAAACAGATATAATTTTTCTACAACCAAGGCTTTTAGAATGAATATTTCCATGAAACTGGTTTACCAATACATGGCAATTTCCTTTAATTTTTAAACCACATTAAAGCATCTTCATCCACTACAAGTCGAGAATTGCGACATAAATTCGCGGCTTGTAGTGAATGAAGATGACAATGGTAAGCTCAGGCTTGAAAGGGTTAATGTGTCACTAGAAAACATTGCAGCTGCACATTTTACTACTGCTGATTTATTGTTTTGGTTGATTGGTCATAGAATACAGCTTCATACTTATCCAAAAAACTTTACCATTTCCACGCAGATGCTGTTGGTTCTAAAACGCCTAAGTTCATCGAATTATGATAATACAAATGGTACATATGTGAAGTTATGAATACTCAGACCACATTGAATGATCCATGTTGGGGCCTACCATGGTTGTTCAGATATATTATATGACATCGATAGACATATGATAATGATTATAGTCGTCTTTACTGTATCCTCAGGTAGCATAACACCACGTGGATGTGGCTTTGTCATCGGGTACACATCATCAAACAGTGATAAAGAATTCTTCACAGGAGAAATATGCAACGTGAGTTGTTTAAAAGATCGTTGACAAAACACAATGCCCAAAGCTTAACCCTTGATGTTATAAAATAAATATTGCTACATTTTACACGCATAAAGCAGCGACTGACCACATCCAAGTACATTGGATAATTAGTATTTTTAGTGGAGAATCCAGGTCTCGCATCATATGTTTAACCCTTTAACACCCGGTGTCGCATATATTCGTGTTTTCATTTTTTCTTAGCACATTAAGTACCACCTTTTAAACATGTTCAAGATAATATATGACATCAATAAACAATTTTTAAAAACAGTTTACCTCCATTTTGTCAAATCTGAATAATTTTCACTCACTTGAAGTTGTGGATCGCGTCAGCGAGACACAATTTCAAGTGGGTGAAAATTTAGCTTGAATAATTTGGCGGCCAAAGGGTTAATAGCGTTCTATAGAAACCGTTTTTAAAGATACAGATGTATTTTGATGATACATAGAAAAATTACTCGGCTTACGGACTGTAATTATGATGTATATGGCGCGGTGATTTGTGGGGGCCCTTTGCCCCGCGTATTATGAACAGTGGGCTATCCTTTTCCTTTTAATATAAAATGTACATTTGAGCATAAAAAAATGAATTAACTTAAATACACACCCCCCCCCCCTCTAGAAAACATTAGACACTGGTTATGGTGGGTGGTACTGGTAGATGTGGTAATGGTATCATTATAAAAGATTTAAAAGACCAATATGCGCCACTTTATATATATAAATATATATATTAATAAATATTAAAATATACAAATTCTGTAAATGTAAAATCAAATTGTCACCATAAGTTTACATTTCATAGACATCTATTTGAAATTGATATGGCATGTGGTCATGTATATTATTATATGTGTGATAATGAAGATTTGTTATTTTCCACGTTTTCAGGTGAGTGTTGATATGGGATCTCATCCTGACAATGTTCATCCATGCAGCTGATCTACACACCCCTAGATAACGACAACGGCATACAAAATAATTTAATTGTATATGTTATATTGAAAATTGATAGTTAAATGTGGTAACTCTATACCCGCTAGGTTATTTATTAAACTTTTACCCACTTGGAGCAGTGTCCCGCTATCACGACCCAAACGTGGGTGAACACTACTCATATTCCCACCATACTACCCTTTAACCGCCAAATTATTCAATTTGAATTTTCACCCACTTGAAGTTGTGTCTCGAACTTCAAGTGAGTGAGAATTATTCAGATTTGACAAAATGGAAGTCAACTATTTTCAAATCTTACCGTTTCATGTTACATTTTATTTTCAACATGTTTAAGAACTGATAGGCAATGTGCTTATAAAAATGTTAGAAGACGAATATAATCGGTACCGGCGGTTAAAGGGTTAAAGACTCATTTCATTCCCAAATGACTGTGATTTAAACTGCTTAGCGCTTAAAGGGTTAATCTTTATATAATATTTGTGATAGTTGTGTTTGGGAGTGAGAATGTTGCACATGTGTTATTTATTAGTAAATGTAAATGTAAGATATGCATATGGCACTGACTTTTGGTCGATAAAGGCTCAGATCGGTACGCGTCGCCAGATACAGGCCGAGCCGAAGGCGAATGCCTGTATCGGCGACAAGTAGCGATCTGAGCCTTTATCGACCAAAAAGCAGTGCGATATGCATTTTATCGTACGACCACCCACATGTTTAACTGATAGTTAAAATATTTAGACCACAATGCGTCAGTATAACGTAAATAATTCGCAACCGGAGCACAAGTTTTGGTCGATACAGGAAGTTATCAGCACAAGCCTCGTGGTCGATAACACCTGTGGGAGTACGATAAATGAATGAATGACCCACATCAAAATGGTGTTCGAAATATACCCTTAATGGTATTTAAGCACTGTATAGGCTATTTTCCCAGAACTTAACCGCTAAACTTGGGGGGGGGGGACGTAAGTTATGTAAAGTAAATTAACCAACCTGTTAGCTGACAAGTGTTGCAATGTCTTCAAACTTTGAACTGCATTTTGTGAAAGATTTTACTCGCATTCTATGCTTTAGGTTTTCTATGGGAAATGTTATGACCAACTTTCTCTCATGTAGGGGTGGGTGAAGCACAATGTATGCTGCTCTTCAAAGTCAAAAGGCAGTATCTGCTTATTTGTGAATACAACAGATACTTCCCTCTGGTTTTGCACAGCAGTATGCACAACCACGTGAATGTCTGAACCTAAACTCACACTCAACCTGAGCTCGTTAAAATTGAACTGGGATATAATAGATAATTCTAACTAGAAGAGTCTAGTTTTTTTGTAAAAAAAACTGGTTATGTCTTCCCTCCAGCCGCGTAACCATAAAAGTTGATAGCTATTAGATGTTGTGTCAATGGCTTTTGTAATTAATGTTACTAAATAGCTCCTCTGGACAGTAGACAACTAGAGACTATGTATTTTACTGTGGTGGAACTCGTTTTTTATATCTACAGCATCTTCCCCCGCAAGGTTTGCTACTCCTGAGACCTCGCTGTGTCAAGACTTGCTGCCGGGAAGATGATCTACAGTAACTAAATCGTCTTTAGGCTCAATCAGTTGGGCAACAGTTCTAAAATCTTCACACCAGGTGATGTGCAAAACACAAATGTGGCCTATCAACACTCCCAGCAAACACGAGACGTTGACCCAATGCTGGTCCAATTCTGGCCCACTGTCTGCGACGCTGGCCCAGCATAAAATCAGCACTAGCTTAACGCCTCGTGTTTGCTAGGCTGCGGGTCAGGCAGTGCAAGCCGACACCGACCCAATGTCTGGTAAAGGTTGGGCCAGCATCGCCGGTGCTGGCTAGTATCCATTCAACGTAGTCAGTAGGCCTACTTCATGCTGGCTGTAATACCGGCACGATGCTTTGAACAAAAGCTGGGTTAATGTTGGCCCGCCTTCTGTGACGCTGGCCCACATGCAGCGTGGCGTCATGTACGACACAGTAACCCAATACTGGGCTAATGTTAGCTCAGCGTCGTAGACGGTGGGCTAAAAATAGCCCGACATTGGGCGAACGTCTCGTGATTGACCGCCTGCATGATAGACGCAGAGAACAGAACGCACAGACACAAAACTGGTGTGACATAAAAATTCGTGGTGAGAAGCAAACCTATATGTCTCCCCTTCTGTGTACAGAGGGGAGACATAATTAGCATATAATATTTAGATTTGTTTTCGCCTAATAGTGCTATACATTTAACCTGCAAATTTACTATGTTTTGAAAACATTTTGCAACCAATGTTATCATCTGGTAATACGCAAATTAGAAAATAAACATACTAAATTATCATATATTGTTTAAAACCTTGAGCTAATTTGCGGAGAAAAATATTTTTATATCTATCTACATCCATGTTTACATACAAATGGGACATAACTATTGAACGCTGTAGAAGTTCAACCCGTGTTGATATTTAATTGTCATATATTATTTTATTTAAAAGTCATGTTCTGGAATTATAATGCCATATCATCTCAATAAAATTGAAGTTCAACCCGTGTTGATATTTAAATGTCATATATTATTATATTTGAATGTCATGTTCTGGAACTATAATGCTATATCATCTCAATAAAATTGTATATTAAGATGTTAAACTGTGGTATACTGACATTATGGGGTCATATGATAACGTTATAATGCTATATGCTGGCATGACATATAAATAATAATAATAATAGAAATAATTCTTATATAGCGCTAAAATCCACATAATGTGCTCAGTGCGCTTCACAAGACTTTACAATTAAAATCATTGTATGAATTATTAAAAACTAATTAAAATAATTGTTCATTTGTGACATTTGTGACAAATAAATCAAAGTTGCCACAAGATGGGACACAAGTGTTTCCTTATATGGGCCAATCACCGCTTATATGGGGTGATTGGCTATCATGTGACCCTCTCAGAGGGTCACAATCATGATAGCCAATCATCCCATATAAGGACGTAATTATTCATACCATATAAGGGGTGATAGATCACCTTTAAATGTTTGCAGTTTGCCATCCTGTAGTCTTTAGTTCTATTCGTTCTCACTGTAGTGGGAAATACACCCTGCCAGATGTCAGGGTGTAGTTTGCAAACGGTGTTAGGTCCCCTTATGAGACAATTTATATCTGAGTTTTTATCATTACTTTCAGATCCTAAAAAGGGGTGGCATATAAACAGATCTTCATGATACAAAAAATATTTAAATATCATTGAAATCTTATTTTAAGTTTAGTCTTATTTATACTCCAATTTTTGTTTCTGACTGCATGTGACCATGGTGACAGTCGCTGACAATTAGGGCATATTCGTGCTATTTAAAAATATCGACGATCAAAACATCTGGCATACATTATTAAAGCTTCCAAATTTTTTGTAGCCTATATTTTCCCATTCACAAATTACTTTTATTGTATTGTTAGCTTATATTATGGAACGCATCGACCATTACAACGATTGATCATCGCCACTGTTTTATTAGTGTTGGTGCTTTAATCGCGAAACTGCTATCTCGAGCTGATTCCGACCGCTTGCACATAGATTAGGCCTACAATTCATTAGTATGTTTGTGAGCTGGCTAACAATACAGATGAAATTTATTGACGAATAATACAATTATATGCTAATAGTCAGTAATACAGCGGACCGCCTCACAAAGCGGACCATCCCGGAATACAGACTACCTTTTTTCAGTCCCAATTTTTTCCCCATTCACATAATGTATTATCAGATTCAGAAAGCGGACCGACCCGCGATTCGAGACACGGACCACCCTTTTTCAGTCCCAAATCGTAAAATGACTCGAAAAACGGACCAGCACCGACAGCAAAAAAATTCACACTTTTACAGTTATAATATATGCATCAATTAAGGGACCAGCTGCCGCTAGATTCAATAATGGGACCAGCTGTAGCTGGATCCACTAAGGGACCAGCACTGGCATAATTCACCAAGCTCACTAGCCCTGGTTGGATCTAATGAAGGGACCAGATCTGGTTGAATCCAGCAAGGGATAGCATTGGCTGGATTCACTAAGATGACCGGAGCTGGCTGGATCAACAAAAGTGGCCAGCGCTGGCTGGATCCACTGATCTCAGGTTGGATCACAGATCGCTATAAAAATAAATCAGACATTATCATGTCATGGCCCTTCTTTGAGTCGCGTCTCTTCGGTCGATTGATTCTCAACGGTATATAGTTTTTTAGCTCCTACGGCCGTCTTTATTTGTTAATACAACTTAAAATAATTTATAGAGCGCGAACTCCCGATGACAGCTTAGTGTGAAAGTGTATGTTGTTAAGATAAAACAACACAATTTATGTCAACTTCTTATAGTTTTTGTTAAATTATAGCAAGTTATATTATCACTGTAAGTGCTGTAGCAATAATTGAGCTACTGGTCTATAGGAACCATAAGGTTTACCAAAGACGCTTTTGATTTTCGACCAGCTGAAAAATAACATTCGGCGTGCAACAATCATTTAATTATGCAGGATATGGAAAGTCTGTGTGCGTCCAATACAGATAGGCCTAGCATATAAATATATACTTAAATATGAAACAATTAATACAAGCGATACAAACAAACAGAATATCATATTTATAACATGATCATAATTGGAGAAGATTATAATTCGCTAGGCTGCTTATTATCAGCTTGACTTGTCATGACAGGCCCTAGCGTACAGAAGGATTATAACCTGCATAGCGCGATTACACCTTTGCGAGTCCAAAAGTCTTAAAAATTGCTATGTAAATTCATATAGTGAAGCAAAGCATAACAATTCCGTCATGATTTTCTGTATTACCGTAGTTACGCATATTTAACGGAATAATTATCTGATGTATTTTTACGCAGGAAAGTATAAATTATATCCAGTTAATGGACTGTAAGTTACATAGGGTTATTCACGGCTGATTTCCTGCTCACAGCTGCACGGCCTGATCACCCTAAACAAACGATATTATCACACTAGGAACGTAATGAAAGAAATAATGTTTTACTCCAAGCTGATCATAATGACTCCATGTACGACTCCCGAGTTTTTATCAAATTAGAAGCGTGACATCTAATTTGAACTCTGCTAGTAATTAATATCATATTTGTCAATACAGCTCTTAGGATAATTGTCACTTCAAAACAATTTTAAAACATTTTGAAGCCAGCAAAATTCGCAGTCTTTTATATTAAAGAAAAATTGAACAATATTGACACTCATAATAAGGAACTTTTGGTATCAAGGGGTTATTCAGGGCTGATCGACTTCCAGTTTACCAATGCGTATGATCCCTCTAAACAAACATGTTCCTGTCATCACTCACGATCTAATGAGAACAATGATTTTTTTACTCCAAGCTCATTGGTCATATTTGACTCCGTCAAATCTTTAAATACAAAGCGAGTTGACATTATCAGTCAAATTCTCTAAAGGACAAAACAAACTTGCAAATCAGTTTTTAAGTGCAGAGCACGTGCACTGAATGATGCCACTGTCAAAGCAGCCAGCACAAAAAAAAGAGACAGCAATGAAAGATTTTTACATAAATAATTATTTGTATATTATAAAAAAAAATCATATATATCTTTATATGCATTTGATAAAACATTTTATTTTATTTTCGTGTTTTCTTATTATATCATGACGTCATATTCAATACATTGGTTTAAAAATTGATCTTCATATCAACACGTAACAAGGCATATCTATAAACAGACTGACTAGTATCTCTCCATTTAAAAGTAGCTGGTTTCACAAATCGGACCGATGCCAAAATGGGACCACTTTCAGTCAGTCCCATGGGTGGTCCGGCATTTTGAATTTGTTCTCCTCGCGTAATTCGCGAAAATTAAAACCTCGCGAATATTACTCGATTTACGCCTACAGTATAACTTTGCGTGTGGCGTCTGACATGGGCTGGCCGCCGTTGTTTGTACATAGTATATGATATTATTTGCAACCTGGAGCGTTTCGGAGCCATATAATGTGCTCATGTGCGAGAAAGTTTGTCTCTATGCTTGTTGACCCATTTAAAAATAGCATAATATTATAATTATCGGAATTTGTATTACCTGTGGCATATGGTCTGCATTATCGTCTATATTATCTGAGTTGATGGGGGGAAGTTTTTTAATAAAATTCCTAAAATGCAACAACGATGTTCATACTATATAATAACTAAACCATCAATTTGTTGCATATAGAAACATTGAAAACAACTCTAGGGTGTCAGATATGGACTGGTCGCTTATAGTACAAATCATATAAGAAATACATTTACATGATAAACAATATGCATAATCTAATATGTTGGCTGGGTTAATCAGTCATTACACTCCAATCCTAATAAAAATTGTTATAAATTGAACATGTGTAGCCTTCACTGCATGCTATTAAGATATTTGCTTGTAGAAAAGGTCACCTGC
The DNA here is from genome assembly GCA_964017125.1 of Flabesymbios commensalis. Lineage (NCBI taxonomy): Eukaryota > Metazoa > Annelida > Polychaeta > Terebellida > Flabelligeridae > Flabesymbios > Flabesymbios commensalis. The sequence continues at coordinate 18,184,361 of OZ024905.1, forward strand.
CAGTCACCCGGTGGCTCTACTTGCTACAATGTGTATTCTAGTTGCTCGCTAGGTGCGACATAACAACACTCACTAATACTCAGTGATAAGACTGATTTGATACTATATCAGATGGAATGTAATTCGCACCGATTTAATTCAATTTAGTCTAGTTGGGCTCTAAGCTATATACTTCTGTGCGCATACAAGCTATATACTATATACTATATACTATATATACTATATACTATATACTGTGCGCATAACCTCCTCCTGAAGATAGTAATATGGTAATCACCAGAGCACACTGCCTTGAAGACCACAGGCACCTGAAATGGATGAGTTATTTCTTCTTAGAATGAGATGAAACTCATCACTCATCCATTTCACGTGCCTGTGTTGAAGACCGAGTCTATCAGCTCGAATACTGGCGCCACATCTCGGTACCGTAGAATCCACACAATATATTATGTGGTCGGCGAGTAAACATTTTTTTTTTTAACTCAATATCGAGATCGGTGGGAGAGGGGTGAACCCCTTACTCCCTGAGCGACAGGCTGTCGGGTTTCAATAGAACAAATATTTTAAGTACTGGTTTAGTCATATAATAGATAATTCGACAATAGGGGTTATTCCTATCAGCCTGATCGACCCACAAATGAGTCAGATTGATGAGTAAAATATAGAAATGTCACCGCTGATAGTGTTACGACAGACCCAAGCCACAAGGTGATTACAATACCTATATTACTTTATCATATACGTTTTGCATCATTGTCGTTTAGTGTTGTGCTTTTGCATCACTATTGCTGATTTGAACAATACAAATGTGTATGGACTAATGTCTATGCAGTCTATATTTGTCCATTCATCCGTCTATCATAACAATGCTATACCAGCAAACACAAAACATTTGTATAACATTTACACAATGTTGGATCAGCGTCGAAGACGCTGGTCGGGCCGACGTTGTATAAATGTTGTACAAATGTTTTGTGTTTGCCGGGATATGTTTTTTACCAGCTGAGATTTTTGGCCAAGATCCGCAAATCGACCGAAGTCATTTATTGGCCGAGATCATTAATAGTTTAAATAACTTGAGATCGCCTGGAATCATGGAATGGCTGAAACAGGTTTCAATGAAATGAAATGAAATGAAATGAATCGGGCTTTAGGCCACCTTTGTGCACATATAGGCTAAACTGGGCCAGGAGAACCTCCTGAGGATGGTGAGATGATTGAGATGACACTGTCCTCCAGACACAGGATTCGAAATTCGAGCCCTGGCGGTCTGAGGCCGAGCACGCTACCTCTCGGTCACGGAGGCTCCCCACAATACTAACTTTCACACGTGGATGGGGAAGAAACAATTTTGTTTCTTTCAAACCGCCGAGACCGGGAACCGAACCCCGGACTCTGGCGTGAAAGGCAGCGGTGCTAACCACTACCCTAGGGCCCCCGCCCAGGTTTCAATGAAGTCAACAGCACCCAAAATCAAAAGCCCCAATAGTTTGTAGAGATATGGCTAGGCTATATGATGGCGGCCATTCCGCAACATGGTACCATATACAGATCGCACACACTTGCTCTTATCACCCGATGGTTTCACGAACTACACACCCCAGGGATGATTTTTAGACATAAGGGCATAATTTAATTATGTTACACAGTGGGTCCCACTGGCACCCAGATTATTCATCTTCTGCTGCAGTATGTAGTGAATATCAGCCATTTTAGAAAACAGAACCGGTAATAATTAACCCTTCAACCGCCAAACTATTCAATTTGAATTTTCACCCACTTGAAGTTGTGTCTCGCTGACGCGATCCACAACTTCAAGTGGGTGAAAAGTATTCAGATTTGACACAATGGAGGTCAACTCTTTTCAAATCTTGCTGGTTGATGTCACATTTTATCTTTAACATATTTAAAATGTGGTACTTAATGTGCTAATAAAAAGTGAAAACCCGAATATATGCGGCACCGGTGGTTAACGGGTTAACTTAGGATTATAACATTGTGTAATATTTTGTGTTGTCATCTTTGCATGAGAAACGTATGGACGAGCAGGAAGAGTGTGTGTACTAGGGGATTATGGAGAGTGAAGGGAGGTTGACATAACTTGAAAATTATTATTTTACATTTATAGTCAAATGGGCTTTATAATTATATCGTCAAGTCAACAGTTAGAACCCAATTTATTTCACGTGGAACATGACTAGATTATACGAATCATACATCAATCTGGGTTAGGGGTTTTGTCAAGTTAAAAAAAATCAAAAAATCCGAGAAAAACTCGGAAGTGGGTGTGTGGGTTATGCCCAAACTCGGATTTTTTTTTTTTGGTGTGTTTTTATCATGTTTTTTTCAAATGTTTCAAAAAAATACAAAAAATGGATAGGGGGTGGGTCGGTGAGGTCTGACCAATTCGAGTTCTCTCGGATTTTTGGGATTTTTTAACTAGATAAGACCCCTTACTACCGTTGCACATTAGAGTTTGATGATTTACTGCCTGGAAACAATTCATGTCCACATTTATGATTCAGGCATAGCAAAAATACTTTACGGCATCCATATTGTAAAGCAAAATTATTTGTTGTTTCTAATTAGTTATGCTACAACGATGAGAAATGTGTATGTCATGTCAGTAGATTACTGTCGTATTGTACTACAATGTAAACCTATATTTCTAATAGGCATACAGTGGATGGCTTTCGTTAACCTTTTCACTACCATATATGACGGAAAATTTCCGTCGTCATTCGTCAATGAACGTAACCATAAAATGACACAAATTTTCGTCAAATATATACTACATTTATGTATTTTTCGTCATTTGAAGCTGGAAATTGCGTTAGCAATTCCAGCTTCAAATGACGAAAAATAGAACTCCTACACCAGTATATCTAGATCCTGGTATGCACCCCGGCCTGGAAGTCAAAGGGTTAATGATATCGACATTCAGAGGCATTCAAGTACAACGGTTGAAGAACCACAGTGTACCACAATCGATTTCCACAGCGAAAACATCACGGTCTGCTACATACTGCATGGTGGACATTGTGAAAAATTAGCGGCAATTTTATTTTTTCTGAATGCCTTTTTAGAAAATACATCATAATCACTTCTAATTATGAAATAACAAATCGCTTCCAATATTCCGGTGTAAAAAAAGGTTTGCTCATAATGCATTTCTAGCGATTTGCCGACCATTTCGAAAAATCACTAATATTTGGTCAAAACTAAATAAAATCAGTGGCGCTTTAAAAATAAATAAAGTTAGAACCCTTGTAAACAATACCTGAAAGTTTTGTCCAGCAAATAACAATATGTTCCTGAATGCACTAAGGGAGCCCACTATAATTACTTCAACCTTGGGCATCAATCACGTCTATGGTTTCGTAGAAAACCAGACGCGAATAGTGCACTGAATAATACCTGTGTCTACAAGTGTACAACATTATGGCCGATTCGTTTGATAGCCAGGTAGGGATTTCATGAAATATAATTGCTGTAGGTATTTTGGGGTAAAAGTGTTTTGATTTTTTTACAACTTATTGGGGTGTTCTGAATTCAAATGTTGTTTGCCAAGCTGTATTTAGACCACCTGATCCCCAAAATGGCAAAGTAAAATAACCGCCGTTTTTTATGTAAACATAAACGCTTTATCCGTTTTGTTTACATATATATAGGCATATACAATCATATTGTATTACCAAATTAGTCACGTTTTAGATATAGCAGAATTATAATAATATGCTGGATGTCCTGGTCGCATCCTTAAGAGAGTGTGGTGTGTACAATATAACTTGTGGTTGGTGCTTACTGTTTTCAAACAGAAGTTTTTAAGGAGAAATAGGTAGAATGATGGCCGGCGCTGATTCGCCGAGGTCAGTGCCAATCGAATGTTAAGCGGAAAAATTGTCCCCCGCACCTCTACTTTTTACGGAGCTTTTTAAGGGACATCTCTAAAAAATATATTTCAACTGAAAGTAATTAACTGGCGCGAGCCAAATCATTTGGCTTGAACCAAATAATCATTTGGCGCGAACCAAATCATTTGGCTTGAACCAAATAATCATTTGGCGCGAACCAAGTCATTTGGCTTGAACCAAATAATCGTTTGGCTCGAACCAAATCATTTGGCTTGAACCAAATAATCATTTGGCGCAAACCAAATTATTTGGCTTGAACCAAATATCATTTGGCGCGAACCAAATCATTTGGCTTGAACCGAATATTCATTTAGCGCGAACCAAATCATTTGGCTTGCACCAAATAATAATTTGGCTTGAACCAAATAGTCATTTGGCGCGAACCAAATCATCATTTGGCGCACTCCAAATAATTATTTGGTTCAAGCCAAATGATTTACACTGATTATTGTTTTAGCTATTGATCAACGTTGCAGACGGTAGCTCAACATTAAAACAGCGTCAGGTCAACGTCAAGTGCCTCTCTATACAAGTCAGAGTACCTCACGACCCCTCGGTCACACGAACAATGCTGGTTTAATGATGGCCAGCCTTGCAGACGTAGGCCCAATATTAAACCAGCATTGGTTAAATTACTGTCGTGTATTTGCTGTGCATAGACCGTGACGGTTCAAACATTGCTGACAAACCCAATGCTGTTTTATTGTTAAGCCACCGTCTGTGACGCTGGCCCAACATCAAACCAGCATTGCATAGACACCTCTTGTTTGCCTGGTACCCCGCTCCGACTTTTGTGGGCTGACATTTGTGGTCACTCAAAAGTTGTGGATCGCGGTAGCGAAACACAACTTCAAGTGGGTGAAAATTCCAATTATTTATTTTAAGGATTTATTAAGACAACTATGCTCAAGACTTGGGGTAAATGAAGAAGAGCAACAAGTCAAATGTATGTATCCCAGTTGAACACCGGGTTCTGGGCTACATTTCAGCATGCTGCCTTATTAAGTAAAACTGGGGGATATTGCAGCTCTAGTTTTTTTCGCTGAACGTCTGTCACCCAATGTAGACTCGGCCAGTCGACGTGTGTATCACCAAGTGTATGTTTGGCTGAGGACTATTTTTTTGTGAAACACAGCAAGGATTTGTGTTAAAACCATATTAGCTGCATGAATCACAGATTAGCCGATATTCACACTCAACCAGGATACCCATCCAGAGAGTGGTCAGAATATGTTGAATAATAATAATAAGGAGACAGTCAGTCAGAGACTCCAAATCTCCACCAAATTTTTTAATTGTTATCCTCATCCTGAATATCCCCAAATTTAACGGATTGGTCCTTGTTCGTAATCCGGATCATAGTTCCGCATCGTAATCCGGATCATCCCCAAAAACTAATCGATTTCTATTTGGTCAGACACACCTCTGGTACAAGTTTCATGCAAATCCGTTCATTATATTGTAAGAAATCCGAGGGACGATCACACAGACGGACAGACAGACAAACAAACAACACGAACAAACACATCAGATTCCTGGTGTAGTAAAAGTAGACATCACTAAAACACCAAGTCTCTACATAGTGGGTGGAAACTTAATAGCAGATACAATTATTCTATATTTCTTCCATATTAATTTTACTAATAAAATAATACTGTTATGCCTTATTATATCACAAAATCCCTGTTTAGCAAAATATAGAGGGAAACGGATACTTTTTCTGCATATCCAATACTGTTCTTTCATACAAAGCACATAATTGTTGATACCAATAACTTGCTTATAGCATGCTGGAAAGATAGTATGCACTGATTACAAAATTGCACATCTACTTGAGAGGCAAGTATACATACCAGCGAATCCTCAAAAAACTTTTAAAAACATTACAAGTAATTTTGTTGAAATCTCGTATGATTTTGGCCTTCAATGACTGGACTATAGTATCACTTTACCACCAATAAGTTATGAGCTGGAATATAAATAGGCTTGTTTCCCGTCAGAAATATGACATTGTGCGTGTCTTCTATAAAAAATATTATATTTTGTAATCAGGATAATTTTATTCGTTCTTGAGCATGAAATTTCAAAACAGAATGTATTACCTGCTGCGTTACCACAAATGTTGTAATATGCCAGTTTACTACGATTTACAACAAAATGATCTGATCTGTGACACCACTAATCACAATACAATTCAATGTCCACCAGAATGTAGGCGGTGTATATTTATCAAGAGTTATCATCCTGCTTGGATTTAAAAACAGCAAATCCAGAAGTGTTTATTGGTGAGGCACGTAGTTACACAATTTATCAGCTGGAATGTAAAACTACATATGTTTTATTCACATATCTTTTTATAACCATATGCGCAATTAAAACATTGAGCTCTACACAAGCTGCGTGGATGCAATGGAAGGCCATGAGCTACATAATGAAAGTTTTTCCAATGAAATAATACAGATATATATTTTGTTATTGTATTACTAGGACATAGGCATACCAATCAGATGAGAATTGATTGGATGGTAGCTGGACATATTGTTTCATTAAATGGTATACCAAATGACAAATTATTGAAGTAAGAATAGATAAAGCAAATATTGTAGGGGTAATAAAAAGCCATATAACAGTTTCAGGTCCATCTTCACCCAGAGTAAAGTTTCAAGCATCCTTTAACCTGTGGTTTTACAGAAAAAACATTTTGACTGTGCAAACTCCGGATATCAGCATTCGTTCCATTATGAAGATGTGTGTTAATACATTACATGTAATGTTATTTAAGTGACCATGAGAATGACAGTGAAATAAAGCTTTATGTTGTGATTAGTCGCAGTAGAGCGATTCGTTCGATGTGTTCGCTGCATTAATGTTTTGAACATGTTGAAAAGAAATACAATAAACCTATCGACCGTGAAAAGTTTTTTTTACTTAGGGTGTACTTACTTCGTCCAGCATTGAAAGAGTAGATTAAAAGGCGTTGCTTAATTCCCTTTTCAACGTACTAAAATAGTCACTATTATAAACCTTTTTTCGAATCATGATGATCCACCTGCACTAAGCAAAGGTGCATTAGAAACTATTGATTGATCTAAAATGTTACAATAATCATAAAATAGAGTCTTTATTAGGATTTTATTGATTACATCGGCATCGGCTGACCTCTTTTTTTAATTGTATTCATCGCCATAACAGTCAAGTAGCCTAGTCATTGGTTTCAGCAGTAAAGTGTTGATTATAATATCATAATGCCTGTTACAGCTTTTTTATTTCTACCAACTCGCAGATACCATTGTCCTCTGTTTGTACTCCTAAACCAATTATTTGCTTTTGTTCACCTGAATTATATGTGCCCATGCCCCAAGGAAGCATGACCAACGGCAAAATATGAAAATGTTAGAAGCTGTCAACAATGTCATTATGGTAAAAATATACCTTTTGAACATGTGTTTGCTTGATGACAATTGATTTCGGCTATGGTTACATCTTTAGTTGGAAAACAAAAATGGCATCTCACATCTTACTTTGTGAATCTCACTAATCCCACCCGTTGCGGACATAGTCCGTGAAAAAATTCTACCTTGAGCATGATGAAAGGGCACCAAAGTCTGGTTATTTTATCTTAGTTGTACACACATGCAGTAGATACGCACCTTTTTATCTGACTTTTTAAATATTAATCTGGCAGAAGAGGTGATTCACTTGGAGTATGTATTTTTTTTGTGGATTACTATTGTCCAGAGCTCCTATTTTACGATTCCAAACGATAGTGAGGTGTCGCACTTAGACAATGTTGCATTTTCGCAATTTCGTTCAAATAGTTTTATGAGTTTCAATGACATATTTGAGATTTTTGCCAATGAAAATAATTTTTGTAGATTTTATCTATAAATGTCATATTTTTAATAACTGTTTTGTTTTTTGATTTTAGGGATCAAAGGGTTAAAATCGAGATTGGCCATTCATTCAGTTTAAAACAGGTATCAAGACCCTTTTACCCCAAAGTGCTTTCGGCATTTTTAAAGAAATATCATGAAAATTATCAACATTGACAACAGGCAAGATGTTTTTTTTACATCCATGACTAAAACTAAGTAATGTACTTTAAGATAGGCCTTACTCACGGAGCTTCAACAAATTAGTTTTTTTAATTGGAAGAAATGCTTTGATACTATAATATTTGCATAAATTCAAAATGGCACCTCATGAATATTATGTGGCGGCTCATTTAGTTTGATTATGTACCGCCACTTGTTGACACCGGATTTGAAATAATCTCGACTGTCCCAGTTGCTGATAATTATGGTTTAGCATACAGCCCTTCAATGTATTTACGTGTTTAAAGAAGTGGGTACTCCTGTCTAGATATACTACGATGTATTATCAAGTGCCCTTTATGCTTTAAAAAGGTAGGGCATAGTCACGATGTTCTCGTTTCACGATATGCCACAAAAGGTTCACATTCATTCCATACACAGCTGATGAAAAGAAACTCTAAAATATTGGCTAGTCCATAACGATGATAACCTATTTATGGAAATGTTGAGTACAAAAAGATCGAGATATGTTAACCCAATATAAATGCCCTCATTATTGATAAGCTGGAATTTGCGATTCAAGTCATTTCATATTGCAGAAAAAGTGATAATCAAATTGATGATTATTATTCCACTCTAAAAAACAGAATGAACACGTAATAAAGCGTAATACAGCGCAAATCATTGAAAAATAATTTCTCTACAGACATACAGTAATACAAACTGGTTTGATGTTACATGCAGGTACCACATACTTTTTTATAATCCACGTGGTAAAAGCAAGAAAATTACAGGTCTGTGCAATTTTTAAGATGTTCTATTATCAATTGTACAACATCAATTATCGACCAGACCGAAAGCCGATACACTATCAAGTAAATAAAAATAATGATCGACTCCCCCCAAATATCTCTTTCTAAAATAATGAGAAACGCAGGCAATAATTAAATGACTTATGTATCTTATTATATGTAATATAAATGTATATCCACCTTCTACAACATTTTCGCAGCTTGCCCCATTCCTGCAGCCCAAATATCCAATTATGTCCCACGTTTCACAAATTTATATCAATAAATTGATTTTGAAACGATACAGATCATCGAACCACTAACAAATGTTTTAATGACGCTGCATGTCGAAATCGTTCTGCTTAGAAAATATAACTTTAAAACTTGGATACCAGAGCGGGGCTCCAGCCCGCGATCTTCCGACTTTCCAGGCAGACAGCTTTGACCACTGCGCCAGGGCCCCCGCCCTTCTAGCTCCTGTACGTCAACTTTCTACCATATAATATTCGTGGTCCCATTCGCATACATCTGAACAAGGTTACTACCAGTGATAATGCTCCAGTGAATAAACGTCTTGACTACTTTATTCATTACTTTTGTTTCTTGGTTTTTTGTACAAACATAAAACAATTTTACAGCGTGTATATAATCGTCTAGCCCGGGTGGTTACTAGGTTAAGTAGATTAGGAAAAACACTTTTCAAAATAGGCCATGTTACCTTGAACATCCGCAGACAAATGACGCAAATTTTCGCTCAAAGCGCAATTGAGTCTCAATATTATTGAGATATACTAGCGCTATGGAAGTCACTATGTATACATGTGTTAAAGTTCGAAATCGTAGAATAATAAGTAGATTGTGCAATGCTGACATTCAGTCAACTAAGCAGAATACCATACGATCTTGGCTTGAGTTACAGCCTTGTACCAGCGCCATACTTACAATGGCAGGGAGGCCGTATCCACAGAGTCACTGGAACTTTTAAAATATGAATCATCAATAAAGAAGCTTGAAACTACATTATTGTTCAGACTTTTCCTCGTAAGATAAACAATCCCATGTTTAATAGATCTTGTTCGTTTCCCAAATACCATAATAAGGGAACACATGTACATCATATCGCATCGTATGATATTCACAATTTGTATATTTCAGCTTCAAATACTCTTCTGCTGCTAGTTCGACGAATAAATACAAATGCACACTTTGCCATCAGCATTGCTGCAACAATGATAGAAGTAGAGCTATTGTGTATTTTTAGCGGTCATTTTGAAAAAAAAACTGGATATTTTATAATTACACGAGGGCAGGTTTAGCTTGTAAAACCTATTCCTCCTGAGCGGACAGTTGACATACTGTACATGGACCACAGTTTGACCCCTAGAGCTTAACCCTTTCACCACTGAAGCCCGTTTTTATGTGCTGAATGCTATGGCATTCAGCACATAAAAACGGGCTTCAGTGGTGAAAGGGTTAAATCACGACTATAGTAGTATTTGTATCTGTTTTATTAGCATGTTAAATCACAGTTATTGCAGCTGAAATAAGTTATTCTGCTTCAACCCTTGATCTACTACGATCACATGTACCTGTACAATTATTGTGAACTATTTTTCGTTAAATTTGCGATATATTACAGTCCACAATATATTTATAAATATAACGTTATAAATGCCATGACAATGAAATGCAAACAAGATAATATTATGATTAATTAAACCACTCGGTATGTCGTGTGGTCGTGCGGCCAGTGGGTCTTTATGGTGCGCGGTATTAATATCATTGATTGGACTAATTATTTTTTTGTAAATAATCGCCACATGTGCAATTTGTCATTGTGGAAAATTAATACATTTTTAGAATGTTTATTTTTGCATGGACGAATTGAGATAGGCACTGGTAATGTTACTGAACCCCGTATTTCCTATTTTTGACATGGTTGTCAATAATTAGAAATCAGGAATTTCGTCTCTATATCTAGCCTAACTGGTGAATGCGCAGCAGAAAAATTAAAAAACTTTGCAGTTCTAGTCTATGGTCATGTTTACATCATATGATCATATTAAGAAGCCAAAATAAAATCACCGATTTTTTTATGATTTTAGAGTTGGCTAGTCCCTTTAATAAATGATTTGTATATACAGGGTGATATACCCACATTTCGGCCTCTTATTCATCCTCTTTTGCTTTATACATGTATGTCTCCCTCGCTATTCATATCAACCCGTTGAAAAGCCCCGAATGTCTAGTTTTCGGAATAGGGGTCGTCAAAACGTCAAGTGGTCGACTTTTATACAAAACGGCAATTTGCAAATATTTCAATTTAATGGTGTATTTAAGAGAGCTCAACAAGGTAAATTCAAAATCAACACAAACAAAATGTGTTTAGTTGAAAAAAATTACCAGCAAACAATAATCGCAGCCTCTATGGCAAACATCAATATATATTACGCACATAAACAAACGTTAATTATCTCAATAATAAAGCAAGAACATGAAATTTAACATGATATTGTGAGAAATCACAAAGCTTTGTTTAATTTAAAGTTTTTGGGGTTGAATATATTTCTTGTTAATTTTTAACCATTTAAATAAATTATAATCAAGTTGTAAATGATAATTAATAATGATAAGTTTTATAATTATATTCAACAGAACAGCTTTTGTTTGCATATTTAATAAACAACCTTTGTTACATATTATAGTTAGCTGTTCAGAAAGTGACTGGTGACACATAAAAGTTCATTATTGTGACCATGCAGAGGGAATTATACAATTATTGTCTGTGCTATTCGACCTTTTTTGTGTCACAAGTATTTTTTTTAAAATAATATTCAGATCGAAAAAATCGCAACTACCAAGAAGCCTATAACCACCGAGGGGGTTTCTATGTTAACACTGTGTAAAAAGAGTAGGTTTTTATATTACCCATTGTATTTGAAGGGTGGATAAATAGCGGACCAATTAGGACTTTAGAATACCCGGGTTACAATATCATAGTGTATGTGGGGGTTTTCAAATCACCTCAAAAAATACTTTGCTGGATTAAGGTGGAGCTTCTGAATTTCTTTTTTCAACACATGTAAAATGAGCTGTACAGGTAAATATTGAAATTGACAAGATATTCTTTCAAAAAGGACGTTAACCAGAATTCAAAATGGCCGCCATTTTCCAAGATGGCCACCATTTGGCCAAGGTCAAGCATTACTTTTATATAATGTTCGCCCAAAAGTAATAAGATTCACGATCTCGGTGTCTACCTTAGGGTTTTCAGCTACGCCCGACTGAGTGGTGTGGCCATAAAGCACTATGGATAAAATTAAAGATGACTGACATTTTTCTGAGGTCAACAATAACTCAATGTCATCTTCGACAGAATTGAAGCAGATTACTGTGCTTGGTGTCTATCTTATGGTTTCCAGGTAGGCCTGCACCCGACATTCCAGATTGACCAGGAAATAGCTTAGACATTGCATTGTGGGTAACATCTTCGACGATCGCAATTGTTTCAAGGCCGAGCAATACATTATTAGGTCTATTATTTTCGACAATTGACGCACATTCAATTGATTACAATTTTAGTGACTAACTTACATTTGGGTTATTAGATACGTCCGACATGGTCACGAGCCCAGATAGGCACTTCCTTGCTGATAAAATCATCGATGACCGCCATTTAAAAAGAATGATAAGAAATTAAACATAGATGTACTTATCTAGCACATTCCCAAAAAAACACTCTGCTACATCGACAACAACGCAAAATTATACCCAATGGTATATTTCCCCAAGTATTGTAGTTTGAGAATATGACATTGCAATATCACAATTTGACATCACAATAAAATTGCATATGATATTGTCAGAATATATGACAATTTAGCGTGAGTAGGCCTATATGCTATTGTGCTGTCTGCATATGACAATACAATGACATGACATGTCATTACAGTGCCGATATATATCGATAGGCTATACACAATGTATCATAGCCGTTATAATGTTAACCTATGCTATTTAATAGAAATATGATGATATTGCATTATGATATTGCATTATTAAGTCATGCTGCAAGGTATGGACATTATGCCAATGTATGTAATGTTAAGATATAATAGTTTAACACGGGAATATGACATTATGATGTTTTTTGCTATATCTTTGGTAAGTCTAATGAAACGACAATAAAGTTTCACTATAAGACATTTTGAGTTTGGGATAGGAAACTATAATAACATAATATTATATTATTGGAATATGAGGGCCTACTGCATCATTGTCATGGTATGGCACAATAGTGTATACATACATCAATATAATATCATGGTATGACGTTATGATTGTATTATGTAATTATTAATGCGAGGAGTCTGTAACTTAGCACATAAAAACCTCTCAATACAATGATGATGATTTCAGTCATGTTTAAACACTGGTACTTCGGCGTACTATTACTACATATCGTCGCCTCGGAGCTAAAGGATCCTATCTGCCACTCTAACGAGTGTCAGATAGGATCCTTTAGCTCCGAGGAGACGATATAAATAACACATTTCACAAATAATATTAGTTAACAGGTTAACACTGGTTAACGGTTGTAGTTTATATATAAACTATATTGAATTTTGTGTCAAGGTGTAGCGATGAAATGCCTTAATCAATGTTAATGCACGAGGAGTGTGACAATATAATTTCAGAATAAAATAATGTCATATGTATTTATTGGCCAGACTATTCCAACTATAGCTTGATGTTGGTATTAATGAAGCACATAACACCAATGCGAGCGCGAGAGACGAGAAACGCGACGATAGACGCGAAATTCGCGCGACTGTCTAGACCAACGCAAAATGTGAGGCGTTTTTGCCTGTTTCAAGGTCAAATTATAGTGACTTTATTTGCTTGGATTTTCCCCGCGAAAACCGACACATCGTGCGTAAAAATGTAACGGCTGTAAAAATGTTCGCGTTGATAATATTTGCGCCCGAATTCGCGTTGGTATGTTTGGATCTTGAGGCTTAGGTCTCTTTCGTGTACAAATAGTCCAGTCATATAATGGCTAAAATACCTAAACCCACCACAAATGCAAAAGTTTTCATTTTTATCCCAATCAGTCCAGAATCATTAATTGAAAAACCTTTTTAAAGGTCCCTTAAAATCCAATTAGTGGAAGGCCACCTAATTTACATAAACCCAAAATGGCCGCCGTTCCATTTTTTGACCACAGTTTTTATACATTACTTTTCAACAAATAGAGCTAGGAGAGACTGTTATACCTCTTTTTTGTTTGATTTTGGTAAATATATTTCTGTGAATATTATGATGACTCAAGGTCATCGCAAGGTCACATGGTCAATTTTAAGTTCAAAAAGAAAAAAAAAGAATTTTAACAAATATAATTAGAAACAGGTGTATTTTTATTTTTTGTATCTTTATTTTTGTTTGGAGATTTTTTTTGTATTAGGTTGGTAATTCCAGGTCACCTGCAAGATCAAAGCTCATTTTTAGTTGTTCAAGATGGCATCCAAGATGGCCGCTGGTGTATATTGAGATTGAGAAATTTGTGTATATTGGTCGATTCTAGATAAATTGTGTGATGTAAAACACAGTTTAAACTGGTTTGATAGTCAGTGAGTCTATATAGACCAATCCAAGACTATTGTGATCAAGATTTACCCCTTGTAGCCCAATAGATCATTTTAGCAAAGATCTGGTGCGCTGCAATAGTAATCGAAACATAACTAAGTCATTATTACTGTTGATGTTTTTGGTATCACTACAGTAACACCGTCTGTTTATTTGTAGTTTATTGTGTTTTATTCGATCAAAATGCCGTTCAAGAGGGCCGCTTACGTATAGCAAAATTTAGTAAATTGTGCAAATTAGTTAATTTTCGCTTATTTTTTGTAAGACGTCATTTCAGTGAGTTCATTTTGACCACTCATATATAATGTTGAGCAATATTCAGCCCTTTTAGTACAACAGCTGCCATTTGATGACCAGTATGGGCATAACATAATGAAGTCTGATAGCCCTTTTGATTGACGGTGAATTATACGTCATTAAAAATTGAAAATAAAAATATCCCATCTAAACTTGTTGAACTACTTTGCACTATAAACGTATCCAACCGTTTTCCAGATATAATTATACGTTCCAGTATCAACGGATCATGGCCTCATCAAAAGAGATCTTGACCATATACAAAGTGATCCTGGCCACATACTGCCATATAAAAACGAGCTACGCCACATAAAAAATCAACTTAGCCACATAAAAAATAATTTTGACCACATTTTAAGTGATCTTGATCACATAAAAAATCATGTGCACAACATCAAAGTCAATCCGACCTTATAAAACATTATGATATTGGCCACATAAAAAGTATTCTTAGTGACATAAAATGTAATTTAAACCACATCATATTAGACACACTAAAAAAACTGCAGAAAAAGTCATATTGACCACATACAAAGTAATCTTATCCACATGAAACTCCATCGTGTTCACATAAACAATAATCTTAACCACGTAAAAAGTGGTCTTGGCCATATAAAACGTCATCAGATGGTCACATAACAATAGATCGTAGCCATGTAAAAAGTCATCTAAACCACATAAAATGTGATCTTAGCTACATAACAAGGCCCGTCGGCGACGGAAAAAGGCCTCAGCCTCTAATCATCGTTTAAAAGTGAAAATCATTTGAGACAAGAGCACATTCGACAATAGCCCGCCGCGATTATTAAAATTGTCGGTCGGACATTTTGAATTTGATCAAGTTCAATTTTTTATGGTATATCTCTACCTGAAACTGCACATTTTGTTCTATAGTAATGGTCTAATTATCTGGTCGGGTTTTCCAGATATTACGCATATTAAAAAAATAATTGCTGATATTCAGCCATTTTGGCCACCTTGACCTAGTTTCTGTCCGAATCTTGCCAAATTGCAAAATTATTCGAGCTATTAGGGAAATGGATATATAATATAAATTTAGGAGCGAAACATAAAAAAATGTTGAGTGGATCGCATTAACGAGAAAATTTGACGATAGGAAGTGGCCGCAGGTCGGCTATTTTTAATTTTATCATGTTGAAATTTTTCATGGTATATCCCTCCAGGGAACTGCACATTTTGTTCTATAGTGATGGTCTAGCTATCTGGTCCTGTTTTCCAGATATTACGCATATTAAAAAATAATGGCCGATGATCGGCCATTTTGGGCGCCATGACTTAGTTTCTGTCCGAATCTTGTCCAATTTCTAACTCATCTGAGCTATTAGTGAAATGGATATCCGGTATAAATTTTAGAGCGAAATATCAAAAATTGTTGAGTGAATCGCGTTAACAAGAAAAATTGTCGATCGGAAAAAAGTCAAGGTCATAGGGGTCACAGAAAGGTCAAATGTGAAATTGGTCAAGCTTTAGTCATCATTAACCTGTATGTGAAGTTTAATGTTCATTCCATTTATGTGAAACAAGTTATAGTTCTAAGAAGTGGCGGGCAGACGGACGGACGGACGGACGGACGGACGGACGGACGGACGGACGGACGCGCCTGGTGACGACAATAGGCATCCGTCAAAATTTTGGCTGAGGCCTAAAAAGTCATCTTCGCCATACAAAAACACGTTTTGACCAGATAAAAGAATGATATTGGCCAAATACAAATTACCTTGGCCACATAAATTTTTTACCAGACCAAATAAAAAGTCATCTTGGCCACATACAAAGTAACTTTAACCACTAAAAGTCATTTTGGCCACATTAAAATTAATCTTAGCTACATAAGAAGTCATCTTGGCAACATAAAAGGTCATCTTCGAAATAAAATAAGTCATCATAACCTCATAAAAAGTGATGATCGTCAAAAGCATTTATTTACTTACATGAAAGATAATTATAGTGCAGTATCAGATATTTGATTTTGTTCAGTATATATAAATAATTATACTAAAAAGTGTGTATCCTAGACTGGTTCGCCGTTTTTATTGCCATGTAATCTCCGCACATACATACTAAACTGAACCAGAATTACCCATAAATGTTAGTTAGATAAATCAGATGGCACTGCCGCTGAGACTCATAATTGATAATTCGAGGCTTATTGAGGTCTGAGAACAAGCACGGTACTTCTTGGTCACGGAGACTCCCCAAATACTGAATTATTGAGTATGCGGAGAAGAAAGATTTTTTTAAACATCCATACCAGAACGGGGCACAACTTTACGCACTTGTGACAGGCAAACAACATTAACCACTATACCACACCACCAGACTGATGTATACGTATGTGTGCTTTCCAGGAATAGAAGAGAATATTTGAATTTAATGTAGCATTTCAGTCATGATACTAATTTCAAAAGAAGTTTAAAACCGTGCCATTGGGTTACTCGATAACAAAACCCACATCCACCTATATATCATTGCATAATCAAAGATACAACCAAATCAGCAAAACCAAGGTTACCCCTTGCCGTTAGGACTATTAAACCACGTGAGGGTGATGAATAAACCTTATATGTTTCTTTAAGACCTAAATATACCGACAGCGGGGAGCGAACTACTCAGCTTGGGCGTTACAGATAACAGTTTGTTACCCATTACAATGGTCATGATATGCCAACATATTTTAATGCCAATATTGCATTATTTTATCATGATGCCATGGCGGATTAAATGAATAGCTAGAATTTGAGCTGAAATAAACAAGTATTATTATGACTGGATATAGAAAATGTCAATACAATATTGTGTCAGGGTTGCGCGTTGTGATAACATTCCATTACAGTGACATGATATAAGCAAAAGCTTATAATGGCAGGATATAATTATTATAATGTAAATAATTTGTAACTGTCTATGTCATGATCTACATGATCTACAAAGGATGCGGGTGATATATTGTACTATAGGCCTAGTTATTGTTGAAAATATTATTTACATAATGTAATTCTTTAATGATGGTGATATCCGCATTTGAGTATATCACCCTCTATATATATATAATGTTGATTCAATAATGATGTTGGTAATGGTTTCCCGAAAAATATTTTAAACAAAATATTCAAATAAGGTTTCTATTTACATTGTTGATATATGCTAAAAATCGTATCATATGTGGTTCTTGCCAAGTTAGATGGAGTGAAGTATTCCTGTCATTTGTGCAATAATGAACAGATAGCCATGCAAGGTCATATTGTAGTACATTCCAACATTGTTGTGCTGTCCCAGTAAACACAAAACATCAGTATAACATTTATACAACGTCGGTCCAAAGTCTTCGAAGTTGATCCAACATTGTATAAATGTTATACAGTTGTTTTGTGTTTACAGGGGTTGTTTTTATTGAATGGACCCAATATTACTTAAATGAAATGAAAATGATATGCTATTATTTATTAGTGTGTGTGAGCTGTCCCAGCTCAACCTACATGTAGCTGCGAGCAGTAACAGATTATACTTAATTAACTTAAAAAAACGGTGAATATTATATGAGATATTGTTGAAAAACCTATTTCTCTTAATGGCGGCATTCTCGAACGTCGGAAGAAATGACGTTTTAATTATGACGTCGCGTTTTAATACACCACTAATAATATCTATGGATTCAGAAATGTTGGTATGTTACTAGTGGTCACACGATGTTAACTCTGTAACGTATGAGGACAGACTAATTTGAAAATAGGTCCCATTTTTTTCATTTAAATATAACATATTTATGAAGGTAATAAAATATGGCTGTAACCATGATAGCCGAAATAATTTTAATGGCATTTTACATAAGACATAAAACATAAAACATTTTACATAAAACATAATAATATTCACCACAAATACTGTCATTTAAAGATCATGGTTACACATCACATTCAATACACCTGCTCTAAGAAAATAACATTTTAGTGACGTCTGAAAGTTGAAAATGTAAGATGTTGATTTTCGGATCCAGCACAAAACGTCAAGTCAGATACACTCTTAAAACTGTTTGCATCGTTCAGAAGAGTTTTGACCCTATAGCTCCCAATATTGTCATTAAGTTGAAAAATGTAATAAGATCATATATTCTAAAAAAAAGTATGACGTCACAAATTGACGTTTTACGCAAAAGTCGACCACCTGACGTTTTGACGACCCCCCGTTCTAAAAAGTAGCGATTCGGAGCTTTCCAACGGTGTGAAATTTGTCTGTGGGAATTTGGTGGACTACCTCGTCTATTTTTTGAGTCATTTCCTCCTCTACTATTTTAGGCCACCTCTGTGCAAATGTAGGCTATTACTGGACCAGGAGAGCATAATGAGGATGGTGAGATGAATGAGATGACACTGCCATCCAGATACAACAATTCGAACCCTGACGGTCTGAGGCCGAGCCCGCTACCTCTTGGTCACGGAGGCTGCCCACCATACTGAATCTTTGCAAGTGAGTGGGGAAGAAACATTTAGTTTCTTTGAAACCTAATAGTGGAGCAGCAGAGCGGGTCAATTTTCGGGGTACCCAGCCACAAAAAGTAATATTATGTGTTATATACCAAGTTAAAGCTTAGCATATCTGGATTCAGACAAGTGATGATGCTAAGGCCGCAGCTTAGAGGGATTTTTGTAATCTGACTTTGAAGTAGGGTTCTGCCTATTCCCAAAAATGCATTATTTACGATATTCTAGCATAAAAAAAACCTAAGCAATCTGTCACAACTCCTCATGTAACATATATTTCACATAAAATCACAAATCAGATGACACACAATTATGTTATCATTTCAGCCTCACTGTTTTATTTTTTAATTTATTTTCTCTTTGTTTCTAAATTTAGATAATCTTCGAAAACCACATGGTTTTGAAAAAAACGAAATGTGAATGTTTTCCAAGCCGTGCCTTTTTTATTAGTGGCCGGCAGTTTAATAGGTTACCCGTTGCTGGTGTTGTACCAATAAATCGATAGATTAGCTAGCATAGAATACCTTAAACCAAAAAATTGTATATTTGTATGCCGTTATTACCATATTTCAAGCGACTCAGGGCCGACACGTGTAGTTTAGTGGGATTAAGTATATTTGCGAGGGTTCCCGTGCACCCACGGAAATATACTTTAATTCGGTTTATCGAACTTTTAAAAACCCCGTAAAAAATGGTTAGCTATGTTAACCAGCTGCAAGCTGGAAATAGGTCCCACGTGTCATTTCTATGCAAATTTGTACCGCCATTATCGAAAAATGTATATTTAATTATAGCTCGGTCAATATCACAGATAACGATATAATAATGGTGTCTACATCCATATTTTGAGGGTCAAAGAAGACAACAAAATTGTTTTTAGAGTGATCTGATGTGTTTCAGAAAATTTAGTAGGCAAATTAGCGCCGCCATTACCGAAAAATATATATCAATTTATGGCTTGGTCAATATCCCAGATCACGCAACAAAAATGGTATCTACACCCATGTTTTCAGGGTCAATAAAGACAGTGAAACCATGCTCGGAGTGATCTGATGTGTTGCAGTAAAAATAGTATGTAAATTAGTGCCGTTATTACTGAAAAATGATTTTGCTTGTAAGGTCGCTCAATACGCCTATCGCTGATAACTGAGCAGTTAAAGGATTCTGTGAGTTAGTGACCACAATTAAAATATTTTATGATTGATCTAATATGTTTGAAAAAACACTAACAGCGTTTCCCACATATTAGAAAATAATCAGAACCATTTTTGTTAAATTACTGTACAATTAGAGCAGAAGATAATATGGGATGGGCCTATCATAATTTTGTGGCTTAGCCTCAGACCAGCCTTGAACTAGCCTAAACTACATGTATGATATGGATGGATATGCTTATTTATAAAAAAAAGGGTAGATTAAGACTAGTACACTTTGAGGGTTATCTCATCCACTACAGAAGTGATCTTGGCCACCACAGAAGTGACCACAGCCACTATAAAAGTTGTCCCATCCACTGCAAAACTGATCTTGGCCACTGACGAAGTGATTACAACAACTTTAAAAGTTAAGTCAGCCACTACAAAAGAGATCTTGAACACCGAATACGTTATCACAGCCACATTAAAAGCTATCTCAACATCTACGAAAGTGATCTTGGCCACAAACAATCTGATGTCAACCACTGAAAAAGTGATTTTAGTCACTACAAAAAAAGATCTTGACCACTGAATAATTGATAATAACTACTGTGAAAGTCATCTCATCCACTGCAAAAGTGATCTTGGCCACAGAAGAAGTGATTACAACATCTTTAAACGTTACTTCAGTCGGTACAAAAGTAATCTTTGACACTAGCAGACTGATGTCAGCCACTTAAGAGAACGATCTCAGTCACTACAAAAGTGTCTTGGACACTGAAGAATTGATAACATCCAATTTAAAAAGTATCTAAGCCACTACAAAAGTGATGTTGGCCACTGAAAAATTGCTAACAGCCACTTTAAAAACTATCTGAATTACTACAAAATGATCTTGGCCACTAAAAAACTGGTGTCAGTCACCAAAAAAAAATATTTAAGCTACTGCAAAAGTGAACTAGACCACTTAAGAAGTGACCACAGTCCCCTAAAATGTTATCTTAGCCACCAAAAATGTGATCTTAGCCACAAGCAAACTGATCTTGGCCACTAACAAACTGGTGTCAGCCACTGATATGGTTATCTAAGCCTCTACACAGTGATCTTGGCCACTGACGAAGTGATCACAGCCATATTAAAAGTTATCTAAACAACTACAAAAGTGATCTCCTCTTTAAAATTATCTGGGTCACTACAAAGGTGATCTTGGCCACTAACAAACAGTTGTCAACCACCGAAAAAAATATTTAAGCCACTGCAAAAGTGTACTAGGCTACTGAAGAAGTGACCACAGCCACATTAAAAAGTAGCTAAACCATTACAAAAGTGATCTTAGCCACTAAATAACTGAGAACAGTCACTTTAAAAGTTATCTCATCCGCTACAAAAGTTATCTTTGTCACTGACAAGCTGATTTCAAGCACTGAAAACGTAATTTCAGTCACTACAAAAGTAATCATGACCTCTGAAGAATTGATAATAGCCACTTTTAAAGAAATCTCATCCACCACAAAGGTGATCTTGGCCAATAAGGAATTATTTTGACCACTTTAAAAGTTATCTCAGCCCCTACAAAAGTGATCCTAACACGGAAGATGTGATCAAACCCACTTTGAAAATTATCTCATCTACTACAAAAGTGATCTTGGTCACTGACAAAGTGATCAAAGCCACATTAAAAGTCATCTCAGCCACCACAACGGTGATCACAGCCACAAACAAACTGATCGTGTCCACTGAAGAAGTGATCACAGCCACTTTAAAAGTGATCTCAGCTAATACAAAGATGATCTTGGCCACTGAAGAAATGGTTAAAACTACTTTTAAAGTGATCTCAGCCACTACAAAGGTGATCTTGGCCACTAACCAACTGGTGTCAGCCACTTAAAAAATTATCTAAGCCATTATAAAGTAATCTTGGCCACTGAGGAAGTGATCACAGCCACTTTAAAAGTTATCTCAGCCATTACAAATTGATGTTGTCCACTGAAGAAGTGATTACAACCACTTTAAAAGTGATCCCAGCTACTACAAAAGTGATCTTAGTCACAGAAGAAGTGATCACAGCCACTTTAAAGTTATCTTAACCACTACAAAAGTGATCTTGGCCACCAACAATCTAATGTCAGTCCCTAAAAAAGTGATCTCGGTCACTACAAAAGTGATCATGACTAGACAAGAAGTCATTAGAGCCACTTCAAAAATTATCACAGCCACTACAAAATTGATCTGTCATACAAATGTTTTGTGATCATTGGGTGCAATCTAAAAACTACTTTAAAAACATATAATATTTGAAAACGTAGGCAGGCAGATAGTTGACGAAGCGCGGACAGGCGAAATGAATCAATTTGCAGTAAATTTTCATTTAAATATATGTGCAGGTCGTGTCTTTTGAAATATTTGTGTGTTCGAATACAAGTCCTGTTTTCGAAAACTTCGTGCATCTTCAAATATAAGTACATGCACGTTTATTTTAATGCCAACTATAAAATATCATTGCGAAGACATTCGGGCCATGTACCTGCTCTCCATTTCTACCATTTCTCATATTATTCTGGATATATGGAATTAGATACATATGTAGGCATATACTGTCTCCAATGTCAGGAAATGTGTAACGCATATAAACAAGACGTTGATATAATGTTGGTTTATTGCTGGAACATAGTCTGCTACGCTGTGCCAATATTAAACTAGTATTTAATATGTGTTTATTGTTTACAGGATCGATACATTGAAAGAAAATATCTGATTACTAATCCAGCAAGCAAAGGGACAATAACCTAGCAATGGTTCAATGTTGGACCACCGTCTACAGCGCTGGCCCAACATTGAACAGATGTTTCGTGTTGACCTTGATACATAATCAAAGGCTGGATATAAATTATTGGTTATTGAGAGCATTCAGTAGACACTGGAGGCAAATACATCTCTTTTCTGGCGTATCAGTCATTTTGACATGTCAAATTTTGATCACTTTTATGTCGGACGGTAGTGTACTTCAAGGTCAGATTACAAAAATCCCTCTAAGTTGCGAACTTAGCACCATCACTTTTCCTACTCCAGAGATGCTAAGCTTTACTTTAGTATATAACACATAATGTTGCTTTTTGTGGCTGGGTAACTCCTTAAATACTGCAGCTAGAGACCGCCTGCTGCTGTACTATAAATGCCAGAGCGGCGGACGAACCCGCGATATTTGACTGTCCAAGCAGGCAGCTTTAATCACTGCATCAGGGCCCGCCCCCCTGCAGAAATACCACACGGGCAGTCCTAAATACCGAAAATCACTTTATGTGCCGAAAACCTGTATGTACCGAAAACCACACATATATGCGTATAACTAGTTGCTACGAATATTTTAATAGTTTTAGAAAGATTTTGTGAATTTTAAATATCGTCACCCTGATATTATACTGTCGTATCTAACATTTTTTTCAAACGTGCTTTTATGTTTGATTTGAAGGTATTAGGGGCATACGCATCTTGTATTAAATTTTTGAATTTCACTTACGGATATAAGTAGGTCAAATCACACTAATACATAGTCGTATCTGCAAGTGATTTGCTGATCTTTAAAAAAGTAAAATATTATGGAGTCGTATGCGCACATACAGCAAAATTGGAAAAAATATAAATCTTATATTGTTGTATCTGGTAGATACGTCAGTATAGAGCAATTTTACACTAACACTGTTTAAAACCAGCTATGATAATATTACTATAATAAAACTGCAATAAAATAAATCAGTAGCTCTCTTAACATTCTTATGTTGTTGTTTAATGAAGTTGATGTATGTGGTAGATACGACTCTATAATTGCAATGTTTTGTTTATAATTTGTTGCACCTACAATAATCATGGCAAACTAGAGTAGTCAAGTGTTTACAGGACAGTCATATTAATTTGACTTCAGTTTCAAAATAACCACAAAACACAAATATATAGATTCTCAGACGATCGAAGGCCGTTTTGTATAGCCAGCTATTATTTTGCTTAAAAATTGCTGCAACCTCACTTCACTCACTTAATCTGTTATTAAATGAGACAAAACAAATCTTTTTCTGTGATATATACTTAGCTAAATCATGAGGCACTGAACATGCGTGTGCACTGAAAATTGTACTATGTGTTGTTGTATCTTGTTTGCTGAATCTCTCTTGGACTTCTGATCTTTTTCTTCACTAGTAACACCCTATTCTGCATGATTTAACCCTACAAGCCTTACTTTAAATAACAACTGCAACAACTTCAACAGCTGTAGACATCGCTTTTCAAACTGAACATTTTATTTCATCAAAAATAGGGGAATTAATATAGAAAGAAAACATTCAAATGGGGGGGGGGCAGAAACGCACAAACTCTGTACTATAACAGAATAAGGTTCTTACTGCTTTGTACTCTCAAAATCGCTATTTCCCGCCACTCAATATATACCTCACACACAGCATATGTCCATTTAATCTAAGAACGTCCTCTGATTTATTTTTTGTGTCATAATTTGGCTTTTACATATTAGATAATGGGAGAAGCAGTCGACAGTATGCGAAGTAAAGACCGAGGACGCAGCCCGTGGTCTACATTTGTCATAATGTCGAACTGCTGAACTCATTATCAGATTTAGTCACTCTCCCCACGATTCTAAGAAACCCCCCTCTACCAACACCCCACCCATTTACGGCTGGTGTCTGGCGCCACTAACACAGTTGACAATAAACAATAGACACTTTTTTCATACTACTTTAGAAAACAAGTTAAATAAATGATATCAACGCTGTTTTAAACTTGGCCAATAACATGAACGTTGACCCATACTTGAAACAACATCAAGTAAAATTGATGTTTCATAATCATGACACACCACAATCAAAATCCGCAGTACGGGGTCTTTTACAATGGACAGCGTCACAGAGCTGGACATGTTGCTCTCCCTAGCACTTGTCGTTGCAGAAAATAAGAACGAAATGAATAATATTTCTCAATTACCATCATTTATATACCCGGGTGACAGCGAATTTATTTCTGAGGAGACTCTCAAGTTTTGAAAAAAAAAAATAAGAAATACTGGGTTTGTTTGTTTTCCTTTTTAAGAATTTAATTATTGTATAAAGGATGAGCTTTTATTTTAAATTTCCACATGTAGACCTACAATAACAGCCCCTGACACGAATAAATTTGATTGCAGTTGGGTGTCAGAAAATGGGCAGTGAAATTGTTCCAGAAATGTCTACTGAAATAATTTTCAAATGCATGTAAAGGGAGGATAACCAATATAAAAAGAAAAATGATATTTGGTATAAGTGATTATGATCTTGAAGCAAATATTTGCAACCCAAAATACTGTGAATGTCATGTTATCAGTGGTTATTTGTAATTCTTCCTTCATAAATTATTGTCCCATTATTAAAAAATATATATTTTTGTAATACTTTTGATAGGTGATTTGCAACAAACACGATATGTTGAGCCAATGTTGTTTTATTGTTGGGCAAGCGTCGCAGACAGTGGGCCAACATTACAGTAGCATTGGCTCAACGTATCGTGTTTGTTGGGTCATAACATAAAGATTATTACACATGATATTTTCTGTTTTTTTCCCAGCAAACAAGATACATTGACCCAATGTTGTTTGAATGTAGGTCCACTGTCTGCGACGTTGGCCCAACATTCAAACAAACTTTATGTCAACGGCTCCTGTTTGCTGGGTTTTATTTTCTAAAATATTTGAAATGACTTACAATGTAGGCTGTAATTATATATTATAACTATTTGAAATGACGTATAATTATATATTATATGAAAGGCGTATAATTATAAGGAAAACTATGTTTAAACGCTCTGAAATTTATTGTTGGTTTAATGTTTACACCGTTCGCCCATAATTTATACAACGTTGTGTGAAGGTAATTTTTACTATATGAAGAGGGGTATCCAACCCAACCTGCAGAGACAATGGGTATACTACGCCGTCACAGACGGAGGCCGCGACATAATGATTGCTAGTGTTTCTGAGTTGACCTCAGATGCACTCTACATTATTAAAAAATAATCACTGGTAGACGTTTAATAATGCATGATGACTATTCAGGGATCAACGCTATTTTTTATGAAATGCTGTGCCCCTGTCTACAATCAGCACGATACTAATTCCCGTTCGATGCGCACCGATCTTAAAATAGTTCAGTGCTTCGGAACACCATGAATTGATAGCAGTAGAGTTGCCTCGTAACGCATAAACTCTATCAATCCATCAGTGTGCTTCCACATTATGTTACTCCTAGCTGAGGGATTCTATAATTTTAGGCACCAGTGATGATATTTTCCTTGATATATGAGATTGTCTGGATATTGTCAAAAATTTGAAAGACAAAAAGAAAAGTTACTATTTCAACAAGTGTCACTTGTTGTTTAAAATACCAAATTCATAAAGGTTTATAGCTATTTTTTTAAAGTTAAAGGGTAATTTGTGACTACTTTTTTTTACTAAATCGTGCATAGCATCTATGTATTATGCTATACTATTTTTGTTTTTTTCAAATGAGGTTGTAGTAGGCTTGGAAGTTGTAGGGTGCTAAAAAGTTTAATTGCAGTATTTATGTGTAAAAAATCGCGTTACGGAGAGACGTTGAGTTAAAATACTCACCCAGAGACTTGCACAAACCTTACATTATTTCTAAACAAAAACACATTTACTATACTTTTTTTTCACGATTCACTGCATGAAGGTCTCGCGCAACTCTTTGGCACCAGACAAGTGATATTTTGGTCAGAAAAAGTATAGAAATTACCTGAAAACTATAAGCGTTACGGAGAGTCGCTGCAGCGTGGGACAGACATAAATTGCATAAAAAGTGGGAAAATAATAAAATTATTTTAACAAACTTGTATATAATCTTATAGATAGTGTTGTGCACTAACATTATATCAGAGACAAATATAATATATAATAGAGGAAGTCTAGAATAAATCGCCTGTTTATGTGGAATTTAGAATGTGGGACAAGGCTTTTTGGCTAAAATTGGCTAAATTTACACAATATTTCTTTCAAAAAACACATTTATGTTAGAGTTTTTTGAGTTGTAATATTGCTATGTTGTAAAATAAAGGTCATTCATTGCATTTATGTAATCAAATTAAATCAAAATATTTAATAATAAATATTACAAGGTGCGGACAGTGCTGGTGCTTAAAATTATAGAATCCCTCACCTACGTCACTGCCAGTGTTTAATTATATTCACACAGTCAGCGATGTATTTATTTCTAACAAATATATCTATAACAGATGGAACACATAATTTTTTACCTTAGATTTAGTTCCTTTTACATTGTCAATAGATCTAGATTTCTATTTCCCGTGGTCAAAAACCTGCCTGCTTATAGTGAAAGCAACATTGTCAAGCTACTTTGTCTGGAGGTGTGGGGGCTCATCCTAAAACTTATTAAAATTATTTTCCATCCAACATTAATTTTAAATTAAACAATGGTGATCTGATAAATAAAATACTTGCTCGGCAAAAAAAAACACATTGCGAAACTAAAAGCTAAGCAATATTCTAATGTGGTTGTCGGGTGTTTTGGCTAACAACATGTCATTAACAGCCCTCATGGACAGCCATCATCTCTATACTATCATAGAAGGAAGCTGGAAACTTACATTCTAAGTGTTTATGATGTTGACACTGATGTACACTGGTTTAGGTAGCATGAAGCAATTACACAGAGAGAGTAAAAAGCACGTTGTGTGATTCAATAATTACAGAAACAGTCTGGTAAAGAAAACAATAAAGTGTATCTTTTATCAGATAACTGCTGCAATGCACCAATTTAAAATGGATAAGATCGTACACTGCGTTTACCAATGTGGACACGCAAACAAAATGAAAAACGATTTGTCCACAGCACCATTGGGAAGAGAGGCAGACACATGTATATATTTGAGCAATGATATGCATGTGTGTGAATTGCCCCAGACCACAAAGTCATGTTTATTCGTAATGAGTCAGATCCTTTAAACTGGCTTCGAATGTGTCTTATAAAATAATTTACTCCAATAAGAAGTAATTTGAAATTTCTAATCTGACTACAGCCATTTAATTACAGTATCATGCTAATTGTTAGTTGATTTGTGAGCAGGCTTCATCATTATGTTGACTATAGACTTAAACAGGGATTTTTGCTGAATTGCTGCGCTAACTGACTTCACCCTAAAGAGACAATATTCTGTATTGTTATTTTAGAACAATATGTACTTGTAATATTTTTGAGAACTGTTGTCTTTTCACGCTTAGTTCATGTAGTTAAAGGCATTTGATGTTCAATGCCCCTTGTTAGGAATTTTTTGTTGTTACATTATTGATTTAGATACTTATGTAAGAGCCTAAGTGTTAATTTCAGTTGGCATTTTGTTTAATGTTCTGTAAAACATGTAAAATGTCAAGTAACTTTAGTAATTGAATAAAAACAAACTATAATATGAATTGCGAAATGACAATTATAAACCGATATAAAATCAGAATAAATTGTATGTTAACCTAACAAGTGACATTCATACCTAACATTGTTGACAATGTCACCTGCATAAGTATATGATTTTACTTACATTATTTCTCAAAAAAATGTAAATAAGAACATCACATACTCGAGCAGATTTTGCATAGGTTCGATAAACACTTTAGATAGAAAACGTTATTCATTAGTGTATTTCTGTTGAGATACAACACAATCTTAATGCAAGTTATATATTACAAGGTCGTATGTGCCACTTACAACAGTGTAATTTTAAAAAACAAAACATTTGTAATGTTCACCATGTTTTTCTTAAATTTCTTCTTATGGGATTGTCAGTTAATTGGAAAAAAATAATTAAAAAATCGGATGCTCTAATTCCTATAGTTGTATCTGCACATACAACTATGTAGTATTTTAATTTTTTAATTTTACCGTTAATTTGTTATTTTATAGCGTTGTATCTGCCACATACAACTGTCAAATTTTAGAATTTTTTTATGACGAATTAAGGCGAAACTTATGAATTGTTCATAATAGTGTACTACGTAAAATGAAATGAATCGGGCTTTAGGCCACCTTTGTGCACATATAGGCTAAACTGGGCCAGGAGAACCTCCTGAGGATGGTGAGATGATTGAGATGACACTGTCCTCCAGACACAGGATTCGAAATTTGAGCCCTGGCGGTCTGAGGCCGAGCACGCTACCTCTCGGTCACGGAGGCTCCCCACAATACTAACTTTCACACGTGGATGGGGAAGAAACAATTTTGTTTCTTTCAAACCGCCGGGACCGGGAACCGAACCCCGGACTCTGGCGTGAAAGGCAGCGGTGCTAACCACTACCCTAGGGCCCCCGCCCTGTACTACGTAAAACATTTTGAGTCATTTAACAATTTAGATTCTAGAAGTTGTATCTGCAGATACAACTCTATAATACTGACATTTTCACACATTTGACATTTTTTGTCAACATTATACAGTCGTATGTGGTACATACATCGTTTAACCACTTTTTGTACAATATAAAATTTTAATGTCTGTTTGCAGTTAAACATTACTGGAAAGTTATTAAAACGTGAAATCGATTAATTCTGAAAAAAAATCCTACTTATATATTACACTGTCGTATGTGCGCATACAACTATGTAATATTATGTGTTATCATACACTGGCCATATTTTATAATATTATAAGGTCGTATCTTTTGTAAATGCTTGTTGCTATGCAACGCTAAGGTCTGTTGCATTTTCTACACATTGAGCAAACGTCTATTTCTTATATCTACAAAGGTTTTTTAAGACAAGGCTGGAATAATACTACGTTTTTATAATTAAGTTTTTTTCGATTATCTCGGAATAATGAAAACTGTAGATACGACAGTATATATATATATTGTTGTAGTATATAGTATAAATTTTAAGCGCCAAAATTATTATATGCAAACATAGTTTATAGGCTTATTTCTACATATTTTTATATGAACACTCTTAACGGTGAAAAACATTTCGGATGTTTTGCAATACAATTAATTTTATAATATATTTTCTATAATGCTTTGCTAGAAAGGTCCTGGAAAGCCTGTCTTTCACACTATTTCTAAAAATATAATCGTTACCAAATTGTATGCGTCTTCCCATATTAATTTATATTAAAATACTACCAATCTTCCATACAATGAGGAAACAAATGTAAAGTAGAACTGATTATTTGTTATTGTATCAAATATATTTGCTATGGATGAAAGTGTAGCTAGATATTTTCATTGTGAGATTTGACATCTATCACGCTTCGTGAGGTTTGATGATATAAGTTCAGTCAGTGTCGAGCTGTCATCACCTTTGATCTAATGACTTGAGTTGCGACTTACAACGAGGTATTCAGCGCTGGCAATAAACGATTAAGAGAAACACGTACAGTAATAAACGCTAATAATATATAGGTTTGTTAAAATTACAGGTAATAGTTTACTTATTAAAAGACATTAGAAATAACTATGGGCTACATGTATGTTATCGACAATATTGTCTCACACGAGAAATAATTTAAACACACAAGGGAAGTTTATTGTATAATGGTAGCTATGATCATAATAACAATAATAATGATAATTTATTCGTACTTTGTGTACAGTAAAACGTACTACTATAAATCTGGTAATTTTCGCGTGTTTAAATTTCCGTGAATTTCTGATTTTGGGACTTTTCACGAAGTTTAGAATTCGCGAATTTTTATTTTACTTCGGTAGCGCTATTGTAATAATAATTTTTATTACATTCTTAAATTCGTAAAAAAATTAAAACCTTAAAACTTTAAATTAATATTACCACATCTACAGTATACAAAAAATCAGGTCATGTGATGGAATGTTTTACACGTGTAACCCATGATATGATCCTGTTATCATCATACACATATTAACCCTTTAAGCCCCTACGATGCATTAAAGCATCATTTTACATCCCTGAAAAAAACATACTTAATTTTCCTAAAACTGAGGGTTTTAGAACGAAAATTTCCATGAAACTTGTTCACTAATACGTGGCAATTTTCTATGTTCCGAAGGTTCTATGTTCCGAAAGTTTTATATTCTGAAGGTTCTATGTTCCGAAGGTTCTATATTTCGAAGGTTCTATATTCCGAAGGTTCTATGTTCCGAAGGTTCTATGTTCCGAATGTCAATTGGTACTACGACCCATTGGTCTTAAGATAATGACTAAGATAATGACATTATCATTTAGACAATGACTAATGTAGACCTACGTTTATTTCGAGCGAACGGGGAGAATAACTGGGACAGTTTCATTTGTTCCAACAACCATACCTACAAGCATTGTTCTGACGATCTAATCATTGATACGTTCATTGCTTCGAGGATCATAATTGCTCTCGTTGCTCTGACGACATTTCTGAAGACATGTCAATTACTGAAGTTACATTGCTAATTCATTTGAAAATTTGAAAATGAACGAACACAGCCTTATGTTAAAATCAACGTATTTTTTTGCGTAAAAATCACTTATATCTGTAAAATCCACTATTTTGTAAAAAAGGAGCACGAAATTGTTTTTATTCATTAAAAATAAGCATTACAATACTCGTTATGCATTTGTCATTTGATTGACCTATTTCATTGACGCACTAAATCTGTATCATTGCTCTCTCACCGTTTTAATAAATGACATAAATGATCATATATATAGGAATACGTCGGCTATTGTCTTAAAGAAACTATTAAAGGTAAATTGAATGTAATATTCTCAATTCATGGTGCTTCATGTGTACCTATAATGCGGATGACAGTGAAATAACTAACTATAATGATGGTAAATTTATAAATTATTATGGTGTATCCTATTATTTGGGCGGTAGGGGTTACATTTCAGGATTTGATCATTTATATTGCATATGTAATATTATAATACTTTTGAGCATGATGACCTAGTCACGTTGAGAAGGGAGAAATAAGGATATTTCTCTGAACAAACCATACAAATCGGGTTCGGTGGATGGCATTGATCATAGCAACATAATTACTATCGTACATCTTTATTTATCAACGAAACGACGGGCTCTAATTAGCTGCAGCCGTCATGCGACATACTGTGCCGCTGCGTCTCTCTATCGGTCAGAGTAGGGTATATCAACAACAGTACTGTCGACTATCGACCAGACGATTACGTAACTTCATCATTCAAACAAAGATAATTTGCAAAATATCATTTCCCAGAGCAATAGATGGTGTTGTTAGTTACTATAATACAATAAGTAAAACGTATGTTTTATCAGTCTAATCGATTTATCTAGTTGGCAGGTAGGCTATACATGTAGGCCTAAGCTCTGGGTTTTGAATACTGTTGTTGTCAGAGAACTTTCGGAACATAGAAACTTCCGAACATAGAATCTTCGGAACATAGAACCTTCGGAATATAGAACCTTCGTTACATAGTGCAGCCCCCCACGGGCTCCCGCAGGTAACATTGTCTAATAGCCTTGTGGTGTGGAGCAGTATGGGCAGGTTGTCAGCCTGCTGGCGTGTGCGGGGCTAGAAACACAGACCACCCCTCTTTCTCAGAGGTGCGAACACGATATTCTTCCATTCGACGCTGGACCAGCATTGTATCAGCATTAGTGATGATAACGTACTGTTTACTTATGCTACGTCATATAGTGATTACAGTGTGTGACAATAATTGGTACGGCGAGGTGACTATTTAATGTCCCCGAGCCAGAAAAAACTTTTCGGCGAATTAAGGGGCCGATAAATGTAGACAGAAATTCCGTCTCTAGCGTGAAAAAGCCATGAGAGGACTGTTGCACAGGTTACGATAAATGATGAAAACAATGGTTATGCGTTAAAATTAAAATCCACAAAAATTAAAGTATACATACACTATACAGCATAATATATATTGATGAAAATTGTGATAATTCACTACCAAGGCTTGAGAGTGATATTTCACTAAATTAGTTTACATAATTTAGTGAAATATCACTCTCAAAACTTTGAAAAAATGAGATGTGAGGAACTAGGGTATTTTTTTCAAATGACGCCATGAAATATACATTTTCTCCTATTTACTTTTAACACTATATTCATCTGGGATTATGTTACATAAGACTAATTATAATATAATTGAAACCAAGTATATGAAGTACATGATATACTGAAAAAAATATTAGGCGTTCGCATTGCTTGGTGTAAATTATCAGTTAAATACCTCGCATATATGGATGGGGGGGGGGGGGTGGATAAAGTATAAACTACAGTACAAGGTATCGACCGTGCGTTGCTATGTAATCAAGACAATAGGCTCGTAATCATCACCAGGTGAAAAGTTGACAAAACACCCAAAACACCAAAACATAAGTCCTGGCAGAATGTTGGGCCACCGTTTGCAACGCTGGCTGAACATTGTAGGCCTACCATCATTGGACAATTTTATATAATATAACAAATTATTAAATTAGTCTAGGAACCAATTGTGAAAAAGTGGCTTATTTTTCGGTCTCGTTTTCACCAGAATGTATATACCTTAAATCTATTTAATTTTGTAGAGGGGCTATCTGGGGACAATAAACAGCCGGTTGTAAAGTTTTTAAGGTTTGCACTACCAAGTTATGACCGATTTAGTAAAGGTCATAGGGCGGCCGAGGGGTGCAATCTGAAAACTATTTAGAAAATTAATACAATGGTCAATAATCAAATTAAACATATAATTTTACTACTAAAATGAAGGTAGCCGATAGCTGTTTTTTTCTAAAACAAATATGACGATTATAATTATTATAGTGAATTAACCCTTTAATCCCAAAGTCGTTTTTCAGCGTTATTTCCGGTGATAAAAACAAAATAATTAGGCGGTCGCGATTACACCCTTTTGTGGAATATTTAGGGTCTATCAACGAGACATTCATCAATATAAACCTTCAACAATATAGGTCTACGGTTTATCATAATACAGACTAAATATCAATATATAGACATTCATCAATATAAACCTTCAACAATATAGGTCTACGGTTTATCAAAATACAGACTAAAAAAATGCAGTAACACAATTTAATGATGTTTGAAATTATTTTTGTATTCGCTACAAAAAATTAGCGAAAACGCGTGAAAAATTGCGTTTTATCTACAAAACATACACATTTGTTGTAGGCACCATTGGACTCCTCATGCCTAAACATATGGGTATAGACACCAAAAATCGTGTCTAGCTGTTCTATATTTCAAGTTATGGCCCAATACGTGAGTTCGCTTAACTCAATGGCGGGCCAGTTTGAAAATGACCGCATACAAACATTTTTGGCTGGCATCCACTTTTGATGTTGGGGATGTATAAGGAGCAAAAAATTGTGATGGGGGTGCATGGAC
This sequence comes from Flabesymbios commensalis, assembly GCA_964017125.1. Taxonomy (NCBI): domain Eukaryota; kingdom Metazoa; phylum Annelida; class Polychaeta; order Terebellida; family Flabelligeridae; genus Flabesymbios; species Flabesymbios commensalis. The sequence goes on from OZ024905.1 coordinate 18,219,067, forward strand.
TAAAATCTTATACAATTACATTTTATCCGCTATCTGATGATTGATTTTGTTTAGATTTATGTACATGTAGCTGATGTGGATGGGACCCGGTACACTGATAGACGAGATATTAAGTATATTCCCATCATATCACAGCAAAACAAGATGTATTGAGTGATGTCATGTCTAGAATTTAATAATAAATCTTTGCAAGGTAATGTGGTCATGGACACTGAATTTGCCAAGAAACCTTTTGAAGTAATTTCGTTGAACCTTACATCTTAGCGACTGGCGACTGGAGGATATGTCTCGCAATTAAAGGATTTTAATTATTATGTTATTAATGCCAGTCATCAACGGTATTTTAAAAAGTTTTTCTTTGGGGAGTTTTAGATGTAACATCTTTTTTAACTGGTAGCTATTATCTGTATGATTTAAATACATTGTTATTGTGTATTACGGAGTTTATATTTACAACAGTTTGTGTTTGGTAGTTAAGGTCTTCCAAACCATTACCCAACATCTTAAGAGTTATTTTTCTGATAGATTCTGAATAAAAAACATATTTTTATCCTCTCGGATTAAAACAGTAATTTGTTTCGCCATAATCTTTATTCCGTCTCGCCTTTCTTTTTCTTCGCGGTATCTCGTATGGTCATAGCCAATATTATGCATTTTGTTATCCAGAGGGTTGTTTTGGTCTTTTTATTCAGTTTGTTGCAAGTGGTAAAAGTTTCTCTACTATGTTTGAATATGTACAATTAAATGTTTTCAAACAATCATCAGAATATTGTGTATAGTTTGGTATACTTATATCACATTAGTGACATAAATATGATCGAAGATACTATAAATTTGTAGAATCAGTTGCTCGCGTTAGATCTAATCACGATTTTGTAAGTTAATATATTTTATCTGAGAGGAGGTCTAGGTTTATGTCACCCATTAAAATTGTTGGTTTATTAGTACATTTTATATAATAATGTTCCCTTGAGATGAAGTTTTGAATGGAATCTCCCTATTTGACTGGGGACGATTTACTGTGGACAATAAGATATATTTGTTGGAATATTTTATAATGTCTATATACAATCATATCATTTATATTAATTTATCCTTTAAGTCATGTAAACAGTGAACATTAATGATGCGTCCCGTATATATATACAACATTACATTTCAACATAATTCCTAACGTGTTCAATATAACATTGATAATATTATGTCGTGTGACATGTGTGGTGCAAAGAGAGGGGATGACGCCTACTTGATTTTCCATTACCCAGCCTATGATGTCTTTTGTCAGATACTGATTCAGTCATAATTCAAATATTTTCAGATCACAACAAAATGTAAAAAATACTGTTTTTAAAAAAAATACACCGTTACAATTATTCCAGCCAGGATTTTAAACGTTTAAGTCACGGAGCTGAAGCCCGTGTATGTACAGTAAATTTACAGGTTGTCCCGCGGTATTAACATACTATATCCCGGATTTTTAACAGTATTGTGTAAATGTGGTGAAATATACATTGATCCCATTTTTGTTTGTAATCATTAGAAAATAAATAACGTTTAAATCAAGGATCCGAAACCTGTGTATGTAACGTTAGAGTAAATTAACAACTTGTGTCTTAGTAATAAAATAATATAGTAGTTAAAACCATAGAAGACGCCAGGATAGCTCATTGGTGGCGTGGTTGACTCAGAGCCCAGGGGTACCGGGTTCGAATCCCGCTGCGGCCGTTATCTTTCCTTGGTGCTCACATATACAGTGACCCAAACTGTTCAAATTCATGGGATAATGACAACCGAACGGATAACCGATTCGCGCCGCATAAAAAAAAACGTACACAAAAATAAAGAAATAAAAATGACCAATATGTCAAAGTTGACATGTAATCGGTCGATAAAACCTTTACGATTAAATAATGTTAGCTATATGGTGATTGGTTTTGCTTATACATATGTAGCTGATGTGAATGTGACCGACACTCTGATAGATCAGGTAAGTACATTCCGGTAATATCAGACCAAAACAAGACGTATTGGATTGTGACATGTCTGTAATTTAATAATGCATCCTTGTAAGTAAATATGGCCACGAGCATTGATATGACATACATCATTCTGTCAAACAACCCAATACCTCGCCAAGCTGCAGACATTCTGGTTTAACCCTTTGACCGCCGGTGCCGCACATCTTCGGGTTTTCATTTTTTTATTAGCACATTAAATACCACCTTTTAAACATGTTAAAGATAAAATGTGACATCAATCAGCAATATTTGAAAACAGTTGACCTCCATTTTGTCAAATCGGAATAATGTTCACTCACTTGAAGTTGTGGATCGCGTCAGCGAGACACAACTTTAAGTGGGTGAAAATTCAGATTGAATAATTTGGCGGTTAAAGGGTTAAGAAAAACCCAGATGTGTGAGAATTCTTGTTTGGAATATATAAATGTGCTTACCGTACTTAGAATGTAAGCAATTACACCGAAAATAAATATTAGTCTACATTACAAAAATTGAGAGAAGTAAATGAGCGAGTCTTCAAATTTTAAAATTGTTGCTAGCAAAATTAGTAAAGTATCGACTAAATTAAAGTTGAAATAATACTATTCATATCGTTTGTTGCCAGTGAATTATTTAACATTCCAGCGACATATTGTATAAATTCAAAATGTGTGCGAAATTAGATATAACTGTTAAAAGTGCGCAACGAGGCATGACACATTTTAAGACTGAGATTGATGGGCACATTTACCTGTCTGTCTGTTTACCAGACAAACTCATTAAAGTGCCCTTGTTATATTATTGTGTTTGTGACGATAATATTAAAACACACCTTGAAAATAACATTCAAATTATTGTCATCAATGCATTGCCAATATATTGTTGCTGTGGTTTGCTTTTAAAGACATTGTCATGTGCTAGCAAGAACAGAGACATTAAAAAATAGAATTTTAATTGAATTAATTTATCTTCCCAGACATATTCGTGAATCAACCTCAGTTAGTTTATGTAAACACAAGCGGATGTTTCGTTATAATATAATTATTTCACGGTCCCAATATGTGACCTTGGATATTCCCACCTGTTGATTTTAACCCTTAACCCTCGAATTTCGAATCCTGTGTCTGGAGGACAGTGTCATCTTAATCATCTCACCATCCTCAGGAGGTTCTCCTGGCTCAGTTTAGCCTATATGTGCACAAAGGTGGCCTAAAGCCCGATTCATTTCATTTGATGAACAATAACTCTCCATTCCCGGCTTAGAATGTCGTGGTCCGACAAAGAAAATAATGTAGTGGTGTGTTTTAAAGGGCGGTGTATTCTCGCACCTCAGCACCTGTCACCGCTTGCCGTTCTGTACATTTTATGCATGTATAGTGTACACACATGTGCTGGTAGCAAGTACATATCAAAAATCAAATAAAAATATACAATTGAGTATATACATTGGAAGTGTAATCTGTTTTCATGGCTCAAATTATTTTTTATTCCAGTATTCTAAAACAGAATAAGGTAGAATGAAATATAGTTTACCCCAGAATGGTTTCCAATCTTTTGAAAAAAATAAAGTTTAAATCAAGGATTCGAACTCGAATCTGGAGAGCAATTTCACACTTTATCTCTTAGAGTATTAGCATAATATTTTAACAACACAACACAAAACTAGAACGTTAAAATTGTGTATCTGGTGAGGAAGGTGGTTGGGACCGGGCGCTCTGATGGATGAGTTGAAAGATTCCCCGTCAGATCAAAAGAAGATGTATTAGGTGGTGTCACGTCGATAAAGAAATGATAAATCCCCGTAAGGGAATGGTCATGAACACTGATATACATCATAATGTAAAACACCGCAGGCCGCACTAAGCTGCAGATATTCTACGTAAAAAACGATGTTTGAGAAATAATTTTTTGTTTATAATATATAAGTCTATCTACACTCTAAACAATACAGGTTCTTTAGAAGGAACTCTTCAGTACTATCACCATACAGCCCCTCGATAACTCTCGCAGGGTGCTCGTGGGGTTGCATGGTAATAGCACCAAAGGGTTCTTTTTAAAGAACCTGTATTGTTACAAGGTCTTATACACCTTTTGAAGCAGCCCATCAATCAAGCGGGCACAGCGTGAAAGTGTGCAACGATCCAGGCATGATACATTTTAGGACTGAGTTTGATGGCGGAGATAGCGGAAAAAGTCATTAATCTTATTTTATAGATCTGGCGAATAGGGCTTGTTTTTTTCTGTTTAGGGCATAGCTATAACAGAGAGATTAAAAAATAGAATTGTAATTGAATGAATCTCTCTTTCAAGAGAGATTCGTGAATCAGCCTCGATTATTTTTCATAAACGCAAGTGGATGTTTCTTAACAAAACAAATTATTTACTGTTGATAGTATGTGTACTGGAAAGTCTACTTGTCAGTGGCGTGTGCAATAGGATGTAAAATATGTATGTTTTATATTACTGTGCAATTATAAATATGTATTTTATCATATTTTAACACATTAAAGCGACCCAATCGGATCAAAAATTATCCAAAAGCCAAAATTGTATTTTTGCTTCTTGATATGTTCATAATATGTGAACATGCTCATAGACTAGAATTGTGGAAGTCTTTTAAATTATGGTTGCTGTGGCAACGTAGCAAGTGTGTAGAAAGCCCCATTTCCCAGTTATTATCGTATTTCATATTTTGGACTTACATGCCCGAAATTAAATCTCGTCATTATTTCTCGCTATACTCGTAAACGCGCAACACAATTAAAAAAAAAACTTACGCAATTCTAGTCGATGGGCATGTTCACATATTATGGTGATATCAAGGAGCCAAGATACAAATGATGATTTTCGCCTGATTGTTTCGCTGTAAATTTTAGTCACAGTCATTGGGTATGTTTATTTTACATTTATCATTGTTCGCTCAACTTTGATTTATAGTCCATGGACACAGTCCAGATTTTAGGTCCTGGTGTGCATTTTGGCATAAACTCATAAAACTTTGCACACGGACTCCTTGAAATATGATTTGTGATATTTTTTGGAGGGGGGGGGGGAATCTTTCAACACAAGAGGCCTAATTTGCAAAAATCCAAGATGGCCGCCATCCGATTTGCCGCTTATTACATGATGCCTCATAACTTGGGAAAAATGGCGGCACAAACATGTATAATGCGTCTAAATAATCAGGATTGAATTTTAAATAATGTGCGAGTAACTATATGATGATAGTAAAAATCTATTTTGCATAATCAAAGATGGCCGACATCTAATTTGCCGCTTATCACATTATGCGTCATAACTTTGGAACAAAAGAAGATTGAAACACATAAATAAATAATCAAAATTAAATGTGCAATACTGTGTACGTACGTATTTTGCTGATATTAAAGGTTTACTTTGCATAAATTCGAGATGGCTGACATCTGATTGTCTCATTATCACGTTATACCTGATAACTTTGGCACAGATAAAATTATAAATCTAATGAAGTGTCAAAATACATCACAATTTAACTATTGTATTTGAAATAATACTGTGAAATTACTTGTATTATGATACAGAAACCTAATTTGCATAAATTCAACATGGCCCCCATCTTATTTGTGGTTTTGATGGAATCTGTACTCATTTATGGTATAGCTCAGCTGAAAGCCCTACTGTGATTCAAACCCAGTATCTAGGAGTTTCGAGCCACAATGGGACCAAATGGGCCATTCGGGGCCGGTCAGGAGTGCCATAATGCACTATTTTGTTCAATCCTAGTTTATGTTGTTTATAAATGATTATCACTATATACATGTTAAGTCACAATGTAGCTTATTAGATCATGATTGCCTCTTGTATGGGAAAATAATATGCATACAAGATTCCGTGAAATAACAGGAAGACATGCACAGCCCAGATAACGTGGCTGCTAAGTACATGTAGGGCATGGAGCGTAATGGACATAGGGGGCCTATATCATCCATTATCTCAACTTAGATTGATAAACCCCGTCTATCAACTTAATGATCACATTCTTAAACGTGTTAAATCCTAGTTATTTTTTTTAAGAATTTTTTATTTCAAATGTTTTAGCCACATATCCCTTTGCCAATACTGCAAAGAAAGCCAGTGGAAATTTGACTTTCTTACACGCAATCTTCAAGCAATCGGAAGGATAGCCTAACCCGCCCAACAAATAAGTCTTATTTTTGGGATCTTGAATAATTCGCTCCAGTTGCCATTATCTTTGATTGGTGTCTGATCGCTTTATAACTTAATTTACACTTATTCACACGTTAATTGGCCTAAAACAGTTCGACAACTTCGACTACGTTTTGAAATTTACAGATTCAATCAAAACCACAAAATCGACCGCAAGATGCAATATATCTTTTAATTTCTCCCAACGATAAGAAATAAAAAAGAATAAACAAGAAATCCGACGACGGCCATCTTTAATTTATATAAATTAGACCCAACTTCACAGTATTCAAGAATAATTCTGACGTATTTTCTTATGTGTTTGGCACATCAGACTGCGGCCATCTTTAATTTTCGCAAATTAGCATTTTGTTGTTATCATAATATATCTACACGGTATTGAAATTTCAACCCTGACTATTTTTACACATGATACATGTTTCCATCTTCATTTGTTCCAATGTGTATGAGGCATAAGGTGATAATTTATAAATTATATGGCGGCCATCTTGAATTTATGATGCAAACGTTATGATGCAAAATGTGATAATCGGCAAATCACATGGCGTCCATCTTGGATTTTTTGCAAATTAGGTATCCGGTTTTATTATATACGTGATTGTACAGTATTACAAATGCAATTCTGATTATTTAATACCTTATTCATTTGTCTATCTTTATTTGTGCCAAATTTATGAGGGATAATGTGATAATCGTCAAAACATATGAAATGAAATGAAATGAAATAAAAACTTCTATAGCGCCTAACTCCTCGGAGGGCCGAGCTCAGAGGCGCAATTCATCCTTTTCAAATTCCAAAGAAGAGTCGAGGGAAATAAGCATGGTCGTCATCAGGGAGCCGGGACGCAGAGGAGCTAGGGCGGAAAAGCCAGATCGAAGAAATGCGTTTTTAACAGTTTTCTGAAAGAGGAAATATTTTTAGCTACACGAAGGTTTGCAGGCAGTAAATTCTAAACTTGATTGGAAGCCAATGTAATGATTTTAATAGAGAAATAGAGCGACTGAAACGAGGAGCCTTTGTCACAACCCTTGCTAAACAGCTCTGAACACGCTGTAATTTCTGTAGATCTTTAGCTGGAATTTGGTGTAATAAGGAGTTACAGTAGTCCAGTTTGCTTGTCACCAGTGCCACTGCAATTTGTTTTGCTAAAGCTAGAGGTAGACTTTTTCTGATGCGTTTAAGATCTCTAATGTGATAAAAACAGGAACTGGACACCTGTGAAATGTGCTGACGAAAATACAAACCACTGTCAAAAAAGACACCCAAATCCTTTGCGGAATCTGCTGGATTCATCTCATTGTCCAACACCGCAAGGGGGGGAAGGTTAATAAACTTCTCCCTGTGCGATTTCGAGCCAATAAGAAGAAACTCAGTCTTGCTAGGATTGAGTTTTAGTTTGGATTGAGCCATCCAAGCAGATACCCCGGTAATACAGCTCTGAAGCATTTTTAATGACTCAGTAGCTGTGTCACCTGTTAAGGAGATGTAAATTTGTGTGTCATCGGTGTATAAGTGATGACTCAATCCATAGCTTGAAATAATGGTGCTTAGAGGAGCGGTGTACAAACTGAAAAGCAGAGGGCCAAGTACAGAACCCTGCGGCACTCCAAGCTCAAGCAGTCAGAAAAAAAATTGTCAATTTTAATTTTTTTCGATGCCTGCCACAAAGGTAGAATTTAAACCAAGCCGAAGCCATTCCAGAGACACCATACCACTCAGCTAGTCTATTTGTTAGTGTTGTGGTCGATAGTATCGAACGCCGCAGACAAATCAAGTAAAGTCAAAGCTGTGACATGGCCCTTGTCAAGAGAAACTGAGATGTCATTGTGAACTCTTAACAGGGCTGTCTCAGTGGAATGGAATTTCCGGTACGCAGACTGCATTGGATTGTTCAATTTGTTGGAGTTTATGTGAGCTTGTAAACGGTTGGAAACAACTTTTTCAATAATTTTAGAAATGAAACTTAGATTGGAGACTGGTTTATAATTTTTGAGGTTATTAACAGAAAGGTTTGATTTCTTTAGTAAAGGTGTGACATGAGCCTCTTTGAATGACAGTGGGAATGTTTCAGATTCTAGAGATAAATTAATTATAGTTGTTATGGGTTTGATTAAAATATCCAACAAGGCTTTAAGGATGTTCGTTGGATTCGGATCAAGGTCACATGATTTCGATGTAGACTTCATAATGATCTTCCTGACCTCGTCCTCTGATGCTGGTTCTAAATTGAAAAGTTTATTTCTTATTTTAGGCTTCTGAACAGATGGTACATCATCCACCTGATTTGAAAAATTGGCCCAGATCGTTCTGATTTTGTCACAAAACTTTACATTATTTGATTCCGGCAGTGCTGCAGCTGGCGTTCTATGTAAAATTTTGTTAATGGTGTCCCAAAGGCGGCGAGGGTTTTCAGAATTTTCATCTATGAGATTTGAAAAATATTGATATTTGGCCTCTGTCATAAGACGATTGCATAAATTTCGATAGTTGCGGTATTTTGATCTGTCATAACCAGAGCGTGATCTCCTCCAACGCCTTTCCAGCTGACGGCATGATCTTTTACAATCTAGTAGTTTAGACGTCATCCATGGCGTTGGAGCCTTCTCAACAACTTTTTTGGTTTGAAGAGGAGCATGTTTATCAAGAAGTGAGGTTAAAACTGATGTGTACTGGTCACACAAATCATGGAGTTCATTCTTAGGGTTTTTTATAAGTGAAGAGTCCAAGATATCAGCCCTGAAAGAAGTTATGCCAATATTTGTTGTTTTCCTGAAAGTGATTGTTTTTCTAGGACGTACGGGTGCTGAAAGGTTGATTTCTGATACTACGGAAATGTGATCTGAGATACCGTCAGCAGGAAAAACAGATTTAACATGATCGCACGATGATTTAGTGATGAGGAGGTCAAGCCAATGGCCGTGGACGTGCGTTGAAAAATTTACGTGTTGTTTCAAATTGAAACACTTCAAAATTTTGTTAAAACGTTGGGTGTTAGAATCAGATACATCAATATGTAGATTAAAGTCACCTAAAATATAAATATCTAAATGTGTTGTAACAATGTTTTCTAGCAAATCATCAAATTCATTAAAAAATGTTTGCATATTTTCTTGGAGTCTGTAAAGACAGATAAAAAGGCCTGAAAATGATGAACTGGAAATTTCGGCGGATAGTGCTTCAAATGTATTATAGCTTGGAATTTTTTGAACTTTTGTTTTAAATTTGTCAGATACCAGAACACCAACCCCACCACCCACCTTCTTGTTTGATCTAGGCTGGTGGTGAGAATGATACCCAGGCGGGGCAATATCTGCTATGGCTGCCTTGGTATCATTTTTCTTTAGCCAAGTTTCTGTAACGGCAACAACGTCAAGCTTCTTAGATGTTACAAATTCTGTAAAAGGTGCTGTTTTGCATTTAATTGATCGAGCATTTTTTGTAGATATTTTGATATTTTTCGCTGCGGGTCCAGGATTAGGGCTAATGTCACCTGAAAGTAGTAGAATTATTGATAATTTAAGTGAATGACTTGTGAATTTGGGAATGGGGAGCAATTTCCTGTCAGAACAAATGTGCAAAATGGGTATGTGCTGTGATGACAGTGGTGACAAATATGGTGAAATGTGATACGTTTGAGGGAAGACTACTGCAGGCCTTATGACTGTTGTCTCATAGATATCACTGTTTAAAAAGGAGACTATAAACAACAATAATGTGATGTTGTATACCAAAGACATACTGTCAGTTGTTGCCTGGGCAAGAAATGTACGAGATGATATGGCGGCCATTTTGAACTTATGCAAATCAGGCCTCTTATAAAGCAGGGTTTTTGTCCCCCTCCGAAAAATATCACAAAGTGTATTATAAGGAGCCCCTGTGCCAAATTTCGTGAGTTTATGCTAAAATGCACACCTTGGTGGCAGTGTCCATGGACTATTATTGATTTTAACCCTTTAACCCTTTCGGGCCTGAATTTTTGTTCTAAAACCCTTAGTTGTACGGAAATTAAGTGTGTTTTCAGGGATGTAAAATGATGCTTTAATGCATCGTGAGGGCTTAAAGGGTTAAATTGCCAATCACGTCTACAGCCGTGTTAGCCTTTTATTTGTCTTTCACACCAGACAATTTGAGGGTGAAATTGGTTATGAATTTCATAGATTGATATATGTTTGAATTCATAATACATTTTATACGCATGCACCATGTGTGTAAAACATGTAATACAAAATATACAATTGAGTTAGGTAGTGTCACTGTTGTGTTCACGTGTTCATGTAAAATAGAAAAATAAACGTTAAATAATTGTTCGTCAACCCAGGTTGGACCACAGGGACATAAAGCCCCCTGAAGTGAAACAGCATAATCAAAAGAGTCATAAAAGGTGAACATTAATTTGTACACAATTGTACATAATTCTCCCCCACACTGTTAAACTCACATTTTTGCACCATTTTCCACTGTTGTATCAACACACGCTGTCGGCATTAAAATCCAAATATATTTAGACCTTTATTCGTAGAAAATAATTTTCAAATATCGCTGGAAAAAATATCAAACTACGTACTTTTAATCCATTATAACGGTCATATCAGTTTTGGATAAATTCAAAGTAGGCAATGGCATGCTAACTTTCTATTCAACGCTAATTGGCCTATAGTTCCTATGACAACTTGGTCAAGGTAGTGGTCACCTTTATAAATCGCCTGGCAAGCCCGGCCAATTTCATTTATGGCCGGATTGAAGCCAAAGTCCTTAGTCACGTGATTTTCATACCCGGGTAATAAGGCCGGCGAATAATTTTCTGGGTCAAGTCATAGGAAATACGTCAGAGGGGGAATACAATACTGTGAACAACTCTACGTCCGGGGAAGTGACCTTTCACAAAGTCAAAACAATTAAGGTACAAGTACGATAGGTGATGCAAGGCATCACATGTAATAGCTGGTCGTGACTCTTTACATTTGTTTTAAAAATAAACCATAAACCATAATCAGGAGTGTAATTTAGTTCTAATAATGGCTATATTTTTACAATTGTGCTTACAGTTCTTTATGCATAAATTTCAAAATAGGCTATATTTCAATTATAACAAGACAATCAGTCAAAGACTGCAAAACTCAACTGCGCGATGCGGGTCGTATCCGGATCGTAATCAGGATCATCCTAAAACATTAACCTTTTCACTACCATACATGACGGAAATTTCCGTCGTCATTCGTCAATGAACGTAACTAAAAAATGACACAAATTTTCGTCAAATATATACTACATTTATGTATTTTTCGTCATTTGAAGCTGGAAATTGCGTTAGCAATTCCAGCTTCAAATGACGAAAAATAGAACTCCTACACCAGTATATCTGGATCCTGGCATGCACCCCGGCCTGGAAGTCAAAGGGTTAATGTGTTTTTCCTTGGCGAGAGACACACCTCTGGTACAAGTTCCATGCGAATCCGCTCATTACTTTGCAAGTAATCCTGCTGACGGACAGAATCCGGATCGTAATCCGGATCTTGGATCCTGATTGTAATCCGGATTATGCCCAATATTTAACGAATTGTTCCTGGGCTTGAGACACACAAAGTTTCATGAACACCCGTTTTTACTTTTAGGTGATCTTTCTGACGGACAGACAAACAAAGATTCCGACACAATCGAAAACATAACCTCCCTTGGCTAAGGTTTGTTGGTATCTCCGTTACCGTCATCAGTGTAAAAAAAAACATAAACGGAACAAGCATTTTCCCTTAGCCAATCATTATGCAATATATCATCATTCAATCATTGATTACACTACTACATAATGATGGTGATAAATAAAAGTGAAAACATTTCAATACCATTTGCGACGTGTCATCATTTCTACATGATTTGTTAACATGTAGTTGTTGTTATCATTTTAGGGGTAATGTACATAGATTTTCCAACAAATGGAAGTACTTATTAAGGTCACATACTTGATCACCAGGGTTACTGAATTTTACTCTGCCAGATAACATACTACTCTTGTCGTTTAGGGCTAGGTTTTGCCACGGATGCACCTGCTATTTAATCATGGCTGGTGGAGCTGTATACTGATTCATGTCAGTGTTGAAACAGGGGGACAGAGGCTCCCCAAACACTTTATAATATAAAGCACATGCTAGCCGTAATAATACACTGTTATCATAAAAACACTTTATAAAATTAATCAAATTGGAGCTAACCATGCTAATATACCGTTATCTTGATAACACTTTATCATATTAAACACATACATGCTAACTATGATAATACACTGTTACAATCAGAACACTTTATCATATTAAACACATACATGCTAACGACGCTAATACACTGTCACAATGAGAACACTTTATAATATTAAACTCATACATGCTAAACATGCTAATACGCTGTCACGAGATAACCTTTTATAATATTAAATACATACATGCTAACTATGCTAATACACTGTCACAATGAGAACACTTTATCATATTAAACACATGCATGCTAACGATGCTGATACACTGTCACAATGAGAACACTTTATAATATTGAACACACACATGCTAACTGTGCTAATGCACTGTCACAGTGAGAACACTTTAGCATATTAAACACATACATGGTAACGATGCTGGTATACTGTCACAATGAGAACACTTTATAATAATAATCACATACATGCTAACCGGGCTAATACGCTGTTATCATTATAACACTTTATAATAATAATCAAATACATGCTAACCATGCAAATACACTGTTATCACGAGGACACTTTATAATAGTAATCACATTCTTGTTAACAATGCTAATAAACTTTTATCATGATAACATATTACAATATTAAACACATACATGTTAATCATGCTTATAAACTGTTACAATGATAATACATTTTAATATTAAACACATACATGCTAACCATGCTAATACACTGATATCATGATAACACTTTATAATATTAAACACATACATGCTAACTGTGCTAATACACTGTTATCATGCTAACACTTTATAATAATAAACACATACATGCTAACGATGGTAATACACTGTTATCATGATAACATATTTTGAAAATAAACACATACATGTTAACCATGCTAATACACTTTTACAATGAGAAGACTTTTTAATAATAAACACATACATTCTAACTATACTAATATACTGTCACAATGAAAACTCTTTGTGATATTAAGCACATTCATGCTAACGATGCTAATACACTGTTATCATTAGAACACTTTACAATATTAAGCACATTCATGCTAACGATGCTAATACACTGTTATCATGAGAACACTTTATAATATTTAAGCACATTCATACTAACCATGCTAATACACTGTTATCATGAGAACACTTTATAATATTTAAGCACATTCATGCTAACCATGCTAATACACTGTTATCATGAGAACACTTTATAATATTTAAGCACATTCATGCTAACGAAGCTAATACACTGTTATCATGAGAACACTTTACAATATTTAAGCACATTTATGCTAACGATGCTAATACACTGTCACAATCAGAACACTTTACAATATTAAGCACATTCGTGCTAACGATGTTAATACACTGTATCTGGCCATAGTCTTCGGGAGGATTGACAGTGGCTTACCCTTGCTCCTCCGCTAAACTTTGGTGCCAATGCAGTTCTCGCATCAGTACTGGCGCTGGTGTAGGCCGTGGTAGCCTTAAATAACCGGCAATAGCGTGTTTGATGACATTAGGTCTCTCACGGGAAATGAATGGAGTTACCCTTCCTATTATTACTCAGGGGACTATCCGACCCGAGGATAGCGGAGCTGCTCGAAATGCCACGGAGTTTCAGCATTAAATTGCACAGCAAAACCCAAGTCTCTGGCCGTCTGGGCATGTCTTGGGGGTAGATCCCCTTATCGGGTAGAACCCCTTATCGGGCAAGCGAAGGAAAACGCTCTCAATAACCCCGCACCCACATCATCATCTGTACATCATTCATCTCATCAATTGACTACAACGTTTTTATCGTGTTACAATGTCTCTTAATAGACCATTTGTGCCGAAAAGTGACGTAAAACAATCATTTACTACTACATGCTAACCATGCTAATACACTGTCACAATGAAAACACTTTATGATATTAAGCACATTCATGCTAACCATGCTATGCATACACTGTCATCACGGGACATTTTCTAAAAAAAACACACACATAAATGCATGGCAAGTGTACGAACGAAAATATAACTCTGGACACTATGTTCAAAATACCGACACCACCATAAATAAAGCTATAATGTGCGATAGGTTCAATTTTTTTAATATATGCTTTAGTTATGTCGTAGGCATTTTGGGGCAAACGTGTTTTAACCTAATTTTAATATGCTGATTTGAAACATATTGTTAGCCAAGTTTGGTTATGAACCCTTAGCTTTTAAATTATCAAAGGAAAGAAGCACCAAATAGTTAGGGTCTTTGTGACACAATAAGAGATGTGAAATCTTACAGAACAACATGCACCATAAATCTTCAAGATAATAGCTTACATTTCCTGGAATATGTCCAGGGTATGCCTTCCACATACACCTGCTTAATACTGTACTTCACCACCCATTAGTTAACACATATACCAGCTCACCCATTCGATGTTGTTCATTAAATTTGGATACAATCAGGAGGAGTACATAAGGCGTGTAATTCTGAAGGTTAGAGTTGTTGTGTGCAGTGACACAAGACAGACGTGAGCCGGCTCATTCACTCTGAGACGGTAAGTCCGCAGCGGATTGTACTCATACTTAACTATGCAAACTAAAGGTAACTTAAACCTAAAAGCACTGAATTTTTTTAATGAAAACCTTGAAGGCCAAAGGTTTTTTTCAATTTGGAATCATTTTAACTGTCTTAGTAAGCTCTTTCCGATTCATTTGAATACCTATGTTATGTGTCTATGACCATTAGAAATATTTTTACTCTTACAGTGCGGAGATCGACTTTAGTCGTCAGAATCTGACGTCTACAGACGTCAGATTCTGTCGACTAAAGTCGATCCCCGCGTTGTAAGGGTTAATATAATGTAATGTTCCACCGTAACTTGAAGAGGAAACATTTATAAAACAAAATGCTCTATCTATTAGGCGTAATATGTGATGATGACAATTTTTATTTGAAAGCATGTAATAATGAATATCGTGTATATCAGAGACCTGTGCGGGCCGCCGACCCGCGCGGGTATGTGGGTCCCGCAGCCCAAGGGTCCCCGCGGGTAACATTGTCCGTGGACTTGCGGGGCGGGACCTGGAAATGTGCAGTCACAAACCCCTCTCTAACCGAAGACGAATCGCTACGAATCACCTTTTCGAAGTTGGTCTATTTTGGACACCCAGTTTTACATTTTCAGATTAGTCCCTGGTTTTAATGCTTATTTATGTCTTGTCCACGACTAGTTCTATTTTGTAAGTAAGCAGTCCAGCCAGAATATTCAATACGAGTTGTTACACTTGATTTAAGCTGGTAGTTGTTTGTTACGAGACGTGCTGCATCTCTTTGAATTTTGTTTAATTTATCGATGTCACCTTGCCTGTGTAGTTCCCATAAAGGACAATGGTATTCCAAGAACGAACACACCATTGGAAAATATCTCTTTTAATTCGAGGGACATGACTTTAGATTTCACCTTGCCCGGACTGATAAACGGACATACCGGACAAAACGTCCCTCGGTGTTCGTCAATGTTCGTTTTATGGTCAGTTGTGGTGCGACGAACGTTTGGTGATGTTCGTTACGTCCGTCATCCGTTTTTTCCTCCATATGGTGTCCTGAATTTGCTCGTTGCTGTTCCGTAATATATCCAGTGGCCTTTTTTCCAGTGAGGCTGGACAAATTCAAAAAAAAAATCATTGAAATCATCATAAATGTTTTCGCTAGCTCTTTCTGATTTATTTGAATACCTATGTTACTGGTCTACGGCCATTTGAAATAGTTTTACTTTTACAGGGCGGTGATCGACTTTAGTCGTCAGAATCGATCCCTCCACGGTTTATACACGTTTTTGTCCTTTGTATTTGTCTTTTGAAGAAAAATGACATAAGACACGAGCATTAAATTTGCAACAATTAATATATATATTTGATTCAAAATGTGCAGGCCCCTAACTGTACCAACCCTCAAAAGTTCGTTTCGAGATAAAAGCAGTTGAAGTTTATGGTCTGCTGTAATTCAAGTAAGTGAATGACCAAAATATTTAGTTAAACTAACGCACGACATCCAATGAATTGATGAGAAATAACCACATCTTCAGCCACCTCCAGTTCCTAGGCACTCTGCCTCAAATAAACTGTAGTCCAGTTGAGCATATATAAGAATGGCCATTTTGATCTATACACAAACGGATCAACCCACATTACTCGCAAATTAAACAAGTACAAATATATATAGAAAATTTACTATAATAAGTACATTACAGACTCTCTGCGTCTTCTGTAGATCTATTCTAAAGTTCCTATATTGAAAATACGTTCAAATTTACATAGTTTGGGTGAAATCACGGGGACTGTGAAGATGATGGGGGAACACAGGTGTGGTCTGGACCAAGCCACAATTATTGTCAATTTAACAAATATGTAGAAAAATACATCAATTAGCACATTATATATTATCTACATTTTCCGTAGATCTGACTGTGAAATGTATTCAGTAAAATATGTGTGACTTTTATAGCTTAGGTTAAATCACGGGGACTGTGAGGCTGATGGACGAAATGAATGTGTGGGTTGGTCCCATTGTGCATTTAAAGTTATTCTTCAGATTTCATATGTGATGTTTTTTTCATCACCACAGGGTGGCGTGATATTTTTTTAAATAAAGGCTATATATAATTTCTATCACTTGACACACTGAACTCATTTTTGAATTTTTAGGGGTTGGCTCAATTGTGCATAAAGGAGTCCCTATATTTCAGTTTTGTTTTTCTTACTTGAAGTTGTATTTCGCGGGACCGAGTCACAAAAGTTCTGTGATGTAGCGTTTTGAAGGTTAACACGTGTAAACCAACTGACATATGTTTGACACTGATAGACGCAGTGACTTAACCCTAGACGCGCTGAAATGTGTCTGTAGATAGATATGATAATATTTATTGACGACGGGAAATAGATGTATACTTAAAAATTCAAAAAAATCCGAGAAAAACTCGGAAGTTGGTGGGTGAGTCAAACCCCAACTCGGATTTTTTTCGTGTATGTTTTTTTGTGTTATATTGTGATGTTTTTTTTGGTACATGTTTCCAGAACAAATGGATAGGGGGTGGGCGGGTGGTGTGTGGTCAATTCATTTATTTCTCTGATTTTTTTTAACCTGACGAGACCCCTTATGTGGCATTAAAATGAACATAACTATATATATATATACTTATACTCATAGTTATTGTTATAGTTGTTAGTTATTGTATTTCGTTTGTCATAATTTTGCCTGTACATATTATTAAAAAAAATTGTTCATACTGATTTCATGTATTTTTATATATAATGTTTTGACGGGTGTAAACCATGGAATGCATTTTTTTTTTTTTCAATTGAAATGTCACAGTTTACTTTATACATGTTATGGGACTACTGCCGTTATAATTTTTTTGTGTTCGTTTAGCGCGGGATTGTCTGTAGACGTCAGAATGTGACGTTATAGACGTCAGATTCTGACGTCTAAAGACGGACCCCGCGCTGAAAGGGTTGGATTTTACATCTCCGAGTAAGTTTTAGATACCGTTGATCTGATAATTTTCGCGTTTGTAAATTTTCGCGAAATTCTAATTTTGAGACTTTTCACGAAGTTTGGAATTCGCGAATTTTAATTTTTTTTAGTAGCGCTAACATAATAATATTTTTCGCGAGATTCTTGAATTCGCGACTTTGTCCTCCTCACGAAATTCGTGAAAACTAAAACCTCGCGAAAATTTCCAAATCTACAGAACTTGAAGTGATGGCTTGCGGTAGCAAGATACAAGTTCAAATGGCTGTCATCATCCACAGCTCCACGGATTAATGATTTTTCCAGGCTTTGATTCTTTTTGTAGACTTGGGGAACATTGAGGGATTCAGAAAATTCAAATTCAGCATGAAGTATGCGGTGTGTGGAATGTGTTTACAGTTGGTGATGATGACATACATCATATGTTCACCATTACCTGAGGATGCTGTTGATCCACTGGCACATTTCTATGACTTCGGGGACAACTTTGGAGATACGGCTCCGCCAGGTACAGATGAATGGTGGAATATTGAAGGACCGGTCCCCGCGCACTTTCCATTCTTTTGCAAAAACAAGACGAGTATATATGTAAGTTGCCTTGATTTAAAGTAACAGATTTAAAGTAACAATGATAAGTTATTATGGGTGAATGGGTAGGCTTGTTTTATTTCATGACATTTTAATACTAGAAACCATGTAGTCCTTGGTGGAGACAGCAAAAAATTATCGAAATTGGTATCGAAAAATTGGTATCGAAAATGTTTTTTATTGTATTTAGCCAAACATCTCAGGAGTATAAAATGGTTATGGAACTTTGTAAGTTTAAGGTTAAGGTTAGAAACATTACTTTGTAAATATGCGTTATCGTGTTATTTTAATGACTTTAATGATTTACAAGCCAGCCAAGATATGGTGCTCTATGTCTTTTTCACGGTAATATTGCAGACTCACCTTTCATGGTGCTGCACATTTACAAATATTAAATTGCACCTACCAATCAACTGACTACTTGCACATGTTGTTAGGGTCTTCTTAGAGCTTGAGTGCATCTAAATGCTTTTGAATGTATTAATATCAAGCTGTCATCAAGGAAGCCCTTCAGAAATATTTATATGTAGATAAGAAATACAAGAGACCTAGTATGGTCCCTTAAAGTATACCTGAATGGATTGCAGAAGTCCACGACTGCAGCACTCACTTGACTGCATCGACTGAGTGTTACTGATATCATTCAATATAAGAAGCAGTAGACTAAGTCCAGGCAATAAATATTTTTTAATGGACAAAAATAAAGAGTTTTTTCAACGGAATCTGTCAATCGTGCAAGTAAAAAGCATGGTGAAGAAAGAAATAAATGGCCCAATAATCTATGGCTTCTTCCTGGTATCAGGGGACTGCTGTTTTGATGTTGGCACACCGTCTACGATGGTGGCCGAGCTTTGGGACAGCATTGGCTCGGCTCTTGTTTATTAGGCTCTATCTCTGTATAAGACCCTGGCCTAAACTGGATTAAAACACACCACTGCATTATTTTCGTAATTGCTGACCTAGTAGTCAGGTGAGACCGAGCTGTTGATTGTGACTGATCCTCATTATGTTCGGGTGTGTTTTAAGTCAATTAAAACCCTCGGAGTTCTACATTCTTAGCTTTGCAAAAGGCATCGGCCTTCGGCCTCGACCCTTTTTCACAGCTAAGAATGTAGAGCCCCTCGAGCTTTATCCTATACGTATACCACGGCGTCTGTCACAATGCAGAACTACCTTGTGTATTCCGCAACTTGCATTGTCCTTGATGTAACATGCCTTGCAACATGCCTTGTGGCTCGTATATCCCATATGGGGCCTGGCGTCATGTGGCATTTCCAGCAATGATGGCACAATGCATGATGTGGGTTCCACCATCCATTAAATACGATGCACCACATAGCCTACCACAAGGAGCAATGCTATGTATAGCCTATCACAACTCACAATGCAACGTATCACAAGACACGATGCAATGTAACCACCATAAAGCACAATGAAATGGACCACAACGCACCATACAATGTACACAACGCACAATTCAATGTCCCCCAGCGCTTAATGGAATGTGCCACAACGCACAATGCAATGTTCCACAAAGTACAATGCAATGTGCCACAACGCACGATGCAATGTGCCACAACGTACAGTGGATTTTTGACATTGATGTTATCCCACTTGATTTTATCCCCATTGATTTTATATATATATATATATATATATATATATATATATATATATATATATATATATATATATATATATATATATATATATATATCGCATACTCTCCCCAAAAGAAATGCCCCAAACAATTTTGATAATCTGGAAATCATTTAAACAATGTTAAACCTGATTTATTTGCTTTGGCTCTGCCACACTAGGTTTTCGGCGTTCCGGCTCTTTGTTGACTTGGTGTGGCCTGAATTATGACACATGATCATGCTGAGGATATGTGCGCCTCAGAGTTACATTGATTGATTATGTTATTGATTGATTCTAATTTAGGGATGCATTATGTTTCTTTTTTTGCAGATTTCTAGAAACGGATTGGTGAGTTTTGACAGGGAGGTGATGCAATATTTCCCTTGGTTGTTGCCAATTACAAGTGACAATAATAACTTCTTGAAATGGACAGACACATTTATAGTTCCCTTTTGGGCTCACGGTGATACTCGAGATGTTGGCCAGCTCTACTATAGAGCAACTACAGGTAAGAAGCAATAGACATGTAGTGGTCAGGTATATTTATGCCAATACGACAGGTGCAGGTATCATGTTTTAACCCCCCAGACTTTATCATATATAAAAGAACAATAGTATTGTATTCTCAAAATACAATGTTTTCGACACTTTACTACTGATCACTGTGCTTGGTGTTGTTATTTATTCAACATATGAGTTGTCAGTACCACATTAAAAGCTGTCTATATCACATGGACATATATTTAGCATTATTTTCTTTCTATTGCATTTAAAAAAGATTAGAAAATAGAAAAACCGAAGCAGCGTTCGAAATACGTCAGCGACGTTGGATCAACGTTGGGCGTACGTTTACGTCTAGTCATCTTCACCAAGGCCTCGGACAGTCTGACATAATGTCAGAGACGTTGAAGTAACGTCAGACTATATAAGAGACGTGGATTTAATGTTCTGTTCACATCACGTTTACGTCTTCAACAAATTAATTGACAGAAATATGTATAGATGGGGGGATGGTAATTTGAACATGGAATTGTTTGAATGTAAATATGACCGGAGGGGGCACGCTGACGCTAGTTTCATTCTATCCCAGAGGTTTAATCTGCAACTGAAGGAAACTGGCTATTTCTAGTTTCAAAGTACCACCATGCTCACTATAGCCCGGTATGCAGAAACTGTGGTACACTGAACGGCTACACCGAAACTTCTAATTTTGTTTTATGTGGGAATTATTTAACAGATTGACCATTAAGGCAGAACGTCCCACCATAAGGGGAACAAGGAATATTATTTATTGGTCACGAACAACTATTTCATGGCCACGAAATAAAATAAACAAAAATAAAATCTCATGGTCTTGAAACAGACATCGTAGTTTCATTTGATCTAATATGAGCAATAATTAAGAATGATTAAGATACTGCTGGTGTATTTAAAACGTACTTCACACATATCACTCCTAACCTTGCCAAACCACACACGTTTATTTTAAATGTTTTAACATAATTTGGGTGATGAATTCAAACCTATCTTGCACTATTCATTTTCAAATTAACAAAAAAACAAAATGGCCGCCAACAAATAAAAAAAAAAAAAATGTCTATGGTGTGTCGCACATGAGTGCACAATTTTTCGAAAAATCTACCACATCAAAGCACATCAAATATCCGTTTTATTCATCTTACCTACAGCAAGGCTAGGCTTCGCGAGGTCGCAGACCGAGCCACGCTGCAGCAGCCATATAAAGCTCAGATTGGGATATGAAGGAAGATATTGAATATTCAATTATTTATAAACCAAAATGTCAATTTGATGTTGACCCATCCGGGACGTCAGCTCACTCATGCTTTAATTTTTATGTATAGCAATATGTGTATATATGACTGTTGCTGCAAGGGTCGGTCTGCGACCTAGCCTATAGAGACCTTGCTGTAGGGGAAATGATTTTATCGATTTCAACCGCTTTAGGTACTATTTTGACTACACAAAATTAGCAAACAGCTTAGTATCCTTTTATTATATTAGTTGGTAGTATTGAGACAATGATCTTGACAACAGTTGAGCAACTACAGCTTATTAAATCCAAGTAGGCATCTGGGACATGAACGTATCTCATAAGTACAGGATGCAACTCCATACGTGTCAACAGGTGGAATTATTGGCTGAGGCTAAGTGGATTCAAGCCAGGTCAATTCTTGCAAGTGACAATTTTTAATGTAGTAATGTATAGCATCGCTTATTAGTGGTAATAATTCCGGTTTTGTTGATTCTCTTAATGGAACTACAATGTATTTATCAGTTGTATCATGTATATTACTACCTCTTGATTCGTATATCAACAAGACAAATTTCTCACATTGAATTTCAGGCTCTCCTTTTATCAAGTCCTGACACCGACTCAACATTTCTGAGCAAAATGACTTATTTGCGTGGCCAGCTAGAAATTGAATATATATGGAATAACATGAGTGTCAGCACATTCAGATTGTAGATTCCAAGCTGTCAAGATAGGTTTGGCTGAGGTTTATTTGCTGGTGACGGCTTTTATGTGCACATCTCTGTTAAAAATGAAATGAATCGGGCTTTAGGCCACCTTTGTGCACATATAGGCTAAATTGGGCCAGGAGAACCTCCTGAGGATGGTGAGATGATTGAGATGACACTGTCCTCCAGATACAGAATTCGAAATTCGAACCCTGGCGGTCTGAGGCCGAGCACGCTACCTCTCGGTCACGGAGGCTCCCCACAATACTGACTTTCACATGTGGATGGGGAAGAAACATTTTTTGTTTCTTACAAACCGCCGAGACCGGGAACCGAACCCCGGACTCTGGCGTGAAAGGCAGCGGTGCTAGCCACCACCCTAGGGCCCCCGCCCCACATCTCTGTTATCGGTATAGTGAGCCAGTAGGAGCTCCAACACATCTCTGTCTTTGTTCACACAACAACATCGGTTGAAGGAGTGTGTGCACAATGTAACTTCAAGGGCATATCTGCCTCATCATGTTAATTTCCTAAGCCTTCTGAATCAGCCTCGAGTCTGTTTCACAATACATTAGTAACTTTTGCTAAATCACCACCTGCGATAACACTTTTGATTCATGTGAATTCATAATTAACTCGTTTGTTACTTGTTACATGCAAGTCATCCTTGTTTTTGGGTCACATAGGAAGCTCTTCCAGTCCTCAGGCACAGGGACATTTTATGTTGCTATCAGCTTCTCTTTTTCAGGCACGATGTTTTATAAATAATTCCTATCAGACAAAAATTACGTCAATCCTAGAAAATTATCTATGCCCACCTTATCGGGGCACAACGTTTAATTTTCGAACATTTTACACTTGCTATTTTGCTTGGCCATCTATTATATGTTTGGTTAACAATATATTCAGGACACCAGAGTCTCTTGCATAGTTCATCTTAGTTCAAACCCTATCCAGCTTCAAGGATCTCTCACTTCGAAAAAGGTTTAGGAATATTCAAAATTGTCCAATGCCTTTTCTGAATTCGCTCAACACCTCGTTAGGTAGCATGTGCATACTAGCCAGATAAACGGCATAGCTCATGTACTCATATTCGTGAATGGAGATAAACGAAGATCCAAAGACCATCGTTGTGTAAGAGTGAACAAGGCAGTGTGCTTACCAACTCCATATATTATGTGTACAGAAGAGCAAAGTTTGTTTTTTCTTTGACAAAACATACTGAAGCCTCTTTAAACATTTATGTCACTAAAATGTCTGTAAGTTTCTGCAAACTACCTTCACAGTGAGCCAAGTGCTACTTCTTTTTATTTATTTGATCTAGGGATCCCATTAACCCCTTTCAAAGCGGGGACTGACTTTAGAGGTATTCAAATGAAGCAGAAAAAGACATTTATGTTGCTTTCTTTGGTCTCCATGGTTTATACAAAAACATGTCAGCATACTAAGGGGTAATAGTGGCAAAATAATATCTCACAATGCCGGGAATGTGATTTCGTCAGTTCTCTTGCCCTTTTCGTAGTCCTAGCTTGTGAATGCCGGCTCTGTAGTCATGAGTCTCAACAATCCTGTTTCTGTTTATAGTTCATTAATCCAGTAGAATCATGGTGTCGGTCAATCTAATCGTTTTCATAAACTTCATATCTATGTGTAAAACCACCTCGCATGTAAACGAAGAATGTATAATCTGTCTGCGACTATTTAGCCTCTACCAGTCTTGAGTATAAATCTTCGTCAGCAGTTAAAACAATACATTGTCTTCGTGGACTTTTCTAAACTGTGCTCAGTGTGTTGTACTCATATGCAGAACTAAAAATCTAAAGCATGTGACCTATCGTTTTCATTGCAGATTATGTTGACAGGGTATTTGAATAATATAGTCACTCCAGCTTGATCTAGGGTTTTCTCAAATCCTGCTGAATTCCAGAAGACCCTATATCTTGTGTGTGATAACTACTATAATAATAATATATTTAATTGTGATATGTACTTGCCTTCACAGTGATCCACTAGTGTTCTAAATCGAACTATCAAATCATTAAAAACAATCGTTCAAGCCAAAGAGCGACCTCTAATTGTAAAATACAAAAATGTATAATAATATTATAGCGGACTAAGATGCATATAGCCGCTTTTCATTTATATGGTGGCGGACATTTTGAAGTAGTTTTAGCAAATATTCACCTATGAGTGACGATTATTCCTGGTTCTCAAATTCATTATGAAATATTCATGTTACATGATTATTATCATGTTTAGTGCAATAACAATAAAAAAGGTAAATGTACGCAAAAAACGGCGGCCATCTTGGATTTGACGGTCAATTATTCGTCAAATTATTTAAAAGACAATGGCATTTCTCGCCTCCAAATCAGGCAAAAACCCTAAATTGGCCATTCTTGTAGGACAAAAAATATTTAAAATGTTTTACTCACATTTTGGCGGCCATGTTGTTTTTCTTAATTGGAAAGTAAAAGACACAAAATAAATAATGTAATCCGGTAGATTCGGCACACCCAAGAGAGACAATTTACATTCTGAGACACCGAGCAAAGTTTAATAAGAGCCTGTTGTTATATTTCTGCCCTAACATATACGGTCCACATCGGATTTCAACCTTTTTGAAAGTGGAGAGGGGTCATATTTTTTCAATGTAATTGTCACCCTGAGATTATCAGGGTAGTTAAAGTCTATCATTTATATTATGTCCTTTGATATATTTTAGAAACATAATCTGAAGGGTAAAATAGTATACATCTTTGCACACACAAATCACACCAGACAATATTTTAGCCCTTTTCTTATTTGCCATTTCGATTTGACCATTTTCCCTGCATTCCACTTTGCGTTGTGTCGATGTGCTTTTCACTGTTAGTATTTTACTGTATGTTTATATCATGTAAATGTACATATATCTCTATCATGTTTATCAAAAATAAGTCTGTTATTACCTGTATTTTTGTCCAGAAAATATATGTATGTATGTGTCGGTCTGTCTGTCTGTCTGTCTGTCTGGTATGGTTCAGTATATGATACAGCCCGAGGAGCTCTCCATTCTTAGCTGTAAAAAAGGTCCCAGGCCGAAGCCGAGGCCTTTTTCACAGCTAAGAATAAAGAACCCCGAGGATTTTAATTGACTTAAAATACACCCGACCATAATAAGGATCCCTCATAATTAAAAGCTCTGTCACACCTGACTGATTATAGTAACATTATGCCTACCATGATAATTGGCTCTGTATTTGGTCAACAATAATTCTCCATTCCCGGCTTAGAATGTCGTGATCAAACAAAGAAGATAGTGTAGTAGTATGTTTTAATTTAGAGTAAAGCTTTTATATTTGAGCACCAAACGCATAGTTTTGGTGAAAACATCTAATAGCAAGCAATATATATATTTGTACATTCTGACGGTAGTATATATATATTACCAATATGCAACTATAATTTATGCACAACATTATACAAAAGCGGAGATTTAGGATCCCATGCCCTGGCGGCGTTACACCATACGACTTTTAAAAATAACCCTCAAAGTATTTATGCCCATATCTGTATCATGAATCAACGAGACAATGTTGGTACATATCTTTTATGGATCTATATGTCTTATCTTAATTTTCAGTCTTTTATAATTTTAAAAGTTAGGATGGTATTAACTTTTTATGACTAATGACTGCAAGTTAGGATAATATTTGCCAAGTCAAATGGGCCGCACATCCTGGAGTACACCATCAAACCATTCAAGATTTGATCAGACGATCTGAAAACTTAAACCCTTCGTGCTCATTCTTAATAAAACTTGGTCCTGAAGTTTACATTTTTTGTGTATGATCTACATACTAAATATGTTTTCAGAGACTGATACCCTTACACGGGCTACGAATGATGTGAGATCGGCATTTGGTACTGACTTTCAAGCCAACTGGGTATTTATAGTGACATGGTATGCAGTTCCTAACTACAACTATGAAATGTACTACGGTTATGAGCCCGCGTATGAAGCAATATTTAGGGTGACTATTATTTCATTATACAAATGTTAATCTCTGTTCATTTTGTGCTATGTGGATATCATGTTTATTTATTTATTTAAATCGATTTATACAGGGTGTATACACATTAGCAAAGATGTTATTTTTTAAAATATGTGCCCTGTTATATATTCAAAAATACAATACACTTCTAAAATATGTGATCTTGTAAATGGTATATATAACGATTAAAATATCCATAATCTAATCATAGTTACACTTAAAATAAATTGATCAAAGATCTTTGAAGTCTGGCGTAAGGACCCACCTCGTCTGAAAACTAGGGCTTCAGAAAAATCATTAAGCCTAAAAATAAAACAGGAAGACCATACAATAACCACCCGTGAGAACATACAATAATTTTGAGGGGAACAGCCATCCATACGATGTGGTAATACCCTTTGTTAGATCATGAAAAGCGTGATCATGTAGAGTAATCTCGGTCTGCTCCGAACAATATCAGAGAATGCCTCCGGCCTGAATTTGAGAATAAGTATCTGGATGAATTCTTTTTTTAAACGAATACATAGAATCTAATTTAAGGATAGAGCTTGTGAGCAGATTTCAGACTAAAGGACCGGTGTGCTCAAGTGAAGATGTATAAATAACTTTGTTGGCTTTAGGTAAAATTAGTTTCTTGTCTGAAGTGGATCTGGTGGAACGACACGCAATCTCACTGGTCATGGTAAACTTATCGGTAATATAATCAGGCAATAAATTGTTGAGTGATTTAAAAACAAGTAGTCCTTCAAAGTAATCTCTACGTTGTTTTATATTTAACCACCCTAAGTCTTTCACAATATTCACACCTCTAATGTCCCAGTTGGGATTATTTGTATTAATCCGTGCAGAAGCTTTTGAAACTTGTTTAAGTCTATTGAGGTTTGTATTAGAAGTAAATACTCAGACGGTCAAACAATAATCAATGTGATGCAGCTGGAACGACTGTCTAAGGCGCCTCGGTAATCCGATTTTGGGTGCAATTGTTCTACAAAGCCTGTCAATCTGGTTATTCCAATTGAGTTTGTAATCAATATAAATACCAATATCAATATCAATATCCAATTTTTTGTCTCGTCGAGTACATAATTGTAATTCAAATCATCTAATCTGACAATTTCATTGTGTATCATAACATTTTCAAATTACATATTATATCATTGAAGTGGAGGAAGGGGCTCTATAGAAAGTACGGCCAGTTATGTTAATAGTCGACCAAACAGATTCGACATTAGAATTATCCGTAAGTTCTGAACAATATTCATTGGAGATAGTTGATTTAACATATAGTGCCACACCACCTCCAACACCAGATACTCTGTCTTTTCTATGCAGGTTGTATACAGTTTTTCCTACTTCATCATCCAATATGATGTAATTTAATCACGTTTCGGAAACTGCTAAAATATCAAAAAATACCCTTTACACTTCTACTCACTCACTCACTCACTCACTCACTCACTCACTCACTCACTCACTCACTCACTCACGCACTCACTCACTCACTCACTCACTCACTCACTCACTCACTCACTCACTCACTCACTCACTCACTCACTCACTCACTCACTCACTCACTCACTCACTCACTCACTCACTCACTCACTCACTCTGGACATTATGCTTAGAAAAATTATTGAGGGTGTTGACAGATTTAGACTATGTCTTGAAAAGTTAATGCGAGGATGAACAAATTACCTTGGGAGCCAATTCTAGAAACAATAATGAGGTGAATAAAAAAACAGAAATATCACAGCTGGATCAAATAACTTTACATCCCCCGAAATTATTTAAGTGAAATATAAAATGTATTCTTAAATTCTAGCACTATAACAATTAATTACAACGTCAGCGTTATCTAATCTCACAAGACGTTAGGCAATCTTTATAAAAAATACAATTCCCATTAGTCAATCCCTGACATCGGAATTTGAATTTACAGAGCTCTTACGTATTTAACAATCCCTGCTACTCCCCAAATATCCCTTTCATTCAAATAATTACTGTGAGTGAATGGCCAGCGTGAAAATTGTGGTAAAGTAGCCTACATTAACATAACAGTTACTGAAAACTGAATTATCCACTTTCGGTGGATTCATCTTGGATAAGCTAACGCTGGCGTTAGCCAATCAAGTTTTGCCCCAGTGCTCTTGTAGATTGATTCATGTGTGCTTGTTTTATATGGTACATCTTGGTTAGCCACTTGACAGGTGATATTTAGATTGCGTAAACGTGATTAAGATCTGTGATATGTCATTATCATATTATGGTAACAAAACTAAGATAACAACTTTTTGAGGAATTTATTGTAGGTTTCACTCAACCCATACATTCATACTATTGGCCGTTCAAAATTTTCCACTCGGACTAAATTATAATTTAGAAATGCCCATTATCAAACCTTAAACATCCCAAATCGGTCTAATGATGCTCGCTGTTTGATTGTGATTTCAGGAAAACACATTTCAGCTTGTGTTAATAACAGATGGGACGATGTCGTTTAGTATGCTTAACTACGGAGATATGCAGTGGACAACAGGTTATTTACAAAATGGTCAAAATGGACTCGGAGGGAGAGAAGCTGTGGTAAGAGCTGTGTTATCGTTAACAGTGGTGAAGTAAAAAGGAAGAAGTAGTTTACTTTTTAAGTAAATCGTTTTTGCTTGGCATCCTATTAGAACACAGTTATAACACGGGTATGGAAGCTCTTAGTGATGAAAAGATATTGAACTGAAACCTTGAAGTATTTTTTCTCAAAAATATAAAACATACACTCAACAGGTTATTGCACGGAGCCTTTCAGTTATCACACGGGCATGGATGCGATTTAGTTTACTTCAAGCAGATGCTGATCATAGACCGATTACATAAACTTTCTGTTTTTTTAGGTTGGTGTTAACTTTGGTGATCAGGTAAATGCCATCATGGTAGATGGTTCATATACTGAAGAGATACTCAATATTGCTTCAACGACCAACGTATGCGTTCTAGGAAGATTGATGTTCGACCTGGATTGCAACCGGATAGAACCAACAGTACAATGTCGTAAGACAACTACTCTTAAACTATTGTCCCATTATTTTAATGCAGTCAAGTATGTAAAAATAAAATCACCAGTATCGGTGAAGAGTTGATTAAAAATAAACTTCTCAAATTATCATTATATATAATATAATTTACCCCACAGCCATCACCGAATGTGGAGACACCAAATGTATATATGGAACTTGTATTGACGACTGCTGTACTTGTGGTGGTGGCTACACCGGAACCCATTGCGACATAGGTAAGGAACATCCAAAGGGGGTTCTACATTGAAAGTGAACATTGATTATTTTATATCAAGGCATAACAATTCTAATCATTTTTCAATGTTAGATATGTTTTGCATTTTTGCATATCTGTCAGTTTTAAAAATACATCAATGTTTTATTTCATCATGTTCATTAATTTAATTATAAATTTGAAATGTACTGTTATATATTTACATATATGAATGGGCGTGAATCAAATCCACATATATATGTAACGATAACGTTAACAGCTATTCTTGCACTTGTGATGATTGACACACTATGGTAATGCATTTATACATGTTCTTGAAATATCAATCAACCAGTTTTAACAATGGGATGCAATTTAGAGGTTAGTTAAAACGCCTTTTACAAGTATGTTTAGAAAGGTTTTAGTACAACAAACAATTAGTCGTATTTAAATCCTGTGATAGCATTGTGTTACAATATATCAGTTACAGTTAAATACGCATTTACATTTTTTGCAAGTGCATTGTTACAAAGACAATTTTGATCTAAGCTATATAGATATCCACAATTATTTCAATATATTTATCTGATTACATCACAACAAACTTATCCTAAACATAGATATGTTTGAAAAATAACGGCTGGACTTCTTAGTTCTAACATCACATTTCAACCGTCTCAGTGTATCCTTCAAGTAGACTCTATGTTTTGGATTAATTGTTCCATTGCAACACATATTTAAATAAAAGTGTTATTATTTTACATGTTATCTGCTTAACCATGCAATTCAATTGTCATTATGTGTAAGCCTACTGCTCAGGAATTTAATTAAAGGTTAGGTTGATACAAACAAAATGTCATTAACCTTTATTGTCACTATCACAGTGGAAAACATACACCATACTCCAGCCTATCATGATTATGTTTATATGATGATAGTAGATCATGAAAAGTGATGGTGTTCAGCAAGTGGTCGTTTATTTCTGCATGATCTATTTTGCTTTTGCGTTCATGGATAATTTATAGCAACCCCCCCCCCCCATCGAAAATGAGTTAGGTGTGCGAAGCGACAGACATTATGCATAGTCTTTATTTAAAGATTAACCGTAAGTCCATAGATGCATGTAACACGCCACCTGGTGGAGCGAGACAAACAGGCACATGGAACAACCCACATCTGTATTTCTTCTGTATATGTTGATTTAATTATTCTATTTTGCTACATATTTGTTCAATTTATTAAAATATGGCCTGGTCCACTTAAGCATCAATCAAAATCTTAAAAATGGTTTATGCACACCTTTGACAACCCACACCTTTATCTCTCTCATCATACTCGCAGTACTCGTGATTTCACATAAACTATGACAAAACTTCAAGTAT
Organism: Flabesymbios commensalis; assembly: GCA_964017125.1. NCBI lineage: Eukaryota > Metazoa > Annelida > Polychaeta > Terebellida > Flabelligeridae > Flabesymbios > Flabesymbios commensalis. The sequence goes on from OZ024905.1 coordinate 18,250,389, forward strand.
TAATTACATAGGCTCTAGAACTAGATAATAGATCTACAGAAAACATAGAGAGTCTGTAATGTGCTTATTATTGTCTTTTTATATCATACCATCAACACCTCAAATACATGCATTAGAACCCTTGTGCCAGTTTCATGTATATCTGACAGAATTGATGGGACTTGATTCTCACCTGCATGAAGTAATTTATTTGGTGATTGAGTGTTCGGTTTCACATAAGTGAGTAAAATCATCTATTAATATCCCAGACATGGCCCGACGACGAGAGACTTGGTTTCCACTTTGCTATTTAATGCTTAAAGGGACATGCCCAGGTCTATATTCATATAAAAATCGGTGATTTTATTTTAGCCTGATAATATGCTCATAGACTAGAAGTGCAAAAGTTTTTAAATGTTTGTGCTGCGCATTCACCAGTTAGGCTAGATAAAGAGACGAAATTCCCGTATTTCTTATTTTTGACATGGTTGTCAATAGTTAGAAATCAGGAATTTCGTCTCTAGGCCTATATGTAGCCTAACTGGTGAATGCGCAGCACAAAAAAAAATGCAGTTCTAGTCTATGGACATGATTACATCGTATGGTCATTATTAAGCTAAAACAAAACCACCGATTTTTTTATGATTTTAGACCTGGGCATGTCCCTTCAAATCCCGTGGCCTTTCACTAAGATCATTCGGTGAGGATGAGTAAATATTATTTTACGTCGCATTCTGCACAATCACGGTAATATCGCAACACAAGGAAGCCCGATGTAGATGCTATGCCCTACTCCTTTTGAAAGACTACTAGGCTTCTTTACATGACACTATACCATAGGAAGCACTGCACATTCCAGGCCTTTAAACAGTTTGGAACACTTTCTATGCACAACCCTGATGCCAAAGATATGAACCGGTCAGCATTTCAGCTCAGCCACAAACTGGACCGAATGCGCCATCGTGAGGGTAGCTCCATTCATTCCAAGGCTTGACTTAATATCAAACACTATTACTGTGACGCTGGAGGTCTTGTAACAGCTGCCACATCAATGACTAATTTCCAATGGCATCGCTTTTGAGCTTAGGAACCGACGTATACCCCTGGCAGTCTGCCGTGAAGACTATGGTCAGACTTGAGGTTGCGAAATACCTTGGATGGTTGTAGTACACTGTATCATGCTATACTTGGATAGTGGCAATATTTGATTTAATTGAGGGGACTCCTACAGTAACAGTCTTGTATGTCGAACGCCCTTCTCTGTATTTAACAATCTTGGTGGGAACCATCTCCTTGTATATGTGAAACACATATCTACATGACCATTTTGAGCATTGTGTCATATACAAAAAAAATGCACACCTTGTGTAAGGCGTACCAGGTTCAATTAAGGAGACTTCTACTTGACTTTGTGTGCTTGAAAGAATTAAAGCTGCTCAACAAAAATGTAAAGTTATGTCAAGAGAATATGTGGGAAAATGCCTATTATTGATATTGTTTGCCAAAACTCCAATGCGAATCCACACAACAAAATAAATTATGGCATCAGCATTTAATAAGGGCCTATCTAGTGAAAGAATGCCGCTTCTGTGAAAATAATAATTCTATATATCAATGTCAATGTGACAGCTTAAACAAAGTCATGTGCGGAACAGCATAACATATTGCAATCACGTTTTTTAAATATTTGAGAGAGCGGTCTTTATTGATATCGTGTGACAGGTGTTTATCATGCATTGTGGATTATAAACTCTATGGCTATCTAAAGATCTCAGGAAACAATTGGAACAACCTTTTATACAATCTATGACCGCCGATTACTTCGGGAATGAACAACATCATTTGTTCATGATTTACTATGGTCATATAAACATAATCTGACGAAAAACCGAGTCTACGCGATTCGCAAACTCCTGGAGCAACACGAATAGGTCTTCATAATTTATCCAACATGCAGCAACGAGTGTGATTCCAGTCCATGTGTACACTTTACATACACTCATAATATGAATAGCTACTCTTGTACTTGTGATTAATTACCACACAATGATTATAGCCTAAGCACAAATATGTTGGCTTAATAACGGATTCATATTTTTTAAATTACATTTTCGCCATTCTATGTCGTTTTAAATGCATCCTTTAAGTCGACTCTATATTTTGAAATGATTGTTTTATTGTAAAACAAATCTCAGCTATTTTTTTTTCTTCTACATGTTAATTGTTTTTAACAATTCAATTTTAAATGATTGCGCACTGCTAATGTACTTAACTAGAGATAAAGTTGAGACTGATGCCATTACCCTTCATTCCCACTATTTCAGTATCACATGCAAAACAGACCACACTAATAAGCATTCATAATTTATCACACAGACATCAACGAATGTGATTCCAATCTATGTGTACATGGTACATGTTCAGATGAAGTAAATGGCTACTCTTGTACGTGTGATGATGGTTACACTGGAACCAATTGTGAAACAGGTTTGTAAAACGGGTTTGATTATATTTTTAAAACGAAATCTCAATTACTCATATGAGATTATTTGATGTGCCACATCAATCAGAATCTAAAATGTGTTGTTACACCTTTATTTTCACATATATTAATTAATGTGAATACACTCCATGTGTATATGGTACCTGTAAATGTACTGTGAACAGATACTCTTGTAATTGTGATGATGGCTACACTGGTAACACTTTCGAAACAAGTACACCTCCAGCATTGAAAATAAACATTTATACGTTACAATGATTGAAATCCAGTAATCACACTGTGCTGCAATTTATAAGTTAGTTTAAATGTATTTTACAGGTCTGCTATAAAGGTTCATTGCAAGCAAACAATTTATTTAAATTAGCTTGATTCTTAGCATGTGATAACATTGTGATACAATAGATCAGTTAGTTCAACTACCGGTTCACCCATTATCATTGTAATGATCAAATACAAGGGAAAGTTCAATCTAAATTGCAACATTTCAATATATATCTGCAATAAGTTCAATATATGTATGTTGATTACCACACAATGCACATAACCTAATAATAAATGTGTTTGCCAAATAACGGCAAGTTTTCACATTTTTCAAAATAACATTTCAACCATTACATTTTTTTAAATGAATCTATCAAATCGACTCTATACTTTGCAATGATTATTTTATTGTAAAACCTATCTAAGTAAAATTGCTTGTTCTTCTACATGGTATCTGTTTAAACAATTCAATTTTGAGTGATTGTGTTCTGCTAATGTACTTAACTATAGGTAAAGTTGAGCCCGATGGCATTACCCTTCATTCACACTATTTCAGTATCACAGTGCAAAACAGACAACACTAACTAAGTATTCATAATTTATCCCCCAGCCATGCCATGTGATTCTAGTCCTGTTGATCCACTGGCACATTTCTATGACTTCGGGGACGACTTTGGAGATACGGCTCCGCCAGGTACAGATGAATGGTGGAATATTGAAGGACCGGTCCCCGCGCACTTTCCATTCTTTTGCAAAAACAAGACGAGTATATATGTAAGTTGCCTTGATTTAAAGTAACAATGATAAGTTTTTATGGGTGAGTGGGTATAGGTTTGTTTTGTTTCATGACATTTTAATACTAGAAGCCATGTAGGCCTAGTCCTTGGTTCAGATAACACTAATAGCAAAAAATCGCAATTGGTACCGAAAATGTTTTTTATTTTTATTTAGCCATACATCTCAGGACTATAAAATGTTATGATGGACCTCTGCAAGTGTAAGCTTAAGGTTATAGAAATTACTTTGTTCACATCCGCTATCGTGGTATTTTAGTGACTTTCTGAGCGAATATCCCCTTTAAAACATCCTATGCGTGAAAATCATTATGATGCCTCTGAGGAGACATTCCCAAGGCAGCAATTCGTCTAATAGATAGTGACTAAAGGCACAATTATGACTAAACATACACCTAACGTGATTTAAAGGTATTTATAATTCGCGACAGTCACCCTTTAACCCTTACAGTGCCGGGACCGTCAGATTCTGACGATTAAAGTCGCTTGTAATGCTTTAATTGCTTGATCCACTGGCACATTTCTATGACTTTGGGGAAGAATTTGGCGATTCCGCACCGCCAGGTACAGATGAATGGTGGAATATTGAAGGACCGGTCCTCACGCACTTTCCATTCTTTTGCACGAACAAGACGAGTATATATGTAAGTTGCCTTGGTCTAAAGTAACAATGATACATTATTATGGGTGAATGGGTAGGTTCGTTTTATTTCATGACATTTTAATACTAGAAACCATGTAGTCCTTGGTAGAGACAGCAAAAAATCCCAATTGGTACCGAAAATGTTTTTTATTGTATTTAGCCAAACATCTCCGGAGAATAAAATGGTGATGGAACTATGTAAGTACAAGGTTAAGGTTGGAAAAATTACTTTGTAAATAAGCGCTATCGTGTTATTTTAATGACTTTCTGGGCAAATTGCCCTTTTAAAATCCTATGAGTGATGATCAATATGATGCCTCGGAGGGGACATTTACAAGCCAGCCAACCTATGTGATCTATGTCTTTTTCACGGTGATATCGCCGACTCATCTTTCATGGTGCTGCACATTTACAAATATTAAATTGCATCTACCAATAAACTGACTCATTGCACATTTTGTTAAGGTCTTCTTAGAGCTTGAGTGCATCTAGATGCTTTCGAATGTATTAATAGCAAGCAGTCATCAAGGAATCCCTTCAGACATATCTATATGTAGATAAGAAATAAAAGAGACCTAGTATGATACCTTAAAGTACACCTGAATGGATTACTCCCGTGAATGTATGCATGCCGTCAATGTTTCAATGCGGTCAATTAAAAATTGCTTAATCCATGTGTGTGTATTACCTTTTATATGATAATGCTGTAACTACCGGATTCGGTGACACATTTTATCGAAAAACTTGCAGAAATCAACTACTGCAACATCCACTTGACTGCATCGATTGAGTGTTACTGATATTATTCAATACAAGAAGCAGTAGACTAAGTCCAGGCAATAAATACTTTTTAATTGACAAAAATGGTAAAAGAGGTTTTTCAAAAGAATTTGACACTGTTGGGTTATGTGAAAACACCCATAAAGCCCAACCCGAATCCTCCTTGGAGAGAATCCAGTTTTTGTATAAAATGCAAAATGGCCGCCAGTAATGTATGTATTTTGTAATAAATTGCTATCATTTGAAAACTAAGCATCGTAGAGCCACATATAATATGTCATTTCACACCAATTTGTTTAAGGGATTTCAATTTAAAATTTCTAAGAGGTCAAACTGAGGTCATTTTCAAGGGAAAATTACACCCAAACAATGTGAATAATTTGCATTTTCGAAGTGCACAAATGCCAAAATATTGATAGAACAAAAATGTTAAAAAATGTTTTTTTCAACATAATTTGACTCCATGAGGCTGTTTTAAACAACACATAAAGCCTCAATCCTCCTTGGGGAAGGCCTCGTTTTCTGGTAAAATCAATAATGGCCGCCATTGAACCAGTAATTTATATATTTTTTAAATAAATCACTATCATTTCAGAACCAAACATAAAATGTTAATGTACAACAAAGTTGTTCTCTTTGCAATGACCGCAACAAAATGCGTCAAAATGTAAAATAACGGGTGCGATAACGGAAACATCACTTTTCTGCGCGCCTGATGTTACCGAAATTGTCTTATTTGTTATCCCTGACCATCATACTGTAGAGGTACACAACTTTATCTTGATCATAGGAAATTTTTTGCCAAAATTATGGCAAAAATGACTTTTTTGGTGATGGCTATAGATGCAAGATAAAACAGTTGTGGCGACGGAAACAACCTCTTTCGTGGTCTACAGGATCTGTACCAACATAAAAACACCTTATATTGATATTAGAATTTTGCTACTAGTCTATAATGTATCCAGCTAGACTATTCGTCTGGCTACATTATACGGTTCTACAGAGCAACAATATGCTCTATGCTCTATCTTCATTGTCGTGAAAATTAGTCATTTGCGTATCTCTTGACACATACTGTAGATCTGATCATTTTCGCTTATTTAAATTTTCTCGAATTTCTCATTTTTAGGACTTTTAGAATTCGCGATTTTTTTTATTTTTCTTTAGTAGCGCTATCTTGTAATAATTTTTGCGAGATTCTTGAATGCGTCTTCCTCGCGAAATTTTCGCAAATTAAAACCTCGCGAATATTACCAGATCTACAGTATTCAATCTTAAGTGTGTTTGTTTTTAAGTGCGAACGGAAATCGTGTTGATGGTGTAAAATGATGTTTTCTGTCCAGTTATCGCATTCAATGTCTAATTTCCACGAGTGGGAAAATTAAATTGTATTTTATATACAGAAGCTGTCAATCGTGCAAGTAAAAAGCATGGTAAAGAAAGAAATAAATGGCCCAATAATCTATGGCTTCTTCCTGGTATCAGGGGACTGCTGTTTTGATGTTGGCACACCGTCTACGATGGTGGCCGAGCTTTGGGACAGCACTGGCTCGGCTCTTGTTTATTAGGTTCTATCTCTGTATAAGACCCTGGCCTAAACTGGATTAAAACACACCACTGCATTATTTTCGTAATTGCTGACCTAGTAGTCAGGTGAGACCGAGCTGTTGATTGTGACTGATCCTCATTATGTTCGAGTGTGTTTTAAGTCAATTAAAACCATCGGAGTTCCACATTCCTAGCTTTGCAAAAGGCATAGGCCTTCGGCCTCGACCCTTTTCACAGCTAAGAATGTAGAGCCCCTCGAGCTTTATCCTATACGTATACCACGGCGTCTGTCACAATGCAGAACTACCTTGTGTATTCCGCAACTTGCCTTGTCCTTGATGTAACATGCCTTGCAACATGCCTTGTGGCTCGTATATCCCATATGGGGCCTGACGTCATGTGGCATTTCCAGCAATGATGGCACAATGCATGATGTGAGTTCCACCATCCATTAAATACGATGCTCCACATAGCCTACCACAAGGAACAATGCTATGTATAGCCTACCACAACTCACAATGCAACGTATCACAAGACATGATGCAATGTAACCACCATAAAGCACAATGAAATGGACCACAACGCACCATACAATGTACACAACGCACAATGCAATGTATCTCAAAGTACAATGACATGGCCCTCAACGCACAATGCGATGCAACACAGCGCACGGTGCAATGTACCTCAGCGCTTAATGGAATGTGCCACAACGCACAATGGAATGTTCCATAAACCACAATGCAATGTGGCACAAAGCACAATGACATGGCCCTCAACGCACAATGCGATGCAACACAGCGCACGATGCAATGTACCACATCGTATAATGCAATGTGCCACAACGCAATGTTCCACAAAGTACAATGCAATGTGCCACAACGCACAATGCAATGTGCCACAACGCACAATGCAATGTGATTTTTGACATTGATTTATCCCACATATATATAATATATATATATATATATATATCGCATACTCTCCCCACAAGAAATGCCCCAAGCCATTTTGATAATCTGGAAATCATTTAACAATGTTAAACCTGATTTATTTGCTTTGGCTCTGCCACACTAGGTTTTTGGCGTTCCGGCTTTTTGTTGACAAACTTGGTTTGGCCTGAATTATGACACATGATCATGCTGAGGATATGTGCGTCTCGGAGTTACATTGATAGATTATGTTATTGATTGATTCTAATTTAGGGATGCATTATTTTTTTTTTGCAGATTTCTAGAAACGGATTGGTGAGTTTTGACAGGGAGGTGATGCAATATTTCCCTTGGTTGTTGCCAATTACAAGTGACAATAATAACTTCTTGAAATGGACAGACACATTTATAGTTCCCTTTTGGGCTCACGGTGATACTCGAGATGTTGGCCAGCTCTACTATAGAGCAACTACAGGTAAGAAGCAATAGACATGTAGTGGTCAGGTATATTTATGACAATACGACAGGTGCAGCTATCATGTTTTAACCCCCCAGACTTTATCATATATAATACAACAATAGTATTGTATTCTCAAAATACAATGTTTTCGACACTTTACTACTGATCACTGTGCTTGGCGTTGTTATTTATTCAACATATAAGTTGTCAGTACCACATTAAACTTAAAAGCTGTCTATATCACATGGACATATATTTAGCATTATTTGCTTTCTATTGCATTTTAAAAAGTTTAGAAAATAGAAAAACCAAAGCAGCGCACGAAATACGTCAGCGACGTTGGTTCAACGTTGGGCGTACGTTTACGTCTAGTCATCTTCACCAAGGCGTCGGACAGTCTGACATAATGTCAGAGACGTTGGAGTAACGTCAGACTATATAAGAGACGTGGATTTAATGTTCTGTTCACATCACGTTTACGTCTTCAAAAAATTAATTGACAGAAATATGTATAGATATGGGATATGGGGGGGGGGTGTGTGGTAATTTGAACATGGAATTGTTTGAATGTAAATATGACCGGAGGGGGCACGTTGACGCTAGTTTCATTCTATATCCCAGAGGTTTAATCTGCAACTAAAGGAAACTGGCTATTTCTAGTTTCAAAGTACCACCATGCTCACTATAGCCCGGTATGCAGAAACTGTGGTATACTGAACGGCTACACCGAAACTTCTAATTTTGCTTTATGTGGGAATTATTTAACAGATTGGCCATTAAGGGATAACGTCCCACCATAGGGGGGACACGAAATATTATTTATTGGTCACGAACAACTATTTCATGGCCATGAAATAAAATAAACAAAAATAAAATCTCTTGGTCTTGAAACAGACATCGTAGTTTCATTTGATCTAATATGAGCAATAATTAAGAATGATCAAGATACTGCTGGTGTATTTAAAACGTACTTCACACATATCACTCCTAACCTTGCCAAACCACACACGTTTATTTCAAATGTTTTAGCATAATTTGGGTGATGAATTCAAACCTATTTTGCACTATTCACCTTCAAATTAACAAAAAAAACAAAATGGCCGCACAATTTATGGTTTTGATATATGATTTGGAGTAGATAAATTCATTTCTGATGTCGTTTGAATCATATGGCCCATATTTGACCTTAGAATCCAAGATAGCCACCGATTTTGAAATATTTACAATTATAATCAGTTCGAACTTATAATTTATAAACCAAAATGTCAATTTGATGTTGACCCATCTGGGACGTCAGCTCACTCATGCTATAATTTTTATGTATAGCAATATGTGTATATATGACTGTTGCTGCAAGGTCTGCGACCTAGCCTATATAGACCTTGCTGTAGGGAAGATGATTTTATCGATTTCAGTCGCTTTATGAACTATTTTGATTACACAAAATTAGCAAACACCTTAATATCCTTTTATTATATTAGTTGGTAGTACTCAGACACTGATCTTGACAACTGTTGAGCAACTGCAGCTTATTAAATCCAAGTAAGCATCTGGGACATGAACGTATCTCATAAGTACAGGATGCAACCCCATACGTGTCGACAGGTGGAATTTATGGCTGAGGTTCAGTGGCTTTAAACCAGGTCAATGCTTGCAAGTGACAATTTGTAATGTAGTAATGTAAAGCATCGCTTGTTAGTAGTAATACTTTCTTCAATGTCTTCATCAGTTATATTGGTATATTACTACCTCTTGATTCGTATATCAAGAACACAAATTTCTCACAATGAATCTCAGGCTCCCCTGTTATCAAGTCCTGACACTAGCTCAACATTTCTGAACAAAATAATTTCTTCGCGTGGCCAGCTAGAAATGGAATAAATATGGAATAACATGAGTGACAGCACATTCAGATTGTAGATTCCAAGCTGTTAAGATGGGTTTGGCTGGGGTTTATTTGCTGGTGACGGCTTTTATGTGCACATCGTTGTTATCAGGGTAGTGAGCCAGTAGGAGCTCCAACACATCTGTGTCTTTGTTCACATAACAACATCGGCTGAAGGAGTGTGTGCTCAATGTAATTTCAAGGGCATATCTGCCTCATCATGTGAGTTTCCTTAGCCTTTTGAACCAACCTCGAGTCTGTTTCACAATACATTAGTAATTTCTGCTAAATCACCAGCTGCGATAACACTTTTGATCCAGGTGAATTCATAATTAACTCCTTAGTTACATGTTACATGTAAGTCAGCCTTGTTTTTGGGTCACATGGGAAGCCCTTCCAGTCCTGAGGCACAGGGACATTTTATGTTGCCATCAGCTTTGCTTTTTCAGGCTCGATGTTTTATTATTAATTCCTATCAGTCAAAGATTACGTCAATCCTAGAAAATTATCTATGCCTACCTTATCGGGGTACAACGTTAACTTTTCGAACATTTTACATTTGCTATTTTGATTGGCCATCTATTATATGTTTGGTTAACAATATGTTCAGGACACCAGAGTCTCTTGCATAGTTCATCATAGTTCAAACCCTTTCCAGCTTCAAGGATCTCTCACTTCGAAAAAGGTTTAGGAATATTCGAGATTGTCCAATGCCTTTTCTGACTTCGTTAGGCAGCATGTGCATACTAGCCAGATAAACGGCTCCCCATTTGGCATAGCTCGTGTGCTAATATTCGTGAATAGAGATAAACGAAGATCCCAAAATTGTGTAAGAGTGAACAAAGGCAGTGTGCTTACCAACTCCATATATTATGTGTACAGAAGAGCAAAGTTTGTTTTTTCTTTGACAAAACATACTGAAGCCTCTTTAAACATTTATGTCACTGAAATTTCTGTAAGTTTCCGCAAATTACCATCACAGTGAGCCAAGTGGTACTTCCTTTTATTTATTTGATCTAGGAATCCCATTAATCCCTTTGAAAGCGGGGACTGACTTTAGAGGTCATAATCAGACGTTTATGCAGGTCAGAATATGAAGTCTAAAGTCGATCCACGCATCAGAGGTATTCAAATGAAGCAGAAAAAGCTAATTAAGACATTTATGATGCTTTCTTTGGTCTCCATGGTTTATACAAGAACATGTCAGCACACTAGGGGGTAATAGTGGCAAAATAACATATCACAATGCCGGGAATGTGATTTCGTCAGTTCTCTTGCCCTTTTCGTAGTCCTAGCTTGTGAATGCCGGCTCTGTAGTCATCAGTCCCAACAATCCACTTTCTGTTCATAGTTTATTAATCCAGTAGAATCATGGTGTCGGCCAATCTAATCGTTTTCATAAACTTCATAACGATGTGCAAAAACCACCTCGCTGTAAGCGAAGAATCTGTATGCGACCATTTATCCTCTACCATTCTTGAATATAGATCTTCGTCAGCAGTTAAAACAATACATTGTCTTCGTGGACTGTTCTATACTGTGCTCAGTGTGTTGTATTAATATGCAGAACTAAAAATCTAAAGCATGTGATCTATCGTTTTCATTGCAGATTATGTTGACAGGGTATTTAGATACACATAATATTGCACTTATGTGGGAATTATTTATTATCCCAAAATATATATAATCATTTATACTATGTCCTTTGATATATTTTAGAAACATAATCTGAAGGGTAAAATAGTATACATCATTTGCACACACAAATCACAACAGACAATATTTTAGCCCTTTTCTTATTTGCCATTTTGATTTGACCATTTTCCCTGCATTCCACTTTGCGTTGTGTCGATGTGCTTTTCACTGTTAGTATTTTATTGTATGTTTATATCATGTAAATGTACATATATCTCTATCATGTTTATCAAAAATAAGTCTGTTATCACCTGTATTTGTGTCCATAAAATATATGTATGTATGTGTCGGTCTGTCTGTCTGTCTGTCTGGTATGGTTCAGTATAGGATACAGCCCGAGGAGCTCTCCATTCTTAGCTGTAAAAAAGGTCCCAGGCCGAAGCCGAGGCCTTTTTCACAGCTAAGAATAAAGAACCCCGAGGATTTTAATTGACTTAAAATACACCCGACCATAATAAGGATCCCTCATAATTAAAAGCTCTGTCACACCTGACTGATTATAGTACCATTATGCCTACCATGATAATTGGTTCTGTATTTGGTCAACACTAACTCTCCATTCCCGGCTTAGAATGTCGTGATCAAACAAAGGAGATAATGTAGTTGTAAGTTTTAATTTAGAGTAAAGCTTTGAAAGTCATTTTATATTTGAGCACCAAACACATAGTTTTGGTAAAAACATTTAAAAGCAAAATATATATTTGTAAATTCTGACAGTAGTATATATATATTACCAATATGAAACTATAATTTATGCACAACATTATACAAAAGCGGAGATTTAGGATCCCATGCCTTGGCGGCGTTACACCATACGACTTTGAAAAATAACCCTCAAAGTATTTATGCCCATATCTGTATCATGAATCAACGAGACAATGTTGGTACATATCTTTTATGGATCTATATGTCTTATTTTAATTTTCAGGCATTTATGATTTTAAAAGTTAAGATGGTATCAACTTTCTATGACTAATGACTGCAAGTTAGGATAATATTTGCCAAGTCAAATGAGCCGCACATCCTGGAGTACACCATCAAACCATTCAAGATTTGATCAGACGATCTGAAAACTTAAACCCTTCGTCCTTATTCTTAATAAAACTTGGTCCTGATGTTTACATTTTTTGTGTATGATCTACATACTAAATATGTTTTCAGAGACTGATACCCTTACACGGGCTACAAATGATGTGAGATCGGCATTTGGTACTGACTTTCAAGCCAACTGGGTATTTATAGTGACATGGTATGCAGTTCCTTACTACGACTATGAAATGTACTACGGTTATGAGCCCGCGTATGACGCAATATCTAGGGTGACTATCATTTCATTATATAAATGTTAATTTATGTTCATTTTGTGCTATGTGTATATCATGTTTATTATATGTGCCCTGTTATATATTCAATAATACAATACACTTCTAAAATATGTGATCTTGTAAATGGTATATATACAGATTAAAATATCCATATCATAGTTACACTTATAATCAATTTAATAAAGACTGCCTAATGCACATGTTATTATGTGGATATCAGATAACAGATAAAAATGGCATTGCCATGAGAGTAGTGCAAATAACAGTTTCCCGCAAAAGCAACCAGAGATGAAAAAAACAAGTAGTAAAAAATTACTCTGGAATAGCGTAGAAACTTAAGTAACATTAGGACATCTTGACATTTGCACAGGATATAATACATGTAAACACAAGCTTTTCATAAAAAAATGCCATAGCAAGAAAAATACTTTGAAGTGCACAATATTTGTAATATCAGCATACAAATATAGGATATAAAATATAGGTTCATTTATAGTGCCATGAAAGTAGGAAAGTATTATTTGTCAAAACAATACAATCACACATAAAACGTAATACATACCTTGATGGTGCATAAAATATTTCAATTTACGTATTTGGATCACACTATTTTAATCACGATAACAGAAAAGTACCACATATGCAATATTAGACTGGAAAAAAAACAATCTTGGGAAAAAAAATTGATTAAAGATCTTTGAAAACTGGCGCAAGGACCCACCTCGTCTGAAAACAAAGGCTTCCGAAAAATCACTAAGCCTAAAAACAAAAACAGAAAGAACATTAAAAAACCACCTGCGAGAACATACAATAATTTTGAGGGGAACAGCCATCCATACGATGTGGTAATACCCTTTGTTAGATCATGAAAAGCGTGATCATGTAGAGTAATCTCGGTCTGCTCCGAATAATATCAGAAAATGCCTAAGGCCTGAATTTGAGAACGAGTATCTAGATAAATTATTTTTTAAACGAATACATATAATCTAAAAATAGTTTATTGTCTGAGTTAGATCTGATGGAACGACACGCAATATGACTGGTCATGGTGAACTTATCAGTAATATAATCAGGCAATAAATTGTTGAGTGATTTAAAAACAAGCAGGCCTACAAAGCAATCTCTACGTTGTTTTATATTTTACCACCCTAACTCTTTCACAATATTCACACCTCTAATGTCCCACTTAAAATTACTTGTAATAATCCGTGCAGAAAATTTTGAAACTGTTTAAGTCTATAGAGGTTTATATTAGAAGTAAACACTCAGACGGTCAAACAATAATCAATGTGATGCAGTTGGAACGATCTGTCTAAGGCGCCTCGGTAATCCGATTTTAGGTGAAATTGTTCTACAAAGCTTGATAATCTGGTTATTCCAATTGAGTTTGGAATCAATATCAATACCAATATCAATCTCAATATCCAATCAGCTGGTAAATGATGTTCAGGATCGATCGACTTGTTAAACAAAGGCGTGAGGCTGGTCAGCAGGGCATGTGACCCATCTTTAATCAGTTGCGAGTCAAACCCTAGAAAGACTTCTTTTTATTCGGTCGATAATTTTGAAATATAAGACTCAACTTTACTGAGCCCTATTGGTCTTAATTTGAAGGTGTAAATATATTCAGGTAGGGACCAGTGAAGTGTAGGATCCCCAGAAAATGTCTTGTGGGTTTTGAGTCCAATATTTGAGAAATAATCATTGAATTTTTTAGCAGATATGGGAGAAGGAGCTGATTTGTTTATTTTGTATCAAATACCTAATTACTTTCTGCATCTCTTTAGTGGATTTGGATTGATTGATTTGGCCAGTGCAATTATCAGATTTGGCTTTTCGTATGTCATTTACAACTCTACTTCTTGTCTGCTTATATCCCATATACAGTACTTTATTGTCAGTAGTTTTTAATTTTTTTACACAAATAATCACGTTTATACATTAGAAGTAAGATATCACGGCTCATCCAGAGGTTATTCCTTGCCTTGACTCGGTAGGTTTTGAGAGGAGCATGCTTATTCATAATATCAGTTATTTTCAGACCACATACCATCTGTGTCTAATTCGGCTTGATTTTTAACTAATGAGTCAATATGTTATTTAATTATATCTTCAAATAGCTGAATGTCAAAGTGTTTTAAATCGCGGGTGGTTATTCATTTAGGAGATGAATTGTTAACATGACTTTGCTTGATAATGTTTACCACATATAGAGCATTTAAGTATTCCTGATGAGCGATGAAATTGCGGGGTTGATGTGAAAATTAGCTCCAGGGTTGTACCGGTATTTAAAGTTCGTCGAGTAGGCTCCGTTATGAGTTGGGAGCAATTTAAAATTAGTTCAATGAGATGAGCTGGATTTTTTGTCTCGTCGAGTACATAATTGTAATTCAAATCATCCAATCTGACAATTTCATTGTGTGTCATAACACTTTAAAAATTACATATTATATCATTGAAGTGGAGGAAGGGGCTGCATAGAAAGTACGGCCAGTTAGGTTAATAGTCACCCAAACAGATTCGACATTAGAATTATCCGTAAGTTCTGAACAATATTCATTGGAGATGGTTGATTTAACATATAGTGCCACACCACCTCCAACACCAGATACTCTGTCTTTTCTATGCAGGTTGTATACAGTTTTTCCTACTTCATCTGTTCATCATCCAATATGATGTAATTTAATCACGTCACTCACTCACTCACTCACTCACTCACTCACTCACTCACTCACTCACTCACTCACTCACTCACTCACTCACTCACTCACTCACTCACTCACTCACTCACTCACTCACTCACTCACTCACTCACTCACTCACTCACTCACTCACTCACTCACTCACTCACTCACTCACTCACTCACTCACTCACTCACTCACTCACTCACTCACTCACTCACTCACTCACTCACACACTCACTCACTCACTCACCCACTCACTCACTCACTCACTCACTCACTCACTCACTCACTCACTCACTCACTCACTCACTCACTCACTCACTCACTCACTCACTCACTCACTCACTCACTCACTCACTCACTCACTCACTCACTCACTCACTCACTCACTCACTCACTCACTTACTCACTCACTCACTCACTCACTCTTTCATTTATTTTAAGGTCTAGCCATCATTTTTTTCATAATATATGCTCGTTTTGACATGATTATCGTTTTCATATGACTTTGCTGTAGAAAATAAGTTTACATAATTTCTGACAGCAGATGCCACAACGTACTCAAGCCCAAAAAAGCTAAACGATTACGGTAGTAGCCTATATAAGAATCAGTGCAGTTTAGACTTTAATTACATCATCGGTGCTCGGTACATGTAACACAAAACTGTAGTATATTTTTATTGTGCCTTATTTAAGAGTTATGTGATCATGACGATAATAAATTTTAATACTGATATTGGAAAAAATGTGAGCCCAAATTACACAAAATTAGGCCAATTTAGGCAAAAAATAAAGTTAACCGATACATAAATGAAGGTGGTAGTGCAGCTAATCGGTCGACAGTGGGTGCTGGACGGGGACGCGGGACTGGTATTCAACAACAGGGTTTAAATTCAACACCAGGTGGCGCTAGCGCTCGTGATGACAGGCACTAGGACGGGCCCCAGCCTATACACGGTAATTGAACGTACTATCTTGGAACGTGAATGGATGGACGGAAGCAAATGCTGTTCTCCGACGGGAAATACTTCTCGGGTTAAATGCTGACATTATATGTTAAAGTGAAACCCATCTCATTGGTGAAGAAACAATATTCGTTGATAAATATACGTAGTATGGTCACAACAGACCAAGAAAACATGTAAATATAAAGGTTCTGGTGGTGTAGGTGTATTCATAAAAAATCAACTATTTGAAGAATTTGATGTTAATACTGTTGATAAATCGTTTGATGGCATTCTGAGTATCCAGCTTCGGCATAAAATCACAGACTTCACATATATTGTAGTATCATGTTATCTTGCGCCAGAAAAAATCACCCTGGAGTAATAACACACAGTTCTTGTCGCACTTAGTCGCACAATTATATATGTGATATTATATTTACACGATATATTGAGCAGGTGATTTTAACGGTCGTGTTGGCGAATTTCAAGCTACAATAGACTCTATAGCTGACGTGCCACAACGCGTGGCAGTGGATAATACTGTATAACAGTATTTGCAAAATTTGCCTCGTTTCGTGATGCAGGATTTCAAACTTACACAAAACTTTATGAGAGTTGCGTCGTGCCTATAATGGTTTATTTTTCAGGTATATGGGGATTTTTGAAATATCCCGCGATTGATAAACTGCATAGCAGGGTTGTAGGTTTTATCTAGGTTTACATGCTAAAGCACCAATTTCCGCACTTCAAGCAGAAATAGGTTGGATGTTATCAAAAACCGTCATTTTCTAAATATTTTTAAAAAATGGAACAGTTATAGCAAAATGGATGTACACAGAATAGCCTATAAAGTTTTATTCGGGACATTAAACAAAAAGTTAAAAGTTGGACTGACGAACTTAGAAACATAATGTCGAATTCTTTAATGTCACGAACTGAAATTAAATGTGTTGTATGATCTTCAACAAATTGCAAGTTGCAAACTTCTGAATGGGGAAAAATGTACTGAGCAAACGTAAACTTAGAAAATTTAAATCATATAAAACCACATTTGATGCGGAGAATTTCGCCTGTAAATTCTTTCCAAAACGAGATAGAGATAGAGACAGGCAGATACATAAAATATATCACCGGAAAATAGATTTTGTCTTTTTTGTGTAAATATACCTGAAAATGAAAAACATTTAATTTGTATAGGCCAATCTATGATGTATGTAGAGAAATAATGTACGACAAGATTACCCTAACTCCCCACATTTTACTTTACTTGTTAACGAGAACAAATTCATGTATGCAATATTTTGTAATGATAAATGTGTCCCGGATTTTGTAGATATAGCCTGTAGTAAGAGAATTGCATTGTTATACAACTGATTATTTTATTATATATATATTTTTATATATATATGTACTAATGTTCGTAACTATGGTAAAACAAACTACAGTCTGGTGTCAAATAATGGCATGCTACATGTAAATTACTATTTAACTACATATATGTTTTAATTTTGTATATACAAATTATATTAAAACACCCACGTGACGTTATTGATTAAATTGTACTCAAACTGATATATAAGCCCAAGATAGGCTGGGTGTTCTAAAAATATTATCTAAAAACACTGTATAAATGTATTATGCACATATCAGTATAATAAACAATACTACTACTATTTATAGAAGGTAAAATAAGTTCAGACTCAGACTCAGACAAATTTATTCGATTTTCTACATCATACAAAGAAACAACAAAACAACAACAACAACAACACAATTCAGAAAACCAGGAGACTTCTACATAGACTTTAGGTCGCTAGCGTAGAAGCCACCTAAAAAAATAATATATATATATATATATGTATAGAAATAATTGACTTAAGAAAAGTATATTACAGCAAATGTAGCCAATTAGCTGTAGTGTGTTCATAGTACAAAAAACTACACATGTGAGCAAACAAAACAATTGACCAAATTACAGTTATTTGAATAATTTTCAATAAAAAAACGTTTCATATAGATCATTAAACCAGAGAGACCGTGTGTATATAATTTATCTTTTATAATATGAGGACAACTGTTAATAATAGTTACAATACGATATGCAATACATTTGTTTACAAATTCATTTTTTATACGAAAGTCGATATATCGATCTTGGTTTCTGGTGTGGTAATTATGTGGATTTTTATTAAATATCAATGTTAAAAAATAACAATTTAAGTTTCCATTCAGGTACCGATAATAAAATTTCACTTGCTGTATTTTTACCATATCTTCGAATTTTATCAATGAAAGTTGTTTTAATAGAGGTTCCGAATGAGCGAAAAGTTTACTAAACGTAATGATCCTTAAAACTTTTTTCTGTAGCAAAGAAATATTATTATGATGATCACCCCAAGCCAATAAACAATAGGTCATGTGAGGTAAAATTAGAGAATTATATAACAGAACTAAGATATCAGTTGGCAATGTATGTCTTAATATCATAAATAGT
Organism: Flabesymbios commensalis; assembly: GCA_964017125.1. NCBI lineage: Eukaryota > Metazoa > Annelida > Polychaeta > Terebellida > Flabelligeridae > Flabesymbios > Flabesymbios commensalis. The sequence continues at coordinate 18,269,320 of OZ024905.1, forward strand.
CCTATAGAACGAGACATTCTACTAGCAATATAGTTGACATGAGAATTCCACTTCAAATTCTTATTAATTATTAAACCGAGAAAATTAAAATTATCAACCTTTTCAATTTCAACACCATTTATAGTTATTATTGGATAAATAATTGACTTTTGACTCTGATGGAAAAACATACATTTGGATTTTGAAATGTTAAGTGACAGTTTATTAAGTTCAAGCCACAAAAATAATTTATCTAATTCTTTATTGATTAAATTTACATGTTTTGCATCAATTTTACTGATGATAGTAGTATCATCAGCAAACAGCATAAAGTTAAAAAGTGTACTTGTATCTACAAAATCATTAATATATGTTAGAAAAAGAAGGGGGCCTAGGATTGATCCCTGTGGAACCCCCGTCGTGATTTGTGCTATTTCGGAATTTTGGTTGTCAAAACGTACATATTGCTGTCTATTAGAAAGATAAGATGCTAGAAGATCTTTAGAAATACCTGAAATACCTAGATATGAAAGTTTATCCAGTAATATATCATGATTTAATGTGTCAAAGGCTTTTGACATGTCCAAAAAGACTCCAACAGGGACCTTCCCTTCTTGCATCAAAAATGCAATTTTATCTATCAATTCCAAAGCAGCAAATTCAGTTGAATGTCCTTGTCTAAAGCCATATTGACTGCTATAGAGTAATTTGTTACATTCAAAATAGGCATACAGTTGCGAGTAAACAATTCTTTCAAATATTTTAGATAAAGATGGTAAAATAGATATAGGTCTATAATTCGAAAAGAGTGTATTGTCACCTTTTTTGTATAAAGGAACAACTTTAGCATTTTTTAGTTTATCTGGAAAAATTCCTGTCGTTAACATTTGATTAATTAAAACAGTTACTGGTTGAACAATTTCCGATTTGATAGATTTTAATAAAGAATTGGAAATACCATCTACACCACAGCTGGTTTTATTTTCCAAATGATCAATTACTTTGATATTATCAATATCACTGATAATATTAAAATTAAAATCAGGTAAATATTGTTTATATGATTTATCAGGATGTATTTTAATTTTACTTGCTAGTTCGGGACCAATATTTGTAAAAAATAGATTAAACTGATTTGCAATTTCTGTCTTATCTTTAAAAGTTTTATTGTTCCACGTGAAAAAATCAGGGATATCAGTATGCTTCTTTGTATTTATTATGCTACTTATAGTTGACCAAGTTTTTTTTATATTATGTTTAAAATTCTGAAAACAAGATCTATAATAAGATTACTTGGCGTCTTTAATTAGACTTCCAAGTATTTTATTATAACTACGGGGGTTTGATTTGATACTTGAAAGTTCATTAGATTCCGGTTCAGACATACGCAAAGCTTTATAGAGTTTGTTTCTAAATTTTATTGACTTCAGGATTCCTTGTGTTATCCATGCGGACTTTTTAGTTTATACTTATTGAAATTTACTGTTTTGTTTTTAAAATGTGTGTCTTTTATTTCTGCAATGCAGTTATTGAAAATATTATAATTGCTATTAGGATCAGCATCTGGACTTAAGTCTAATTTACCAAGTATATTAGATGTTTTTAGTTCTTGTTTAAAGTTATTTATGGATTCTAGGGTCTGTTTTTGCACAATAACAACTTTATTATTTTTTCTGTGTAGGGGATGTAAATTAATGCTGGCAAAATATGGCTGGTGGTCAGAGAATCTATCAGTAAGAATACCAGAAGTACATTGTACAGTATTTGAAGATAACTTACAAAATATATTATCGATTAATGTACCTTTTGTATCAGTAAGTCTAGTTGGCAACGTAATTAAAGGCAAAAAACCATGAGAAGTCACAGCATTAAAAAAATCGCCAACAACACATCTTTTCACAATATCTAAAAGATTAATATTAAAATCTCCAGCCACCAAAATATTACAATTTGAATGTTCAAAACTATTTAACAAGCAATTGAATTCTTTAATAAAAATATCATAGTCATTATTTGTTTCTCTGGGTAATCTGTAAACATTACCGTTTAAAATTTTTTTGTGGGCTGAAAAGCCTGATATTTCAAGGAATTGAGCCTCCCATTTTTCAAAATTATTAGAAATAGGTACTAGAGTGAAGTTATAAATATTATTTAAATAGATCACCAAACCACCTCTTTCACTTCAACGTTTACCTTGAAAAATACAGGTATATCCAGATAAATTGAAAAGTGAATAGTTCTCATCGTCGGCCAGCCAGGTCTCTTGTAAACAAATAGCGCCAAATTTTACGTTGTTTTGTTTCAATTCATCAATAAATATTGTTAACTCGTCAAATTTAGACCTTATACTAGCTATATTGGTACTGAATATAATAAAAATTATTTGTATGTTCCTTTAATAGTTTAATTGCAGAATCGTGATCAAAATAATGTGAATGGTTAATTAACGTCACAGAGTTATCTGGCTCGTCGACGTTGAAAACCTTAGAAAGCGAGTTCAGGTCAACACCACCTATGGTATTTGAAAATATTTGGTCTGTCATTATACTAAAATAAAGTAATATTTAAATACACCTGATAATTTATTGAACTCTGAAATACAGCGAATTATATAGCTATGTACAACCTCATAACTGTAAAAAAATATATATGTATACATGTTTTTATATAATGTGCTGAGCCCTGTGCACGGAAATAGTGCATTCATGATAACTGGCTTTAGTGTAATGCCATGTGTTATCAAAAAATATGTGCAAAATAGAAACACTTTAAAATAAAATAAAAGCTGTGTCAATGACATAAACGGGTCTATAAAGAGAATGTCAAAGAACGTCAATTGGACAAACAATAATATATAAACACGATAACAAAAATGTGTAATATTACAGCTGTGAAAAACATTCACTAATTATAATATATTTGAAAAAAACCAAAAAACGATACATACAGATATGTAACAAGTGGATCCGATCCGTCAAGCGAGTGTGAGAATGTCAAGTACATGTAGGCTTAATTGTCTACTGTTGTCGTCTGTTGTCGATACGAGCGATTAATTAAAATAAATAGAATCAAGATGACCAACATAGCCTTGTTTTTAGTCGCACATAAATAAATGTCAATATACTCGCAGAAAACCTATATACACTCATATATATACCAGTTTTCAAGGCAATATTGTGAATTCTATTTTGGTTATCAGGTCACCTTACTAATAGCTAATTTCACATATATAAATTAACAAACAATTTTCTTTGACTTTGACTTTGATCTTGACCTTTGCTAAGCATATTTACCGGGGGGGTGGGGGGCGCTGCATGGTTGTATGAGTTATGAATTCAATACGTTAAACTATGTTAGATTAGTAGCCAAAACAAATGGCGGCGGAGACGGTGGCGGCGCATGAAGGGGAAACATATCCACTATACTTCAGACCTTTGGGCACAATGGGGTGAAACAGATAATTTAATTGAAGCACAACCACCTATAGCCATGTGCAGTAAAAATTTCATGTCTAGTAGTCAATGATTAATTGACAGATTTTTAATCATTGTCAAATTATTTATTCACATAAAATTGAAATTTACCATATTCACATAATTACTTTTCATGTGAATCATTGTTTTTATTTCACTAAATATCAGTATCTTATAACTGTTTCGAATGAGCTGAAAATATCAATAATTGACGCGGCATTTAAAACATTGGTACAAATAAACTAATAAAACACATAACCTAATAAAACACATAATTAACAGCTGAAAATAACTGAAAAATAATAACAAATACTTTGGACATATATGATTGGAAAAATTATTGAGGGTGTTGACAGATTTAGACTATGTCTGGAAAAGTTAATGCAAGGATGAACAAATTACCTTGGGAGCCAATTCTAAAAACAATAATGAGGTGAATAAAAAAACAGAAATATCACAGCTGGATCAAATAACTTTACATCCCCCGAAATTATTTAAGTGAAATATAAAATGTATTCTTAAATTCTAGCACTATAACAATTAATTACAACGTCAGCGTTATCTAATCTCACAAGACGTTAGGCAATCTTTATAAAAAATACAATTCCCATTAGTCAATCCCTGACATCGGAGTTCGAATTTACAGAGCTCTTACGTATTTAACAATCCCTGCTACTCCCCAAATATCCCTTTCATTCAAATAATTACTGTGAGTGAATGGCCAGCGTGAAAATTGTGGTAAAGTAGCCTACATTAACATAACAGTTACTGAAAACTGAATTATCCACTTTCGGTGGATTCATCTTGGATAAGCTAACGCTGGCGTTAGCCAATCAAGTTTTGCCCCAGTGCTCTTGTAGATCGATTCATGTGTGCTTGTTTTATATGGTACATCTTGGTTAGCCACTTGACAGGTGATATTTAGATTGCGTAAACGTGATAAGGATCTGTGATATGTCATTATCATATTATGGTAACAAAACTAAGATAACAACTTTTTGAGGAATTTATTGTAGGTTTCACTCAACCCATACATTCATACTATTGGCCGCTCAAAAATTTCCACTCGGACTAAATTATAATTTAGAAATGCCCATTATCAAACCTTAAACATCCCAAATCGGTCTAATGATGTTCGCTGTTTGATTGTGATTTCAGGAAAACACATTTCAGCTTGTGTTAATAACAGATGGGACGATGTCGTTTAGCATGCTTAACTACGGTGATATGCAGTGGACAACAGGTTATTTACAAAGTGGTCAAAATGGACTCGGAGGGAGAGAAGCTGTGGTAAGAGCTGTGTTATCGCTAACAGTGGTGAAGTAAAAAGGAAGAAGCAGTTTACTTTTTAAGTAAATCGTTTTTGCTTGGCATTCTATTAGAACACAGTTATAACACGGGTATGGAAGCTCTTAGTGATGAAAAGATATTGAACTGAAAAATATAAAACATACACTCAACAGGTTATTGCACGGAGCCTTTCAGTTATCACACGGGCATGGATGCGATTTAGTTTACTTCAAGCAGATGCTGATCATAGACCGATTACATAAACTTTCTGTTTTTTTAGGTTGGTGTTAACTTTGGTGATCAGGTAAATGCCATCATGGTAGATGGTTCATATACTGAAGAGATACTCAATATTGCTTCAACGACCAACGTATGCGTTCTAGGAAGATTGATGTTCGACCTGGATTGCAACCGGATAGAACCAACAGTACAATGTCGTAAGACAACTACTCTTAAACTATTGTCCCATTATTTTAATGGAGTCAAGTATGTAAAAATAAAATCACCAGTATCGGTGAAGAGTTGATTAAAAATAAACTTCTCAAATTATCATTATATATAATATAATTTACCCCACAGCCATCACCGAATGTGGAGACACCAAATGTATATATGGAACTTGTATTGGCGACTGCTGTACTTGTGATGGTGGCTACACCGGAACCCATTGCGACATAGGTAAGGAACATCCAAAGGGGGTTCTACATTGAAAGTGAACATTGATTATTTTATATCAACGCATAACAATTCTAATCATTTTTCAATGTTAGATATGTTTTGCATTTTTGTATATCTGTCAGTTTTAAAAATACATCAATGTTTTATTTCATCATGTTCAATAATTTAATTATAAATTTGAAATGTACTGTTATATATTTACATACATGAATGGGCGTGAATCAAATCCACATATATATGTAACGATAACGTTAACAGCTATTCTTGCACTTGTGATGATTGACACACTATGGTAATGCATTTATACATGTTCTTGAAATATCAATCAACCAGTTTTAACAAAGGGATGCAATTGAGAGGTTAGTTAAAACGCCTTTTACAAGTATGTTTAGAAAGGTTTTAGTACTACAAACGATAGTCTTACATTAGTCGTATTTAAATCCTGTGATAGCATTGTGTTACAATATATCAGTTACAGTTAAAATACCCATTTACATTTTTACAAGTGCATTGTTACAAAGACAATTTTGATCTAAGCTATATAGATATCCACAATTATTTCAATATATGTATCTGCTTACATCACAACAAACTTATCCTAAACATAGATATGTTTGAAAAATAACGGCAGGACTTCTTAGTTCTAACATCACATTTCAACCGTCTCAATGTATCATTCAAGTAGACTCTATGTTTCGGATTAAGTGTTCCATTGCAACACATATTTAAATAAAAGTGTTATTATTTTACATGTTATCTGCTTAACCATGCAATTCAATTGTCATTATGTGTAAGCCTACTGCTCAGGAATTTAATTAAAGGTTAGGTTGATACAAACAAAATGTCATTAACCTTTATTGCCACTATCACAGTGGAAAACATACACCATACTCCAGCCTATCATGATAATGTTTATATGATGATAGTAGATCATGAAAAGTGATGGTGTTCAGCAAGTGGTCGTTTATTTCTGCATGAGCTATTTTGCATTTGCGTTCATGGATAATTTAAAGCAACCCCCCCCCCCCCATCGAAAATGAGTTAGGTGTGCGAAGCGATAGACATTATGCATAGTCTTTATTTAAAGATTCACCGTAAGTCCAGCGATGCATGTAACACGCCACCTGGTGGAGCGAGACAAACAGGCACATGGACCAACCCACACCTGTATTTCTTCCACCAGCCTCGCAGTCTTCTAAGCCATAAAAAATCACATATATTTCTCTATATAAACTTGGCACCTAGATCTCCTGTAAATGTAGAGATACTGCAATATGCTGATTTAATTATTCTATTTTGCTACATATTTGTTCAATTTATTAAAATATGGCTTGGTCCACTTAAGCATCAATCAATATAATAAAATTGGTTTATGCACAACTTGACCAACCCACACCTTTATCTCTCTCATCACACTCGCAATACTCATGATTTCACATAAACTATGACAAAAAGTCAAGCATTAATTACATAGGCTCCAGAACTAGATGATAGATCTACAGAAAACATAGAGAGTCTGTAATGTGCTTATTATTGTCTTTTTATATCATACCATCAGCACCTCGAATACATGCATTAGAACCCTTGTGCCAGTTCCATGTAGATCTGACAGAATTGATGGGACTTGATTCTCACCTGCATGAAGTAATTGATTTGGTGATTGAGTGTTCGGTTTCACATAAGTGAGTAAAAGCATTTCTTAATATCCCAGACATGGCCCGACGACGAGAGACTTGGGTTCCACTTTGCTATTTAATGCCTAAGGGGACATGCCCGGGTCTAAAATAATAAAAAATCGGTGATTTTATTTTAGCTTAATAATATGTTCATAGACTAGAAGTGCAAAAGTTTTTAAATATTTGTGCTGCGCATTCACCAGTTAGGCTAGATATAGAGACGAAATCCCCGTATTTCTTATTTTTGACATGGTTGTCAATAGTTAGAAATCAGGAATTTCGTCGCTAGGCTTATATGTAGCCTAACTGGTGAATGCGCAGCACAAACAAATAAAAATCAAATTGCAGTTCTAGTCTCTGGACATGATTACATCGTATGGTCATTATTAAGCTAAAATAAAATCACCGATTTTTTTATGATTTTAGACCTGGGCATGTACCGCTAAATCCCTTGGCCTTTCACTAAGATCATTCGGTGAGGGTGAGTAAGTATTATTTTACGTCGCACTCTGCACAATCACGGTAATATCGCAACAGAAGGAAGCTCGATGTCGATGCTATGCCCTACTCCTTTCGAAAGACTACTATGCTTCTTTACTCGACACAGTACCATAGGTAGCACTGCACATTCCAGGCCTTTAAACAGTTTGGAACACTTTATATGCACAACCCTGATGCCAAAGATATGAGCCGGTCAGCATTTCAACCCAGCCACGAGGTAGCTCCATTCATTCCAATGTTTGACCTAATATCAAACACTATTACTGTGACGCTGGAGGTCTTGTAACAGCTGCCACATCAATGACTAATTTCCATTGGCATCGCTTTTGGACTTGGAAACCGACGTATACCGCTGGCAGTCTGCCGTGAAGACTATGGCCAGACTTGAGGTTGCGAAAAATTTTAGATGGCTGTAGTACACTGTACCATGCTATGCTTGGGTAGTGGCAATATTTGATTTAATTGAGGGGACTCCTACAGTGGCAGTCTTGTATGTCGAGCGCCCTTCTCTGTATTTAACAATCTTGGAGGGAACCATCTCCTTGTATATGTGAAACACGTATCTACATGACCATTTTGAGCATTGTGTCATATAAAAAATAAAATGCACACCTTGTGTAATATGGTTGGCCATCACCCTCATAAGTAAATAAACCTTCCGAGGATAATTAAAAACCTTCCGCGGATAATTAAAAACCTTTCGGGGACAATTAAAAACATTCCGCGGAGAATTATAACCTTCCGCGGAACGTACCAGGTTCAATTAAGGAGACTTCTGTTGACTTTGTGTGCTTAAAAGAATCAAAGCTGCTCAACAAATAATAGAAAGTTATGTCAAGAGAAAATGTGGAGAAATGCCTATTATTGATATTGTTTGCCAAAAGTCTAATGCGAATCCACACAACAAAATAGATTATGGCAATAGCATTTTATAAGGCCCTATCTAGTTAAAGAATGCCGCTTCTGTGAAAATAATAATTCTATATTTCAATGTCAATGTGACAGCTTAAACAAAGTCATGTGCGGAACAGCATAAAATATTGCAATCACGTTTTCTTAAAAAAATGAGAGAGCGGTCCTTATTGATATCGTGTGCCAGGTGTTTATTATGCATTGTGGATTATAAACTCTATGGCTATCTAAAGGTCTCAGGAATCAAGTGGAACAACCTTATATACAATCTATGACCGCCGATTACTTCCGGAATGAACAATCATTTGGTCATGATTTACTATGGTCATATAAACATAATCTGACGAAAAACCGAGTCTACGCGATTCGCAAACTCCTAGAGCAACACGAATAGGTCTTCATAATTTATCCAACATGCAGGAATGAGTGTGATTCCAGTTCATGTGTACACTTTACATACACTAATAATATGAATAGCTACTATTGTACTTGTGATTAATCACCACACAATGATCATAACCTAGGCATAAATATGTTGGCTTAATAACGGCAGGTCTTCATATTTTTTAAATTACATTTACGCCATTCTATGTCGTTTCAAATGCATCCTTGAAGTCGCGTCTATATTTTGAAATGGTTGTTTTATTGTAAAACAAATCTAAGCTATTTTTTTTTCTTCTACATGTGAATTGTTCAAACAATTCAATTCTAAGTGATTGCGCACTGCTAATGTACTTAACTAGAGGTGAAGTTGAGACTGATGTCATTACACTTCATTCCCTTCAGTATCACATGCAAAACAGACCACACTGATAAGTATTCATAATTTATCACACAGACATCAACGAATGTGATTCCAGTCCATGTGTACATGGTACATGTTCAGATGAAGTAAATGGCTACTCTTGTGCGTGTGATGATGGTTACACTGGAACCGATTGTGAAACAGGTTTGTAAGACAGTTTTAATTTTTTTTCAAAACAAAACCTCAATTAATAATATGATATCATTTTTATGTGCCTCGGCAATCTGAATGTCAAATGTGTTGTTACAACTTCATATCCACATGCATCAATTAATATGAATACACCACATGTGTAGGCCCCTATGTGGTGACTACAGCTATAATGTGAACAGATATCCATTGATTCAATAATGACAATCGGGTGCAAATTATAAGATAGTTAGAATGTCTTTTTTCTCAATTATGTTTAAACAGGCTTTATCGCAAAGACACAATTCATTAAAATAAAATTATCTTGTGATAACATTGTGATACAAATTTTCAGTTAGTTCAATTACTGATATACTAGTTTTCGTTGTAAAGATTCAACACAAGAGGGATTTCAACCTAAATTTAATTGATGCAATGTATATGTGCAATAATAGTAACATATGTATGTTGATTACCACACAGTGCACATAACCTAATAATAAATGTGTTGGTCAAATAACGGCAGGTTTGTATAGATTTAAAATTACATTTTAACCCTTCTATTTTGTCTTGATGAATCGTTCAAATCGACTCTATACTTTGAAATGATTGTTTAATGTAAATTATATCCAAGTAAAATGGTTGTTCTTCAACTTATTAACTGCTCAAACAATTCAATTTAAAGTGATTGTGTTCTGCTAATGGACTTAGTGACAAGTAAGTTGAGCCTGTTGTCATTATATCTTATTCCCACTATTTCAGTACTAGAGTGCAAAAAGACAACACTAATACTAATAATTATTCACAATTTATTCCACAGACATTAATGAATGTGATTCCAGTCCATGTGTACATGGTACATGCTCAGATGAAGTAAATGGCTACTCTTGTACGTGTGATGATGGTTACACTGGAACCAATTGTGAAACAGGTTTGTAAGACAGTTTTGAATAATTTTTTTTAACCAAACCTCAATTATATTATTTCATTTTTATGTGCCTCGTCAATCTGGATGTCAAATGTGTTGTTACAACTTCATATTCACATGCATCAATTAATGAGAATACACCCCATGTGTATGGGGTGCTTGCAGCGATAATGTGCAGATATATCCATTAATTCAATAATGACAATAGGCTGCAAATTATAAGATAACTAAAATTCGTTTTTTCTCAATGACAAGTAAAGTTGAGCCTGATGTCATTATATCTCATTCCCACTATTTCAGTACTAGAGTGCAAGAAGAAAACACTAATACTAATAATTATTCACAATTTATTCCACAGACATTAACGAATGTGATTCCAGTCCATGTGTACATGGTACATGTTCAGATGAAGTAAATGGCTACTCTTGTGCGTGTAATGATGGTTACATTGGAACCAATTGTGAAACAGGTTTGTAGGACAGTTTTGATTAATTAATTTTTAGACAAAACCTCAATTACTAATATGATATCATTTGTATGTGCCTCGTCAATCTGAATGTCGAATGTGCTGTTACAACTTTATCTTCACATGCATCAATTAATGTGAATACACCCCATGTGTATGGGGTGCCTGCAGCGATAATGTGCAGATACATCCATTAACTCAATAATGACAATAGGCTGCAAATTATAAGATAACTAAAATTCGTTTTTTCTCAATGACAAGTAAAGTTGAGCCTGATGTCATTATATCTCATTCCCACTATTTCAGTACTAGAGTGCAAGAAGACAACACTAATACTAATAATTATTCACAATTTATTCCACAGACATTAACGAATGTGATTCCAGTCCATGTGTACATGGTACATGTTCAGATGAAGTAAATGGCTACTCTTGTGCGTGTGATGATGGTTACATTGGAACCAATTGCGAAACAGGTTTGTAGGACAGTTTTGATTAATTAATTTTTAAACAAAACCTCAATTACTAATATGATATCATTTGTATGTGCCTCGTCAATCTGAATGTCGAATGTGTTGTTACAACTTTATCTTCACATGCATCAATTAATGTGAATACACCCCATGTGTATGGGGTGCCTGCAGCGATAATGTGCAGATATATCCATTAATTCAATAATGACAATAGGCTGCAAATTATAAGATAACTAAAATTCGTTTTTTCTCAATGATAAGTAAAGTTGAGCCTGATGTCATTATATCTCATTCCCACTATTTCAGTACTAGAGTGCAAGAAGAAAACACTAATACTAATAATTATTCACAATTTATTCCACAGACATTAACGAATGTGATTCCAGTCCATGTGTACATGGTACATGTTCAGATGAAGTAAATGGCTACTCTTGTGCGTGTGATGATGGTTACATTGGAACCGATTGTGAAACAGGTTTGTAAGACAGTTTTGATTTTTTTTTAAAACAAAACCTCAATTATTATTATGATATCATTTTTATGTGCCTCGTCAATCTGGATGTCAAGTGTGTTGTTACAACTTCATATTCACATGCATCAATTAATATGAATACACCCCATGTGTAGGCCCCTATGTGGTGACTGCAGCTATAATGTGAACAGATATCCATTGATTCAATAATGACAATCGGGTGCAAATTATAACATAGTTAAAATGCGTTTTTTCTCAATTATGTTTAGAAAGGTTCATCACAAACAAACAATACATTAATATAACGTCGATTTTATCCTGTGATAACATTGTGATACAATTTTTCAGTTAGTTCAAATACTGATGCACTAGTTTTCGTTGTAAAGATTCAACACAAGAGGGATTTCAACCTAAATTTAAATGATTCAATGTATATGTGCAATAATAGTAACATATGTATGTTGATTACCACACAGTGTACATAACTTAATAATAAATGTGTTGGTCAAATAACGGCAGGTCTTTATAGATTTTCAATTACATTTCAACTATTCCATTTTGTCTTGATGAATCTTTCAAATCGACTCTATACTTTGACATTATTGTTTTAATGTAAAGTATATCTAAGTAAAATGGTTGTTCTTCTACTTATTAACTGCTCAAACAATTCAATTTAAAGTGATTGTGTTCTGCTAATGGACTTAGTGACAAGTAAGTTGAGCCTGAGGTCATTATATCTTATTCCCACTATTTCAGTACTAGAGTGCAAAAAGACAACACTAATACTAATAATTATTCACAATTTATTCCACAGACATTAATGAATGTGATTCCAGTCCATGTGTACATGGTACATGCTCAGATGAAGTAAATGGCTACTCTTGTACGTGTGATGATGGTTACACTGGAACCAATTGTGAAACAGGTTTGTAAGACAGTTTTGAATAAATTTTTTTAACCAAACCTCAATTATATTATTTCATTTTTATGTGCCTCGTCAATCTGGATGTCAAATGTGTTGTTACAACTTCATATTCACATGCATCAATTAATGAGAATACACCCCATGTGTATGGGGTGCCTGCAGCGATAATGTGCAGATATATCCATTAATTCAATAATGACAATAGGCTGCAAATTATAAGATAACTAAAATTCGTTTTTTCTCAATGACAAGTAAAGTTGAGCCTGATGTCATTATATCTCATTCCCACTATTTCAGTACTAGAGTGCAAGAAGAAAACACTAATACTAATAATTATTCACAATTTATTCCACAGACATTAACGAATGTGATTCCAGTCCATGTGTACATGGCACATGTTCAGATGAAGTAAATGGCTACTCTTGTGCGTGTGATGATGGTTACATTGGAACCAATTGTGAAACAGGTTTGTAGGACAGTTTTGATTAATTAATTTTTAAACAAAACCTCAATTACTAATATGATATCATTTGTATGTGCCTCGTCAATCTGAATGTCGAATGTGCTGTTACAACTTTATCTTCACATGCATCAATTAATGTGAATACACCCCATGTGTATGGGGTGCCTGCAGCGATAATGTGCAGATACATCCATTAACTCAATAATGACAATAGGCTGCAAATTATAAGATAACTAAAATTCGTTTTTTCTCAATGACAAGTAAAGTTGAGCCTGATGTCATTATATCTCATTCCCACTATTTCAGTACTAGAGTGCAAGAAGACAACACTAATACTAATAATTATTCACAATTTATTCCAGAGACATTAACGAATGTGATTCCAGTCCATGTGTACATGGTACATGTTCAGATGAAGTAAATGGCTACTCTTGTGCGTGTGATGATGGTTACATTGGAACCAATTGTGAAACAGGTTTGTAGGACAGTTTTGATTAATTAATTTTTAAACAAAACCTCAATTACTAATATGATATCATTTGTATGTGCCTCGTCAATCTGAATGTCGAATGTGTTGTTACAACTTTATCTTCACATGCATCAATTAATGTGAATACACCCCATGTGTATGGGGTGCCTGCAGCGATAATGTGCAGATATATCCATTAATTCAATAATGACAATAGGCTGCAAATTATAAGATAACTAAAATTCGTTTTTTCTCAATGATAAGTAAAGTTGAGCCTGATGTCATTATATCTCATTCACACTATTTCAGTACTAGAGTGCAAGAAGAAAACACTAATACTAATAATTATTCACAATTTATTCCACAGACATTAACGAATGTGATTCCAGTCCATGTGTACATGGTACATGTTCAGATGAAGTAAATGGCTACTCTTGTGCGTGTGATGATGGTTACATTGGAACCGATTGTGAAACAGGTTTGTAAGACAGTTTTGATTTTTTTTTAAAACAAAACCTCAATTATTATTATGATATCATTTTTATGTGCCTCGTCAATCTGGATGTCAAGTGTGTTGTTACAACTTCATATTCACATGCATCAATTAATATGAATACACCCCATGTGTAGGCCCCTATGTGGTGACTGCAGCTATAATGTGAACAGATATCCATTGATTCAATAATGACAATCGGGTGCAAATTATAACATAGTTAAAATGCGTTTTTTCTCAATTATGTTTAGAAAGGTTCATCACAAACAAACAATACATTAATATAACGTCGATTTTATCCTGTGATAACATTGTGATACAATTTTTCAGTTAGTTCAAATACTGATGCACTAGTTTTCGTTGTAAAGATTCAACACAAGGAGATTTCAACCTAAATTTAAATGATTCAATGTATATGTGCAATAATAGTAACATATGTATGTTGATTACCACACAGTGTACATAACTTCATAATAAATGTGTTGGTCAAATAACGGCAGGTCTTTATAGATTTTCAATTACATTTCAACTATTCCATTTTGTCTTGATGAATCTTTCAAATCGACTCTATACTTTGACATTATTGTTTTAATGTAAAGTATATCTAAGTAAAATGGTTGTTCTTCTACTTATTAACTGCTCAAACAATTCAATTTAAAGTGATTGTGTTCTGCTAATGGACTTAGTGACAAGTAAGTTGAGCCTGAGGTCATTATATCTCATTCCCACTATTTCAGTACTAGAGTGCAAAAAGACAACACTAATACTAATAATTATTCACAATTTATTCCACAGACATTAATGAATGTGATTCCAGTCCATGTGTACATGGTACATGCTCAGATGAAGTAAATGGCTACTCTTGTACGTGTGATGATGGTTACACTGGAACCAATTGTGAAACAGGTTTGTAAGACAGTTTTGAATAATTTTTTCTAACCAAACCTCAATTATATTATTTCATTTTTATGTGCCTCGTCAATCTGGATGTCAAATGTGTTGTTACAACTTCATATTCACATGCATCAATTAATGAGAATACACCCCATGTGTATGGGGTGCCTGCAGCGATAATGTGCAGATATATCCATTAATTCAATAATGACAATAGGCTGCAAATTATAAGATAACTAAAATTCGTTTTTTCTCAATGACAAGTAAAGTTGAGCCTGATGTCATTATATCTCATTCCCACTATTTCAGTACTAGAGTGCAAGAAGAAAACACTAATACTAATAATTATTCACAATTTATTCCACAGACATTAACGAATGTGATTCCAGTCCATGTGTACATGGCACATGTTCAGATGAAGTAAATGGCTACTCTTGTGCGTGTGATGATGGTTACATTGGAACCAATTGTGAAACAGGTTTGTAGGACAGTTTTGATTAATTAATTTTTAAACAAAACCTCAATTACTAATATGATATCATTTGTATGTGCCTCGTCAATCTGAATGTCGAATGTGCTGTTACAACTTTATCTTCACATGCATCAATTAATGTGAATACACCCCATGTGTATGGGGTGCCTGCAGCGATAATGTGCAGATACATCCATTAACTCAATAATGACAATAGGCTGCAAATTATAAGATAACTAAAATTCGTTTTTTCTCAATGACAAGTAAAGTTGAGCCTGATGTCATTATATCTCATTCCCACTATTTCAGTACTAGAGTGCAAGAAGACAACACTAATACTAATAATTATTCACAATTTATTCCACAGACATTAACGAATGTGATTCCAGTCCATGTGTACATGGTACATGTTCAGATGAAGTAAATGGCTACTCTTGTGCGTGTGATGATGGTTACATTGGAACCAATTGTGAAACAGGTTTGTAGGACAGTTTTGATTAATTAATTTTTAAACAAAACCTCAATTACTAATATGATATCATTTGTATGTGCCTCGTCAATCTGAATGTCGAATGTGTTGTTACAACTTTATCTTCACATGCATCAATTAATGTGAATACACCCCATGTGTATGGGGTGCCTGCAGCGATAATGTGCAGATATATCCATTAATTCAATAATGACAATAGGCTGCAAATTATAAGATAACTAAAATTCGTTTTTTCTCAATGATAAGTAAAGTTGAGCCTGATGTCATTATATCTCATTCACACTATTTCAGTACTAGAGTGCAAGAAGAAAACACTAATACTAATAATTATTCACAATTTATTCCACAGACATTAACGAATGTGATTCCAGTCCATGTGTACATGGTACATGTTCAGATGAAGTAAATGGCTACTCTTGTGCGTGTGATGATGGTTACATTGGAACCGATTGTGAAACAGGTTTGTAAGACAGTTTTGATTTTTTTTTAAAACAAAACCTCAATTATTATTATGATATCATTTTTATGTGCCTCGTCAATCTGGATGTCAAGTGTGTTGTTACAACTTCATATTCACATGCATCAATTAATATGAATACACCCCATGTGTAGGCCCCTATGTGGTGACTGCAGCTATAATGTGAACAGATATCCATTGATTCAATAATGACAATCGGGTGCAAATTATAACATAGTTAAAATGCGTTTTTTCTCAATTATGTTTAGAAAGGTTCATCACAAACAAACAATACATTAATATAACGTCGATTTTATCCTGTGATAACATTGTGATACAATTTTTCAGTTAGTTCAAATACTGATGCACTAGTTTTCGTTGTAAAGATTCAACACAAGGAGATTTCAACCTAAATTTAAATGATTCAATGTATATGTGCAATAATAGTAACATATGTATGTTGATTACCACACAGTGTACATAACTTCATAATAAATGTGTTGGTCAAATAACGGCAGGTCTTTATAGATTTTCAATTACATTTCAACTATTCCATTTTGTCTTGATGAATCTTTCAAATCGACTCTATACTTTGACATTATTGTTTTAATGTAAAGTATATCTAAGTAAAATGGTTGTTCTTCTACTTATTAACTGCTCAAACAATTCAATTTAAAGTGATTGTGTTCTGCTAATGGACTTAGTGACAAGTAAGTTGAGCCTGAGGTCATTATATCTCATTCCCACTATTTCAGTACTAGAGTGCAAAAAGACAACACTAATACTAATAATTATTCACAATTTATTCCACAGACATTAATGAATGTGATTCCAGTCCATGTGTACATGGTACATGCTCAGATGAAGTAAATGGCTACTCTTGTACGTGTGATGATGGTTACACTGGAACCAATTGTGAAACAGGTTTGTAAGACAGTTTTGAATAATTTTTTCTAACCAAACCTCAATTATATTATTTCATTTTTATGTGCCTCGTCAATCTGGATGTCAAATGTGTTGTTACAACTTCATATTCACATGCATCAATTAATGAGAATACACCCCATGTGTATGGGGTGCCTGCAGCGATAATGTGCAGATATATCCATTAATTCAATAATGACAATAGGCTGCAAATTATAAGATAACTAAAATTCGTTTTTTCTCAATGACAAGTAAAGTTGAGCCTGATGTCATTATATCTCATTCCCACTATTTCAGTACTAGAGTGCAAGAAGACAACACTAATACTAATAATTATTCACAATTTATTCCACAGACATTAACGAATGTGATTCCAGTCCATGTGTACATGGTACATGTTCAGATGAAGTAAATGGCTACTCTTGTGCGTGTGATGATGGCTACATTGGAACCAATTGCGAAACAGGTTTGTAGGACAGTTTTGATTAATTAATTTTTAAACAAAACCTCAATTACTAATATGATATCATTTGTATGTGCCTCGTCAATCTGAATGTCGAATGTGTTGTTACAACTTTATCTTCACATGCATCAATTAATGTGAATACACCCCATGTGTATGGGGTGCCTGCAGCGATAATGTGCAGATATATCCATTAATTCAATAATGACAATAGGCTGCAAATTATAAGATAACTAAAATTCGTTTTTTCTCAATGATAAGTAAAGTTGAGCCTGATGTCATTATATCTCATTCCCACTATTTCAGTACTAGAGTGCAAGAAGAAAACACTAATACTAATAATTATTCACAATTTATTCCACAGACATTAACGAATGTGATTCCAGTCCATGTGTACATGGTACATGTTCAGATGAAGTAAATGGCTACTCTTGTGCGTGTGATGATGGTTACATTGGAACCGATTGTGAAACAGGTTTGTAAGACAGTTTTGATTTTTTTTTAAAACAAAACCTCAATTATTATTATGATATCATTTTTATGTGCCTCGTCAATCTGGATGTCAAGTGTGTTGTTACAACTTCATATTCACATGCATCAATTAATATGAATACACCCCATGTGTAGGCCCCTATGTGGTGACTGCAGCTATTATGTGAACAGATATCCATTGATTCAATAATGACAATCGGGTGCAAATTATAACATAGTTAAAATGCATTTTTTCTCAATTATGTTTAGAAAGGTTCATCACAAACAAACAATACATTAATATAACGTCGATTTTATCCTGTGATAATATTGTGATACAATTTTTCAGTTAGTTCAAATACTGATGCACTAGTTTTCGTTGTAAAGATTCAACACAAGGAGATTTCAACCTAAATTTAAATGATTCAATGTATATGTGCAATAATAGTAACATATGTATGTTGATTACCACACAGTGTACATAACTTAATAATAAATGTGTTGGTCAAATAACGGCAGGTCTTTATAGATTTTCAATTACATTTCAACTATTCCATTTTGTCTTGATGAATCTTTCAAATCGACTCTATACTTTGACATTATTGTTTTAATGTAAAGTATATCTAAGTAAAATGGTTGTTCTTCTACTTATTAACTGCTCAAACAATTCAATTTAAAGTGATTGTGTTCTGCTAATGGACTTAGTGACAAGTAAGTTGAGCCTGAGGTCATTATATCTCATTCCCACTATTTCAGTACTAGAGTGCAAAAAGACAACACTAATACTAATAATTATTCACAATTTATTCCACAGACATTAATGAATGTGATTCCAGTCCATGTGTACATGGTACATGCTCAGATGAAGTAAATGGCTACTCTTGTACGTGTGATGATGGTTACACTGGAACCAATTGTGAAACAGGTTTGTAAGACAGTTTTGAATATTTTTTTCTAACCAAACCTCAATTATATTATTTCATTTTTATGTGCCTCGTCAATCTGGATGTCAAATGTGTTGTTACAACTTCATATTCACATGCATCAATTAATGAGAATACACCCCATGTGTATGGGGTGCCTGCAGCGATAATGTGCAGATATATCCATTAATTCAATAATGACAATAGGCTGCAAATTATAAGATAACTAAAATTCGTTTTTTCTCAATGACAAGTAAAGTTGAGCCTGATGTCATTATATCTCATTCCCACTATTTCAGTACTAGAGTGCAAGAAGAAAACACTAATACTAATAATTATTCACAATTTATTCCACAGACATTAACGAATGTGATTCCAGTCCATGTGTACATGGCACATGTTCAGATGAAGTAAATGGCTACTCTTGTGCGTGTGATGATGGTTACATTGGAACCAATTGTGAAACAGGTTTGTAGGACAGTTTTGATTAATTAATTTTTAAACAAAACCTCAATTACTAATATGATATCATTTGTATGTGCCTCGTCAATCTGAATGTCGAATGTGCTGTTACAACTTTATCTTCACATGCATCAATTAATGTGAATACACCCCATGTGTATGGGGTGCCTGCAGCGATAATGTGCAGATACATCCATTAATTCAATAATGACAATAGGCTGCAAATTATAAGATAACTAAAATTCGTTTTTTCTCAATGACAAGTAAAGTTGAGCCTGATGTCATTATATCTCATTCCCACTATTTCAGTACTAGAGTGCAAGAAGACAACACTAATACTAATAATTATTCACAATTTATTCCACAGACATTAACGAATGTGATTCCAGTCCATGTGTACATGGTACATGTTCAGATGAAGTAAATGGCTACTCTTGTGCGTGTGATGATGGTTACATTGGAACCAATTGCGAAACAGGTTTGTAGGACAGTTTTGATTAATTAATTTTTAAACAAAACCTCAATTACTAATATGATATCATTTGTATGTGCCTCGTCAATCTGAATGTCGAATGTGTTGTTACAACTTTATCTTCACATGCATCAATTAATGTGAATACACCCCATGTGTATGGGGTGCCTGCAGCGATAATGTGCAGATATATCCATTAATTCAATAATGACAATAGGCTGCAAATTATAAGATAACTAAAATTCGTTTTTTCTCAATGATAAGTAAAGTTGAGCCTGATGTCATTATATCTCATTCCCACTATTTCAGTACTAGAGTGCAAGAAGAAAACACTAATACTAATAATTATTCACAATTTATTCCACAGACATTAACGAATGTGATTCCAGTCCATGTGTACATGGTACATGTTCAGATGAAGTAAATGGCTACTCTTGTGCGTGTGATGATGGTTACATTGGAACCGATTGTGAAACAGGTTTGTAAGACAGTTTTGATTTTTTTTTAAAACAAAACCTCAATTATTATTATGATATCATTTTTATGTGCCTCGTCAATCTGGATGTCAAGTGTGTTGTTACAACTTCATATTCACATGCATCAATTAATATGAATACACCCCATGTGTAGGCCCCTATGTGGTGACTGCAGCTATAATGTGAACAGATATCCATTGATTCAATAATGACAATCGGGTGCAAATTATAACATAGTTAAAATGCATTTTTTCTCAATTATGTTTAGAAAGGTTCATCACAAACAAACAATACATTAATATAACGTCGATTTTATCCTGTGATAACATTGTGATACAATTTTTCAGTTAGTTCAAATACTGATGCACTAGTTTTCGTTGTAAAGATTCAACACAAGAGGGATTTCAACCTAAATTTAAATGATTCAATGTATATGTGCAATAATAGTAACATATGTATGTTGATTACCACACAGTGTACATAACTTAATAATAAATGTGTTGGTCAAATAACGGCAGGTCTTTATAGATTTTCAATTACATTTCAACTATTCCATTTTGTCTTGATGAATCTTTCAAATCGACTCTATACTTTGACATTATTGTTTTAATGTAAAGTATATCTAAGTAAAATGGTTGTTCTTCTACTTATTAACTGCTCAAACAATTCAATTTAAAGTGATTGTGTTCTGCTAATGGACTTAGTGACAAGTAAGTTGAGCCTGAGGTCATTATATCTTATTCCCACTATTTCAGTACTAGAGTGCAAAAAGACAACACTAATACTATTAATTATTCACAATTTATTCCACAGACATTAATGAATGTGATTCCAGTCCATGTGTACATGGTACATGCTCAGATGAAGTAAATGGCTACTCTTGTACGTGTGATGATGGTTACACTGGAACCAATTGTGAAACAGGTTTGTAAGACAGTTTTGAATAAATTTTTTTAACCAAACCTCAATTATATTATTTCATTTTTATGTGCCTCGTCAATCTGAATGTCGAATGTGCTGTTACAACTTTATCTTCACATGCATCAATTAATGTGAATACACCCCATGTGTATGGGGTGCCTGCAGCGATAATGTGCAGATATATCCATTAACTCAATAATGACAATAGGCTGCAAATTATAAGATAACTAAAATTCGTTTTTTCTCAATGACAAGTAAAGTTGAGCCTGATGTCATTTTATCTCATTCCCACTATTTCAGTACTAGAGTGCAAGATGACAACACTAATACTAATAATTATTCACAATTTATTCCACAGACATTAACGAATGTGATTCCAGTCCATGTGTACATGGTACATGTTCAGATGAAGTAAATGGCTACTTTTGTGCGTGTGATGATGGTTACATTGGAACCAATTGCGAAACAGGTTTGTAGGACAGTTTTGATTAATTAATTTTTAAACAAAACCTCAATTACTAATATGATATCATTTGTATGTGCCTCGTCAATCTGAATGTCAAATGTGTTGTTACAACTTTATCTTCACATGCATCAATTAATGTGAATACACCCCATGTGTATGGGGTGCCTGCAGCGATAATGTGCAGATATATCCATTAATTCAATAATGACAATAGGCTGCAAATTATAAGATAACTAAAATTCGTTTTTTCTCAATGATAAGTAAAGTTGAGCCTGATGTCATTATATCTCATTCCCACTATTTCAGTACTAGAGTGCAAGAAGAAAACACTAATACTAATAATTATTCACAATTTATTCCACAGACATTAACGAATGTGATTCCAGTCCATGTGTACATGGTACATGTTCAGATGAAGTAAATGGCTACTCTTGTGCGTGTGATGATGGTTACATTGGAACCGATTGTGAAACAGGTTTGTAAGACAGTTTTGATTTTTTTTTAAAACAAAACCTCAATTATTATTATGATATCATTTTTATGTGCCTCGTCAATCTGGATGTCAAGTGTGTTGTTACAACTTCATATTCACATGCATCAATTAATATGAATACACCCCATGTGTAGGCCCCTATGTGGTGACTGCAGCTATAATGTGAACAGATATCCATTGATTCAATAATGACAATCGGGTGCAAGTTATAACATAGTTAAAATGCGTTTTTTCTCAATTATGTTTAGAAAGGTTCATCACAAACAAACAATACATTAATATAACGTCGATTTTATCCTGTGATAACATTGTGATACAATTTTTCAGTTAGTTCAAATACTGATGCACTAGTTTTCGTTGTAAAGATTCAACACAAGAGGGATTTCAACCTAAATTTAAATGATTCAATGTATATGTGCAATAATAGTAACATATGTATGTTGATTACCACACAGTGTACATAACTTAATAATAAATGTGTTGGTCAAATAACGGCAGGTCTTTATAGATTTTCAATTACATTTCAACTATTCCATTTTGTCTTGATGAATCTTTCAAATCGACTCTATACTTTGACATTATTGTTTTAATGTAAAGTATATCTAAGTAAAATGGTTGTTCTTCTACTTATTAACTGCTCAAACAATTCAATTTAAAGTGATTGTGTTCTGCTAATGGACTTAGTGACAAGTAAGTTGAGCCTGAGGCCATTATATCTTATTCCCACTATTTCAGTACTAGAGTGCAAAAAGACAACACTAATACTAATACTTATTCACAATTTATTCCACAGACATTAATGAATGTGATTCCAGTCCATGTGTACATGGTACATGCTCAGATGAAGTAAATGGCTACTCTTGTACGTGTGATGATGGTTACACTGGAACCAATTGTGAAACAGGTTTGTTAGACAGTTTTGAATAATTTTTTTTAACCAAACCTCAATTATATTATTTCATGTTTATGTGCCTCGTCAATCTGGATGTCAAATGTGTTGTTACAACTTCATATTCACATGCATCAATTAATGAGAATACACCCCATGTGTATGGGGTGCCTGCAGCGATAATGTGCAGATATATCCATTAATTCAATAATGACAATAGGCTGCAAATTATAAGATAACTAAAATTCGTTTTTTCTCAATGACAAGTAAAGTTGAGCCTGATGTCATTATATCTCATTCCCACTATTTCAGTACTACTAGAGTGCAAGAAGAAAACACTAATACTAATAATTATTCACAATTTATTCCACAGACATTAACGAATGTGATTCCAGTCCATGTGTACATGGTACATGTTCAGATGAAGTAAATGGCTACTCTTGTGCGTGTGATGATGGTTACATTGGAACCAATTGTGAAACAGGTTTGTAGGACAGTTTTGATTAATTAATTTTTAAACAAAACCTCAATTACTAATATGATATCATTTGTATGTGCCTCGTCAATCTGAATGTCGAATGTGCTGTTACAACTTTATCTTCACATGCATCAATTAATGTGAATACACCCCATGTGTATGGGGTGCCTGCAGCGATAATGTGCAGATATATCCATTAACTCAATAATGACAATAGGCTGCAAATTATAAGATAACTAAAATTCGTTTTTTCTCAATGACAAGTAAAGTTGAGCCTGATGTCATTATATCTCATTCCCACTATTTCAGTACTAGAGTGCAAGAAGACAACACTAATACTAATAATTATTCACAATTTATTCCACAGACATTAACGAATGTGATTCCAGTCCATGTGTACATGGTACATGTTCAGATGAAGTAAATGGCTACTCTTGTGCGTGTGATGATGGTTACATTGGAACCAATTGCGAAACAGGTTTGTAGGACAGTTTTGATTAATTAATTTTTAAACAAAACCTCAATTACTAAAATGATATCATTTGTATGTGCCTCGTCAATCTGAATGTCGAATGTGTTGTTACAACTTTATCTTCACATGCATCAAGCGATAATGTGCAGATATATCCATTAATTCAATAATGACAATAGGCTGCAAATTATAAGATAACTAAAATTCGTTTTTTCTCAATGATAAGTAAAGTTGAGCCTGATGTCATTATATCTCATTCCCACTATTTCAGTACTAGAGTGCAAGAAGAAAACACTAATACTAATAATTATTCACAATTTATTCCACAGACATTAACGAATGTGATTCCAGTCCATGTGTACATGGTACATGTTCAGATGAAGTAAATGGCTACTCTTGTGCGTGTGATGATGGTTACACTGGAACCGATTGTGAAACAGGTTTGTAAGACAGTTTTGATTTTTTTTTAAAACAAAACCTGAATTATTATTATGATATCATTTTTATGTGCCTCGTCAATCTGGATGTCAAGTGTGTTGTTACAACTTCATATTCACATGCATTAATTAATATGAATACACACCATGTGTAGGCCCCTATGTGGTGACTGCAGCTATAATGTGAACAGATATCCATTGATTCAATAATGACAATCGGGTGCAAATTATACCATAGTTAAAATGCGTTTTTTCTCAATTATGTTTAGAAAGGTTCATCACAAACAAACAATACATTAATATAACGTCGATTTTATCTTGTGATAACATTGTGATACAATTTTTCAGTTAGTTCAAATACTGATGCACTAGTTTTCGTTGTAAAGATTCAACACAAGAGGGATTTCAACCTAAATTTAAATGATTCAATGTATATGTGCAATAATAGTAACATATGTATGTTGATTACCACACAGTGTACATAACTTAATAATAAATGTGTTGGTCAAATAACGGCAGGTCTTTATAGATTTTCAATTACATTTCAACTATTCCATTTTGTCTTGATGAATCTTTCAAATCGACTCTATACTTTGAAATTATTGTTTTAATGTAAAGTATATCTAAGTAAAATGGTTGTTCTTCTACTTATTAACTGCTCAAACAATTCAATTTAAAGTGATTGTGTTCTGCTAATGAACTTAGTGACAAGTAAGTTGAGCCTGAGGTCATTATATCTTATTCCCACTATTTCAGTACTAGAGTGCAAGAAGAAAACACTAATACTAATAATTATTCACAATTTATTCCACAGACATTAACGAATGTGATTCCAGTCCATGTGTACATGGTACATGTTCAGATGAAGTAAATGGCTACTCTTGTGCGTGTGATGATGGTTACATTGGAACCAATTGTGAAACAGGTTTGTAGGACAGTTTTGAATAATTAATTTTTAAACAAAACCTCAATTACTAATATGATATCATTTGTATGTGCCTCGTCAATCTGAATGTCGAATGTGCTGTTACAACTTTATCTTCACATGCATCAATTAATGTGAATACACCCCATGTGTATGGGGTGCCTGCAGCGATAATGTGCAGATATATCCATTAACTCAATAATGACAATAGGCTGCAAATTAAAAGATAACTAAAATTCGTTTTTTCTCAATGACAAGTAAAGTTGAGCCTGATGTCATTATATCTCATTCCCACTATTTCAGTACTAGAGTGCAAGAAGACAACACTAATACTAATAATTATTCACAATTTATTCCACAGACATTAACGAATGTGATTCCAGTCCATGTGTACATGGTACATGTTCAGATGAAGTAAATGGCTACTCTTGTGCGTGTGATGATGGTTACATTGGAACTAATTGCGAAACAGGTTTGTAGGACAGTTTTGATTAATTAATTTTTAAACAAAACCTCAATTACTAATATGATATCATTTGTATGTGCCTCGTCAATCTGAATGTCGAATGTGTTGTTACAACTTTATCTTCACATGCATCAATTAATGTGAATACACCCCATGTGTAGGGGGTGCCTGCAGCGATAATGTGCAGATATATCCATTAATTCAATAATGACAATAGGCTGCAAATTATAAGATAATTAAAATTCGTTTTTTCTCAATGATAAGTAAAGTTGAGCCTGATGTCATTATATCTCATTCCCACTATTTCAGTACTAGAGTGCAAGAAGAAAACACTAATACTAATAATTATTCACAATTTATTCCACAGACATTAACGAATGTGATTCCAGTCCATGTGTACATGGTACATGTTCAGATGAAGTAAATGGCTACTCTTGTGCGTGTGATGATGGTTACACTGGAACCGATTGTGAAACAGGTTTGTAAGACAGTTTTGATTTTTTTTTAAAACAAAACCTCAATTATTATTATGATATCATTTTTATGTGCCTCGTCAATCTGGATGTCAAGTGTGTTGTTACAACTTCATATTCACATGCATCAATTAATATGAATACACCCCATGTGTAGGCCCCTATTTGGTGACTGCAGCTATAATGTGAACAGATATCCATTGATTCAATAATGACAATCGGGTGCAAATTATAACATAGTTAAAATGCGTTTTTTCTCAATTATGTTTAGAAAGGTTCATCACAAACAAACAATACATTAATATACCGTCAATTTTATCCTGTGATAACATTGTGATACAATTTTTCAGTTAGTTCAAATACTGATGTACTAGTTTTCGTTGTAAAGATTCAACACAAGAGGGATTTCAACCTAAATTTAAATGATTCAATGTATATGTGCAATAATAGTAACATATGTATGTTGATTACCACACAGTGTACATAACTTAATAATAAATGTGTTGGTCAAATAACGGCAGGTCTTTATAGATTTTCAATTACATTTCAACTATTCCATTTTGTCTTGATGAATTTTTCAAATCGATTCTATACTTTGAAATTATTGTTTTAATGTAAAGTATATCTAAGTAAAATGGTTGTTCTTCTACTTATTAACTGCTCAAACAATTCAATTTAAAGTGATTGTGTTCTGCTAATGGACTTAGTGACAAGTAAGTTGAGCCTGAGGTCATTATATCTCATTCCCACTATTTCAGTACTAGAGTGCAAGAAGAAAACACTAATACTAATAATTATTCACAATTTATTCCACAGACATTAATGAATGTGATTCCAGTCCATGTGTACATGGTACATGCTCAGATGAAGTAAATGGCTACTCTTGTACGTGTGATGATGGTTACATTGGAACCAATTGTGAAACAGGTTTGTAAGACAGTTTGAATAATTTTTTTTAACCAAACCTCAATTATATTATTTCATTTTTATGTGCCTCGTCAATCTGGATGTCAAATGTGTTGTTACAACTTCATATTCACATGCATCAATTAATGAGAATACACCCCATGTGTATGGGGTGCCTGCAGCGATAATGCGCAGATATATCCATTAATTCAATAATGACAATAGGCTGCAAATTATAAGATAACTAAAATTCGTTTTTTCTCAATGACAAGTAAAGTTGAGCCTGATGTCATTATATCTCATTCCCACTATTTCAGTACTAGAGTGCAAGAAGAAAACACTAATACTAATAATTATTCACAATTTATTCCACAGACATTAACGAATGTGATTCCAGTCCATGTGTACATGGTACATGTTCAGATGAAGTAAATGGCTACTCTTGTGCGTGTGATGATGGTTACATTGGAACCAATTGTGAAACAGGTTTGTAGGACAGTTTTGATTAATTAATTTTTAAACAAAACCTCAATTACTAATATGATATCATTTGTATGTGCCTCGTCAATCTGAATGTCGAATGTGTTGTTACAACTTTATCTTCACATGCATCAATTAATGTGAATACACCCCATGTGTATGGGGTGCCTGCAGCGATAATGTGCAGATATATCCATTAATTCAATAATGACAATAGGCTGCAAATTATAAGATAACTAAAATTCGTTTTTTCTTAATGACAAGTAAAGTTGAGCCTGATGTCATTATATCTCATTCCCACTATTTCAGTACTAGAGTGCAAGAAGACAACACTATTACTAATAATTATTCACAATTTATTCCACAGACATTAACGAATGTGATTTCAGTCCATGTGTACATGGTACATGTTCAGATGAAGTAAATGGCTACTCTTGTGCGTGTGATGATGGTTACACTGGAACCGATTGTGAAACAGGTTTGTAAGACAGTTTTGATTTTTTTTTAAAACAAAACCTCAATTATTATTATGATATCATTTTTATGTGCCTCGTCAATCTGGATGTCAAGTGTGTTGTTACAACTTCATATTCACATGCAGAAATTATTATGAATACACCCCATGTGTAGGCCCCTATGTGGTGACTGCAGCTATAATGTGAACAGATATCCATTGATTCAATAATGACAATCGGGTGCAAATTATAACATAGTTAAAATGCGTTTTTTCTCAATTATGTTTAGAAAGGTTCATCACAAACAAACAATACATTAATATACCGTCGATTTTATCCTGTGATAACATTGTGATACAATTTTTCAGTTAGTTCAAATACTGATGTACTAGTTTTCGTTGTAAAGATTCAACACAAGAGGGATTTCAACCTAAATTTAAATGATTCAATGTATATGTGCAATAATAGTAACATATGTATGTTGATTACCACACAGTGTACATAACTTAATAATCAATGTGTTGGTCAAATAACGGCAGGTCTTTATAGATTTTCAATTACATTTCAACTATTCCATTTTGTCTTGATGAATCTTTCAAATCGATTCTATACTTTGAAATTATTGTTTTAATGTAAAGTATATCTAAGTAAAATGGTTGTTCTTCTACTTATTAACTGCTCAAACAATTCAATTTAAAGTGATTGTGTTCTGCTAATGGACTTAGTGACAAGTAAGTTGAGCCTGAGGTCATTATATCTTATTCCCACTATTTCAGTACTAGAGTGCAAAAAGACAACACTAATACTAATAATTATTCACAATTTATTCCACAGACATTAATGAATGTGATTCCAGTCCATGTGTACATGGTACATGCTCAGATGAAGTAAATGGCTACTCTTGTACGTGTGATGATGGTTACATTGGAACCAATTGTGAAACAGGTTTGTAAGACAGTTTTGAATAATTTTTTTTAACCAAACCTCAATTATATTATTTCATTTTTATGTGCCTCGTCAATCTGGATGTCAAATGTGTTGTTACAACTTGATATTCACATGCATCAATTAATGAGAATACACCCCATGTGTATGGGGTGCCTGCAGCGATAATGCGCAGATATATCCATTAATTCAATAATGACAATAGGCTGCAAATTATAAGATAACTAAAATTCGTTTTTTCTCAATGACAAGTAAAGTTGAGCCTGATGTCATTATATCTCATTCCCACTATTTCAGTACTAGAGTGCAAGAAGAAAACACTAATACTAATAATTATTCACAATTTATTCCACAGACATTAACGAATGTGATTCCAGTCCATGTGTACATGGTACATGTTCAGATGAAGTAAATGGCTACTCTTGTGCGTGTGATGATGGTTACATTGGAACCAATTGTGAAACAGGTTTGTAGGACAGTTTTGATTAATTAATTTTTAAACAAAACCTCAATTACTAATATGATATCATTTGTATGTGCCTCGTCAATCTGAATGTCGAATGTGTTGTTACAACTTTATCTTCACATGCATCAATTAATGTGAATACACCCCATGTGTATGGGGTGCCTGCAGCGATAATGTGCAGATATATCCATTAATTCAATAATGACAATAGGCTGCAAATTATAAGATAACTAAAATTCGTTTTTTCTCAATGACAAGTAAAGTTGAGCCTGATGTCATTATATCTCATTCCCACTATTTCAGTACTAGAGTGCAAGAAGACAACACTAATACTAATAATTATTCACAATTTATTCCACAGACATTAACGAATGTGATTCCAGTCCATGTGTACATGGTACATGTTCAGATGAAGTAAATGGCTACTCTTGTACGTGTGATGATGGTTACATTGGAACCGATTGTGAAACAGGTTTGTAAGACAGTTTTGATTTTTTTTTAAAACAAAACCTCGATTATTATTATGATTTCATTTGTATGTGCCTCGTCAATCTGGATGTCAAGTGTGTTGTTACAACTTCATATTCACATGCATCAATTAATATGAATACACCCCATGCGTAGGCCCCTATGTGGTGACTGCAGCTATAATGTGAACACATATTCATTGATTCAATAATGACAATCGTGTGCAAATTATAAGATAGTTAAAATGCGTTTTTTCTCAATTATGTTTAGAAAGGTTTATCACAAACAAACAGTTAATTAAAATAACGTATATTTTGATCCTGTGATAACATTGTGATACAAATTTTGAGTTAGTTCAAATACTAATGTACTAGTTTTCGTTGTAAAGATTCAACACAAGGGGGATGTCAACCTAAATTTAAATGATTCAATGTATATGTGCAATAATAGCAACATATGTATGTTGATTACCACACAGTGGACATAACCTTATAATAAATGTGTTTTGTTTAAATAACGGCAAGTCTTTATAAATTTAAAATTACATTTCAACCATTCCATTTTGTCTTGAATGAATCGTTCAAGTCGAATCTATGCTTTGAAATGATTGTTTAATGTAAATTATATATAAGTAAAATGGTTGTTCTTCTACTTGTTAACTGTTTAAACTATTCAATCTTAAGTGATTGTGTTCTGCTAATGGACTTAGTGACAAATAAAGTTGAACCTGATGTCAGTATACATCATTGCCACTATTTCAGTATCAAAGTGCAAGAAGACAACACTAATACTAATAGTTATTCACAATTTATTTCACAGATATCAACGAATGTGATTCCCGTCCATGTGTACATGGTACTTGTTCAGATGAAGTAAATGGCTACTCTTGTACGTGTGATGATGGTTACACTGGAACCAATTGTGAAACAGGTTTGTAGGACAGTTTTGATTATTTTTTTTAAACAAAACCTTAATTACTAATATGATATCATTTGTATGTGCCTCGTCAATCTGGATGTCAAATGTGTTGTTACAACTTCATATTCACTTGCATCAATTAATGTGAATACACCCAATGTGTAGGCCCCTATGAGGTGACTGCAGCTATAATGTGAACACATATTCATTGATTCAATAATGACAATTGTGTGCAAATTATAAGATAGTTAAAATGCGTTTTTTCTCAATTATGTTTAGAAAGTTTTATCACAAACAAACATTTAATTAAAATAACGTATATTTTGATCCTGTGATAACATTGTGATACAAATTTTGAGTTAGTTCAAATACTAATGTACTAGTTTCGTTGTAAAGATTCAACACAAGGGGGATGTCAACCTAAATTTAAATGATTCATTGTATATGTGCAATAATAGCAACATATGTATGTTGATTACCACACTGTGCACATAACCTAATAATAATTGTGTTTTGTTTAAATAACGGCAAGTCTTTATAAATTTAAAATTACATTTCAACCATTCCATTTTGTCTTGATGAATCTTTCAAATCAACTCTATACTTTGAAATGACTGTTTTAATGTAAATTATATCAAAGTAAAAACGTTGTTCTTCTACTTGTTAACTGTTCAAACAATTAAATCTTAATCGATTGTGTTCTGCTAATGGACTTAGTGACAAGTAAAGTTGGGCCTGATGTCATTATATCTCATTCCCACTATTTCAGTATAAGAAGACAGCATTAATAATATTACTTATTCAAAATTTATTCCACAGACATCAACGAATGTGATTCCAGTCCATGTGTGCATGGTAGATGCTCAGATGAAGTAAATGGCTACTCTTGTACGTGTGATGATGGTTACACTGGAACCAATTGTGAAACAGGTTTGTAAAGCGGTTTTGATTATTTTTTTAAAACAAAACTCAATTACTCATATGTGAGCATTTTAGGCGCCACATGTGTAGGTTATGATGGTACCAGTAACATATGCTATTGTAATTGTGATGATGGTTACACTGGTACAAATTGGAAAACAAGAACATCTCCTAGCATTGAATTTAAACATCTATACATGACAATGAAAGAAATCCAGTAATAACAATGGGCTGGAATTCAGGAGTTAGTTTAAAGTGACTTTTACAAGTATGCATAGAATGTATCACAGTGCCAAACAAACAACACTAATAAGTGTTCATAATTTATCGCACATACATCAACGAATGTGATTTCACTCCATGTGTACATGGTACGTTCTATGATCATGTGAATAACTACGTGTGATGATGGCTACACCATGTCCATGAGGCACGTAATACTGAAAATACACTTGCTCATTGTTCGCATAACGCCGACGTTTTGCTAGACGTTCTCCCAAGATACGTTCCGTCTCCCCGCAATACAAAGCAGGACCTCCTTCACATTGTATGACGTATAAAGTGCAAATTAGGATTTACCAGCTGTTACATCAGGGTTGCTTTCAGTGCATAGTGATAACTGTATTGTTAAATACGAGGCACAAGGCCTGTGATGTAGGCCTACCTACTGAGTAAAGTCTTACGTTTAGATGCCATTGGGTTGTCAAACCACGGAGCACGTTGTTAAGTTTTATATCTGCTGAAAAGGTGGAATTACCAGTCGGAGTACCCGTGTCTACTTATTATTTCTCTGATGTTTTCTATGTCGTTCACTTCATCTTCTTTCAAAGTATTAACGATGTCAGTCCGATGGGATCGTATCACACCTAACGTAATAAATAGACAATATTACCCGGTGTTTTCAGTATTGGCACTAGTATTTTGTTGAGGTGGCCAGTATTTTGTCGAGGCCGGAGGCCGAAGCAAAATACGGCCACCGGGACAAAATAATAGGGCCAATACTGAAAACACGAGGGTAATGTTGTATTTATTATATACCTTGTAATTGTGTTTTGTCACCTGGATAGGCCTAACTTATCGTTAGCAGTGGTTAGCTGGTTAGTCCCACTCGTGATCTTTGTAGGGGTCAGCTCGCTCTTACCTGCTTGCAGGGCCTCAGGAACCGGCCTATCCTCCCGGGCTATCCTACCTATCCTCACATAATCAAAAGACTAAGCCTAAATCTCAGGATAGGCCTATATGCTAGGCTACGTAGGGCCCTACCTGTAGCCTACCGATGACAGGTAGGCCTATGAATTTATGAACAATATGTTTGACATCAGACTTAATAAAGAAGATTATTGTAAAAATACCTACACCTTACAACCTGCATGTGTGTAGGCCTATACTAAGGTGACTAGCACAAGCATATCTTATGGCAGTAAGCGGGGAGGGGGTGTACGCCTGAATGTACGCTAACGCACACCTGGCGTGTCTACAGGCTTTACTATATATATTTATAGGCCCCTATAGTATAGTCTATAGCCTGCTGTGTGATGTAGGCCTAGACATTGTGCCCTACCGACTAACATGGCCAACTATCACTGTAAAGCCTGTAGACACGCCAGGTTTGCGTTAGCGTACATTTAGGCGTACACCCCCTCCCCGCTTACTGTCATGAGATATGCGGGTGCTAGTCACCTTAGTATAGACCTACACACATGCAGGTTGTACATAGCCTCCACAGAATGATGATAGTGTGGGAGCAGTCGCATCACCACTTGTTCATAATGGTCCATGTAAGCATTGGCCGCAAACAGGAGGAGACGAGATCGCATCGCAGTCCCCCTCGTTCTGTCGATATACATCTGTATTAGTCCATCAGCCAGGACCCCCAACAGGGGGTCATTGGTACAATAAAAAGGTACAAATTGTTGTTGTGATTTTCGACAAGGTATATGTCTGCACTACATATTTGTAGTGTGATAGCAGTTTGTATGTTGTAGCTTAACGTGTGTTATCACGTCACAAATCAACGCACCCCTCAATGATTTACCATTTCATTTTAGCAATCATGTATACGTTTTTGACGATAATTTTAAAACTACTGAATATAAGAACTTTCTTTTTTTCCTGTAGACTGGTATATATCTAACACATTCTGATGTTAAATTTGATGCCAATATACAGGTCATAGAATGTAAAAGAATGCGACTAATAATGTAATATTAGATTTATTAACATATTTACAATGTAGTAACACTCATTGTTTTGCGTGGCTCAATAATGTGAGAAACCCAAATTTATCTTTTAGATTTTCGACAAGGTGTATATCTGTGGTAGATATATTATCATGACATAAGTTTGTATGTAATAGCTTAATGTGTGGTATCACCTCACAAATAAACCTACTATATCAATTATTTGACCACTTTATTTTCAAATGCAACATACGTTATTTTCAATAATTTTAGAACTACAACATATTATAGTTCAATTTTTTGCATGAAGGCTGATATATATCTGCACCATGTTACTATTACGTTTGATGCAAATGAAATGACAACAACATAACAAAAATAATGTAACTAAATATGTGTATATGTACAATTTTTTAGGTTTTTGCTACATATATACAGATATTGCTTTGAGTGATAGCTCAATCACACAAGACGAACAAACTTAATATTGTGTTTTGGCGAGGTATATGTATGACCAAATATATTGGTATGATAGCAGTTTCTATGTTGTAGATTAATAAGTGTTATCACGTAAAAAGCAAACCCACCGTGTGAATGATTTAAACATTTTATTTTCCAATTCAACATTCGTTATTTAAAACTACTAGGCATTATGGTTCTATTTTTTAATATGGGCGGATGTATATCTGACAAATTTCCAGCTTACGTTTGATGCAAATAAAATGGTCAAAACATAATAAATCTGGAACTAAATATGTGTATATGTACACGTTTTCACTCATTTGCTACATTAAAACAGTGATTGTTTTGAGTTGTAACTGAATCACGCAAGAAGCACAAATGATTATTATTGTGCTTTTGACATGGTATATAGTAAGTACTAAATAGGTTAGCATAATAACAGTTGCTATGTAGCAGCTTAATGTATGTTATCGCCTTACAAATTAATTTACCCAACCCCATGCGACATACGTCATAGGGTGATTATTGAAAGCTGCCATATCTTATAGTTTTATTTTTCGACGTAGGCCGATATATATATATGAAACATTTTAATGTTAAGTTTGATGCAAATGAAAGAGATACGACACTGAAAAAATATCTAACATAATATTTGTATGTATGTATTTCCAGTCAAACCACTTTTAGTACACAGTCACAGTGCTTGTTCTGAGTAGTAGCATAAATTCACACAAGAAACATGTGTCCTAGTAACTTTAAACGGTTACAACAGCTTGTATTATAAGGAATTTGAAGATATTTCGTTGAACAATACGTGATGAACATTTATACATAAACTTCAACCAGAACCTATTATGTGTGCTGCATGGGAAGCAATCATGTGAATCATTTTTTAATGGGATGTTAGTTCCTGTATCTCCAGATAGATTTAAAACATGTATTGCCATAACAATTATGAGGTCAGTAGGACAATTAACCGGATTTCTGTTTTGTATTATTGCTGCAACCAATAACTAACTGCAGCACAGAACTGTATGCAGGACATAATGAAACTGGTCGT
Organism: Flabesymbios commensalis; assembly: GCA_964017125.1. NCBI lineage: Eukaryota > Metazoa > Annelida > Polychaeta > Terebellida > Flabelligeridae > Flabesymbios > Flabesymbios commensalis. Next base: position 18,305,236 of record OZ024905.1, read on the forward strand.
GTTTCAAGAATTCACCATGACCAAAATTGTGAAATGTTATTGTACTGAAATCCTACTAGCAATATACATGTTACAGATATTTTAAAATTGTCGTAAAATCAATAAAATGTACCATAATCTCCAGGATAATATTTAGTGTTCAAAAATGGCAAAAAACAATCTTAATCGGCAATTGCAAAAAAAAAATATTATGGTGGATCATATACTGTCTATATATTTCTCCCATCATCAGCAACAACACATGCGTATGCAAATGTATTTACTAAATATCTAATTGTTCATTTGGCATCGTACTATCGAATTGTTGTGTATATAATTATATTCAAATCTTTATCTTCCCTTCGGACACCAATAACAAAATACATAGCTCGACACAGGTATATCATTTTAGGTAAAATATAGTAGTACGTTACTTCCTATGCCTTCAAGCTGAATTCTTTCGTACCACGTGCAAATTTAAACATCCTCCAATACTTGGGCATACACAGAAGATCCAGACACAAAGTAGTTATACACTTCTGGATATATATGTATCTGGTAGGCGTGACATGTCAGTGGGATAAATTGAGAGATAATGAGAATACTTGCCACAAATCAACATGGTAAATGTCACATGATTGTATTTCTAGGTTTGTAATTGCTCTCACAATATACCTCTAGTACAATTATGCTGAAGTAAGATATCCAGAAGGTCAAAAATGATCCATTATCATTTCTGAGATGTACGGTGTGCAAATATCCCCAAGACGAGATATGAGTACTGCCAGTACCTGGTATAACTGCACATGTGTTGTATTTTAGGCTTATACAATACTTCTCGATGTCAACTACCCATATACACTATGCACATATACACTAGCCCTACATAAGCGATATTCTTGGTAAATCACATTAGAGGAGCCACAGCATCGATATATAAATACAGAGTGAGCACTTAAATGTTCTATCAAAAGTCTGCTATAATAACGTTTGTAATCACTTCTGTTAAAACTCATTTTAAAACTTTTATATATTCTATAATTTGACAAATGTAGCACATTGTCTTGAAGTCCTGATATATGGCATAAAATCTGAAGATGCACTCCCTCCAGCAAAAAGCGACACTTCTAATTCGCAAGAATATGTTTTCCGATTGTCCTCTCCAGGTGGTGTTTTACTTATTTTGTTCATTCATTCATAGCCAGTCCCCAGTACACATATCACCTGGTGAAACAAGATTTGTTATGAGCAAAACAGCCCCCAAACACATTTTACCAGATAATCATGGTACTGTTCCTGACGTTGAACTGAAGTAGACCAGTAGAGGAACACGTTGATGCCATGTATGGATTACAATCACTCCGGGTATTCCATAAATACTGGCTTGCATTAAAACTATCAATGATGGTAGTACCAATTTTTACTCCGCCTTGGAGAAATAAATTTTGCAAGCTGAACACTGTTTGCATATGAGGCATGAATTTCCGTCCCAGCTTCCAACAAAATCATGTGTAGATGTGAATAACTGGGTCATGCTAAATTCATCTTCAGCCATATCATTTCAATCACAAGAATATGAACAACAGTGATAGGTCCGGGGTCTGCATCTTAATTAAGTTAGATGAAAGCTTCAGCGCTTGTAATATATCTCAACAAAAATACAGGTATATACGGAATGTCGCACTGATGTATTCTGTTTGAGCGAATTTGTAATATTCACCAGTCAATCAAAAACCTGTTCCTTAAATATATAACATATTTTGACTTAATTATAATTGCGTATCACTAAACTAAAACTGTCGTACCTGGATCATTAGACATGGGACTGGCAATGGATATCACTAGTTGACATGCAGATTCAAGATGTTTGGACATCACACAATCAATTTTTTATATTTAGTATTTTTATCATGGGATACTCTTGAAATTAGAAATACTCATTTGCCACAATAATATAATTGTATTGACTATTCTGGTTATTTCCAGTGGCGGCCATCTTGGATTTCGCGTCTTAAAATAAAATCATTTTTTAGATATAATATTAATATGTAATAGTAGCCTATTGAAATAACAATTTAATTTAATTGTCATTTACTGTTTATTTTCTACAAGAACGTAATGTTATTGACTATTCTGTTTACTGCATGGGGAAAGTGACGGCACTCTTGGATTTTGTGACATAAATAATCATATTTAATATTTAATAGTTCAATATGTGATAGTATTGAAATTAAAATTTTGTTTATTTGTCATTTAACTATTTATTTTTCACAAAAAAATGTAATTTTGTTGACTTTTCTGGTTATTTCATGGGTGAAGTGGCGGTCATATTGGATTTCTCGACATTGTGCAAGAGTAGTGGGAAATTGACGTTGGCTCAACGGATGGATCTTTTTATTATATCCTTCGGGAGGACTGTGCCAAATTTGGTGCTTTTGTCCGCCTGATAAATATAGTTTCAATAAGGAACCTGACTAATTGAATCCCTCTTACGCAACACAATTTATTTTTCGATAATTTATTTTCAAATCCAGAGCTTCTTGTATATTTGCGTGATAATGGTTACTTCACTGTTTAACCATGAACAATGACAGATTGCAACAATGCCCAATTATGACTGAAAATGAAATGAAGAAATATGGTCGGGTGGGGGTATGCGGACTGCCGTATAGACATTGATAAAACGTTATTTTCGTGCCAGTCTGAAAATCGGACTTGTAATCAGAAAATCCAATTACATCGGTATAATATAAAATAATGAAATACATTATAAAATATATTTCATTGGAATCTTTTGAATCCATGGTGTAAAGAACTCAATGTGTTTGTTAAAACTCTGGTATATTTATTCAAACAGTGTTTCCAGTAATTGTAGTTAATTTGCATATTATATGTTAATATGTCATCCGGATCTTTATGAAATACATCTCATCGCAATGACCATAAAACACTAGTGTAGACACTTTATTTGAGATTACAAGGTGATTAGTTTCTGAGATATTGTTTGAAGCTGTATTTTCGGTGATGACGGCTAATTTTCATATTTTATGCTAAATACATGAATTCAAATGTCATACAACACTTTTTTCTCTATATATGGCCCTCGTGTAACCTACAATGATCATTTTATGCTAAATTATGCTGAAAATAATATAATATTGTAGTCAAAATGGCTGCCATCTTGAAAAAATTAAAAAGCCAAAGCGGGCATTGCTAAGGACTCTTGCGTTTTGCATTTACAGGGTATTCCTCTGTCATTTCTGAAAAAATTGCTTTCTGCAATTTTGTTACAGGTTATAATCAAATGATCCTGCGCTACTGTATATATTGGTCTCCTAAACATCCTGCGTCACGCTTGGCCAGAATATATATAAAATCAAAAATGGCCGCGAACGGCCTCATTTTAAAAACATATGGTCTTACCACCCTAAATGAGCCGAAATCTAAAGGAGGTGTCTACTGATGATGGAATCATCACACAAAATATTTTCAATGCGGCTGTTGCAACTTCTAGTGGACCAAAACAAAATACAGGAAAGTTATACTTTTGTGAATATCTAATAAGCACACGTTATCTCCTTCGTCATGAAAATCTCGCAGGGATACAGTGGGTTAAACTGATATGTGTCCGGTCTATGAAAGAGGGTACGCATTTTAGCCCAGTTTGAGCTGTGTTGATATTTTTTCACAACAGGGGACGTAGCTCAAAATCTGTCTGGTCAACATACCCATCCTGTTTTTGAACAAGAACATTCAAAGCTTTATCCTTATTTGCTACGCATATATGTTCATAGAGCAGAAAATAGTCAAATCGGCCTGCGGAATTGAGACAGTTTACATCTGTTTCAATGAGACTGACATTTATGGTGGTGAGACCATATGGTTTAAGTAATAATCCGATAATCAAGTGTGTGAATGGCATTTCCGACTAATTTCACGACGTGGAACCCATTTCCAGGCTTCTATGACCTTTCAAAAAATAAAGATCACTAAGGATACAAGAAGAATACAACACTTTTATTAACTCTGGCCTAATAAAGACATGCGACAAAAAATTACAATGTAACAACATTCTAACAAGTTAATTAGTCCAGCGGAATGGTGAAAGGTGTGTGCATTTTATCATACAAGCATGAAATTTTGCACAAAGATGCATTTGGATGTGCTATTTCATATTTGAGTAAGAGGCAAGCTCAATTAATTCAATATGGCCGTCAAATCCAAGATGGCCGACATCCACTCTTTTGAAGGCCTACTAATGCGTGCACGTATCAATCACTGATCATTAAATAATGCTTATTATGCCACAGAAGTAAAGATTAAGGGTGAGTAAGTATAGAAATAAAATTTCAGCAATAGTACTCAGCGCTTTCTATAGTTTGAAATCCAATATGGCTGCCAAAAAATATCCTAATATGTGATGTATGGATGTTTTACTGGTCAAGTGATACTGAAGGCAAACCTAGAATTAATCTTTTATATACACCTATGGGATATCTAATAAATCAAATATGCCTGCCAATGACGCTTGAGTATTACACAAGGTTACAGACGGCAAACATTCAATATCACATCGTAAGCTAGGCCTCAGAACGTTGAGGATTAGCTGGGTTGTCAAGAACATTAAATTTCACCGCTACAATTTGGCCAAACATAAATAATAATTTAGATACATTCCTTTCACAAATTCCGTCTATCTGTATAGTCTAGCTGGCTGATTCAAAATAATAATTGAGCGAAATTTTGACCTAAATTTCTGTTTTTTTTTAATATATATAATCAAAAACAACATCATTCACCATGAAATTTGAAATAATATTTGTTTGGTATATTTTAAATCAGCACCATTTACAATAAATGAATCTGTCTCTTATGTATAAGCCTGTAAATCCATAAACAAAACATTCAAAAATAGACGATAATAGGTGAATTTCTCATACATTATCGTCAAAGAAGTCCGCTAGAAAAAACGCCATCTTGAACAGTTAGCTCACATGAAACAGAGACATAGAAACAATTTTCGACCTTCTAATGAAAAACCTACCTATTCCTCATGATTATGATACATATATATTAAGTAGCATTATTAAATTATGCATTAATAAATAGAGACACGTGAATGTCTGCCTTTCATCATTTCACAGCTGATCCTTTACAAAACTGCCGTTGTGAGGGTTCATATGACATCACAGCAAAAGGCTGGAGAGCTTTCTTTGCCACTCTACACTGATTATTGCCTTATTTGGCTTAGGATTCTTAGTGGTATGTGAATCTTAGAGGTTCCCAAACATCAGGTAAAGATGCATGTCTCCTTTTTGAAGTAATGAGTGTTGTGTCTTTGCCCGATCCTTCCTTAGATCAACATGGGTAAGCTTAGCAACAACACATGGTTCTTTCATGGTACTTGATTGTCAATATTTCAGCAGCCCAGTGACGAAATCAGGGCTGAGAAAAAGATACAATACTGAAAACCATCTGGCAATTACCAGAGTTACACCAATATACCACCAGTATATCTGTCTCTGAGAAACAAGCCAATTTAACATAGTCTTCTGTTCAACTGGTAGTAACTGGCAATGACAATGACAATGACAATATGTTATTACTCCGGCCAATGCATGATCACTGCCCAAGCAGATAAACACAGATCAGTCTGTGATTATTAAAGTTACAAGGAAGTGTCCAGAGCTTTGGTGAATACTGATACTAAAAGTCCTGGCAAACAGACAACCTAGCTATAAATGTATAGTCACACACACCAGGCATGCACACCAAATCACAATGGCCAGCCTGTACATGTTAATGAAACAGATCTATGAATATTATCTCAAGACCACACAACAGCAGCTATAACTCACTTTCATTAGATCACTGTGGGGAGGTAACTTCCAAATATATTTGAAGAAATTGATCCCTTGTTATTTGCTCTTGGTCATCCTCACAGTCCTGTCTATCTGTTAATCTATGCATTATGATACAACTGGAGAAAATACAACCTAAAATAGCTGCTTTATTCGGGGGCGGGGCATGACTCAAAATATGTCACAGCTCACTAAAGGTGGTCAGAGACACGCGTCATCTATCAATAATATGAGAAGCTGGGACAATTTGGAAACGTCACACTCCTTGATCCATTCAAACATCATTTGTGAAGGAAGTAAAGTCACTCACAAAGACAATCCAGGATCTTGGTAATCCATTTGCTTACAAAAGCCAGGACTGTGTGTATTGGATACAAAACACATTGTAAGGGAAGCTGTCGTAAAACCAGTGAGAAAAATTGAGGGATTGGGAACGAAACAGGTTTATGACTATGTTGAAAAGTGGCTTTCAGCAGAAAACAGGGCCATAATGAGAAACAGCATATCACGGTTTCATTACGATTTCAAATCTCATGTCAAGTGAGAGATCAAGCTTTGTACGCATTTTTTGAGAATGAGTCATATAAAACATCCCTCTCATGTCTGACACAATGTCAAACATATTTCCCTGTCTTGAGACATGTACGTATGCGACTTCCAAAGGCTCTCATACACCAAAAATACACAGCATAGTACTCAATGGGCCAGTAATTGTACACCTTCTAAAACCTATTAGTGCTGATAATTTTGAAGACGATGCTCAGCAAGTCTTTCTTCAGTATCCTACATCAAAAAGTTCATCAAGAATTGAAATTATAATTATGGGATATAAGTCTCACAGTCTTATTTATTCTGCTCCAGAGAGAAGAGTTAATGTAACTAAGCAGGGTTGCAGCAAATGCAAAGACCCCGTCAAACTGACCAGAGTTTCTCAATATTGATGCACTGTTGACTTGCTGCCACATAAAGTGAAAAGAGGTCCTTTATTAGCAGTTGAGTCATGCACACTAGAGGAAAAGTCGATACACATATTATACTCCTCGTGCCCAAAAGCTACCCTGAATGACTACAATCATGTTATGTTAATGCTGACATTGAATTGGCGCCCCTTCTATTTTTGACAAATGATTGTAACATGTTTAAGCGTCCTCTAAATTGACCTAAATCTACCAAAAAATATTGTATGCATGCCCCTAAAACTCACGCACCCCTTTTCGTGATATCCTGTATCTGCCACTGTATCGTGATTCTTTCTGCTGCCCAGTTGCATGGGCCTGTGTTGAATCAGCTGGGTTTGAAGCTGGGAAGGAGCATATCATCATTCCTGTCCATGTGATAGCTCAGTCATTCAGAGAAAGAAGCTCTAGCTGTTGTGATACTACACGCATGTACCGGCTGTGAACACACCTCAGCTTTCCTCAACTGTGGTTGCAAACTTCTGCATTACACATTCCAACATAAGATTAAACTATTTGAACGGTTTGTTTGTTTGATGTTTTTTTCAAACCACTCATTGTGAGTGCATTGATGATGCCCAATGAGAACTCTTCACATAGTAGCACATATCTCATTTCCGGTAATCTCTTTCTGCTAAAAAGTCAGTTGTACCTGTACATCCTATGGAAATAATCCGGAATTAGCATATATTTGGCCAATCTGTGAAAACAATCTTAGAAAGCTAATTTCAACTGATTTGGGTGGTTATATATGGGTATGGTCAATGACCAAAAAAAATAAGGTGGGATATGAGTTGGGGAGAATTTTTAATTAAAGAAAATCTAAAATGGCCGCCACCGATATGTGCGGATGGCGGCCATATTGGATTTTTGCCGAAGGGGACTATTAAATGCTGAAATAACCTCATAAATGTTATTTTTATATAAAAATTAGTGGGAAAAGGCATTTAAAACAATATTCTGTGGCAAATGGTTCAAAAGTTAAGGGGCGATATGTGCTGGTGGCAGCCATATTTGATTTTTCCTGATACAAAAGTTTGCTTCATAAGAATTTTTTTCACAGATGAACCTTAAGTTAAGGATACTATGGGTAGTACACCTATCTGGGGTAAAGCTTTGCTGAAAGATCCTGAAAGTGCTATTCCCTCTGAAATGGTATGGAGGAAGTAAACACACGTCAAGCCAATTTTGGCGGCCATATTGGTTTCCTAATTATAGACACGGTTAAATATAATTTTTTCAACTTTTATCGACGCCTTCTGATCCAAAACCTTCACTTTTGTTCGGTATTTAATAATCAGTTATTGATGCATGCATGAATTAATGAAGTTTTTATCTTTAAAACGGTCGATAGCGGCCATCTTGGATTTGGCGGCTATATTAAAAAATAGTTTGCCTCTTACTCAAATATGAAAGAGCACTTCCAAATGCACGTGTGCAAAATTTCATGCTTGTATGATAAAATGCACACACTATCCTGGATTGTACACTATTCTGCTGGATTAAATCAATTAATCATAAATTAATGAATACAAGTCAAACATAACACGTTTAATCATCAATAGGTATAGTATTTAACTATTCATAATACTTATAAATCAATATTTAAATATCACGGTACATCTGCTGCGATGTTTTCAGGGTAGCTCAAAGTCGCCTATAAGCACCCTAGATATTGCATCGCTGGTAAAGTCTAAGATGGCTGCCATTTTTCCAAGGTCAAACAATGAATTCATATAATTTTCGACAGAATTGAAGTAGATTCGTGATTCTGGTGTCTCCAATAGATGGGGTTATCTTAGGGTTTTCAGGTGGTCAGATCCTGGCGTCCGTAGTCGATCCCCGCGCGTTAAGGACTAAGCACCACATACATGTATACATAATATTATTGTTTGATTACAGTGTGTAACCTTGACGGAGGATGCATCTGTAGCTGTGAAGGTCGTCACGATGGTGATTATCCGTCCTGTACCGGATGTCATGTCTACGCATCATGTTGTAATGGGGTCATTAAGGACAACAGACCTTGTCCCATTGGACTGGAATGGAACGACGATAAGAAATACTGTGATTGGGGAAAATCGCACACGTGTGTGTTAGGTAAGATACCGGAAGCACCCATAAAATAAGTGCTGATACTAGTGATATGATATCAATCCGATATATTTCACATTTTGCCAAATTGTCACAAACAAGAAATTGTCAATTCAGTTCCCTTAGTGCCACAAGTTTTATGTGAGTCTTCTCCAAACTAACCGATTCAACGCATATGTCTGTTTTGATAGGTCTATGATTAATGTAATAATGATCAGTGGATCTAATTCGTTTTGTGTTCAATATTTTAAGGGGACAGCTTATGTTGACACGTGAACTTTTGACACCTGATTAATATGAAGTTGATTAATATTGATATTTCTGCCGCCGGCCAATTGCCACGCATCCCAGCCAACACCAGATGTTTTTAAAGTTGGCTCATTCTCTGCAATGTAGACCCAGTACAAACACATCAAACATCGTGATTTTGGTATGTGCATATATAATGTGGGCGTCAAGAGGAGTGCTACAAATCACCGTGTACAATTGAATGATTAAACGAGACTTACCTGTAAGTTGAAGTTTGATCAGAGTTTTACCAAACCATATTAGTACTGATGTATGACATGAGATGGCGCTACCATCGCTACAAGATCAGATTTCAAAGCTAACGATTTTTTGTTCGTAAATAATAATGAGGGCGGGTACATGGGTGGGCATGTCATACCCCAGTACTAATATGGTTCGGTAAAACTCTGATCAAACTTCAACTTATAGGTAAGTCTCATTTAATTTTACCAAACCATACGTACTGAGGATGCCATGAGACTTGAAAGACAGAACAAAAAAGTCGTAAACTAAAAATAAATGCTTAGAACACTAAAATCATTTAATAAGTACTAGTACATCTACATTGTTTATCATGTTAATATACTGACTAAGCACAGATTTTGCGAAATGCATATTGCTCATAACGGGTTTATCAGAGAGCTTTCTAAATGTACAATCACTTCGCCAACCTGCAGTTCTAAGAATTGTATCCAATGGTACCTTAGCGGCACTCACTCCAGCGGAGCGTGTGCTATAAGGACTAAAAATTGTCATATTAATGCCTGCTTTGCATAACATATATTTTGTCCATCGTGATATGGTATCTCTCCCGAAACCAACATGTGGCTTTATGGTACTAATGAATAACCTAGTCTCATTATGCCGAATGTCACTTGTCCTTTGCAAAAAACACTGTAAAACAGTCACAATACAAATACGTACATCCTGCTTAAACATTGGCAAATTTATTTCAGACATGTTCATGCCTGGCTTAGCTATCTTTAATAAGTCATAGTGATTTTTATACCACCATGAACATATGAAATGTTACGTATATCCAGTAAATGTATAGATTGCACTCATTGTCCAGGCAACAACAAAAGTAAAACAACTAATTTTTTGACATAACACCAATAATGATAAATCATTATGCGGATAAAGAGTTTTTAGAAAATTAACAACAACAGAAACATCCCAAATAACATTATACTTAGGCAATGCTAGCCTGTTGCTGAAAACACCTTTCATAAACCGTTTGATAAGTGGATGACTTCCCACTGACTGATTATTATCTACACAAATAAATGTTAAAAGAGCTGAACGAGCTGTATTCAAACTACTGTATCCTAATCCTTGTGGATCAGCCTGTCGCTGAGCACAAAACTGCAACCATCTGCTGATATAACTCCGATATTGGGTTTTGATTGACACACGCCAGAAGTCCATAATGATAGAGGTTGCTTCCTCAGAAACGCCTGACTGTTTGAAATTTTCCCTGACAATTTTAAAGCCGTCAGGTGAAGTTTCTGATGAAATAGGTGCACTTTGTCTCTTTCACGTGGCAAGTGTAGAATTGATGCTTTCTTTGGGAGTATGAGCGGTGTCGCCACTAGCAGGCGCAACAACTTTGGAAACCATGACTGGGTGTTCACAGAGGAGCAATCAGGATTGCCGAGGCTTCGTCGTGCTCGATCCTCTGTAGAATGCGGCCCATCAGGCTGAAAGGAGGGAAAATATATGCACTGTTAAAGCGAGCCCAATTCATAGTAAAAGCATCAGTTGTCAACTGCAAATGGGTTTTTTACCGGTTTCCATGACACATTGTGCATTATCACTGGAAGCAAATGAATCAATGTCGATGTGTCCCATTACACTTGTAATTGTACTAAAAATGACTTGATTCAGCATCCATTCACTTTAATTTGAGTAAGTTTTTCTAGATTGTTTATCTGCTTCCCTATTAAATTTCCCCGGTAAATGTGAAGCACTGAGCCAAATATTCTTAGATATAGCCCATTGCCAAATTTCCCTGGCCAATTGGTTTAGCATAGGTTTTCTACCGTCTATCGTTTGTACATATGTCACAGCTGTAGCGTTATCCATCTGAATGTGAATATGAATATTTTCTTTATCAGAAGCTAAACACTGTAATGTCACGTAGGCAGCTTTAAGTTCTTTGTAATTTATATTGTAATTGTTATACATATGTGACCAGGCATTCCCAGTTTTCTTGGTTCCACAAACACCTCCCAATGCATGGACTGAACTGTCACTTTGAATTACAACATCAGGGCCTGTCATGCAAAAAGACTTTTCACATTTTTCAATGTTATTAATGCACCATACTATGTCAAGTCTAGACTGTTTCGACAAGGAGATCAACGCATCGAAAACACCACATTTGATTTTTAGCCAGCTGCTTTTCGCCAATTCTAATGTTTGATAGTAAAGAGGTGCATAAGATACACCTGGTTCAGCAGCTACCATCTGGCCTATGAGCTCAGCAAATTGTAAATGGCAACTGAGTTGGTTTGCAATATTTCACCACAGGCGTTTTTCAACATAGCGGCTTTAATAAGTCTCAGTTTGACAGTCATTGTAATTGAATTGAGAATGAACCACAAATAGCTTATTATCTGCACTGGGGTTGTTATTGATTTTTTAGGATGAACAGTGAAACCACAACTGTCCAACACATGTATGGATAGGTTAACGTTTAAATTGATTCATATTCTTTATAGCTATCCCCTTGCATAATACTGTCATCTATGTATCCAGACACCGCATGCCCTCTGTTTATGTTTATGTTTATTTGACTTCCAGTTAAAAACATGCAAAAATGGTCCATTATAATTATTATTATCATTTTTTGAACATGTTATTAACTTTGGTTGGCGGGAACAGGTCGAGACGACCACTACAATGCCTGTCAACCATATAAGTGAATTAAAATTATAGAATAAAATAATATCCAGTGTTTAAAATAACAATGTTTTTGTGTACAGGCTATTTAATATGTACATAGTATAGATTATATATTTTGCGATTTGTACACATAAAATAAAATAACCGACAATTGTCTGTCATTTATTTCCCGCACCAAAACCAGAGATAAAATAGCTACACTGTGCTCTACACCGTGTAGCAAAAAAGGACATTCTGGAAAGCGTAGCAACCTGATTAAAACCTCTAAATGATTTAGTTGTTTATTATATAAAAGGACATACAACTAGGGTATGTGTAAAGAAAAATAGTAAAAACTTATGGCACCCTTAATTTTAACATAGGCCTACATACATCCCTAAATAAAAGTAATACTATAAACCTGGAATACATCTGCTGACGTCAGCTCATATAGCCGTCGCGCAGCCGAAAAATGCTGAGTGGTACCATTTATGCAATATTAGGCTGGAGGAAAAACAATCCCAAACTCAAGTAGTAAATCAGTTGATTAGAAATCTTTGAAATTCAGCATAAGGACCCACCTCATCTGGAAACAAAGGCGACTGAAAAATCACTAAACCTAAAAATAAAACAGAAAAAAACAAATACTAATTTGGAGGGGGACGGCCATCCATGCCATGTGGTGATACTCTAAGTCAGATCATGACAAGCGTGATCCTGTATAGTGATGTCGGTCTGCTCCGAACAGTATCAGAGCCTGTCTCCCGCCTGAATTCGACCCAGCCAGACAACACAATGCAACATTCTCAGATTATCGTTCATAGGTCGCTCACTTAAGATGCTATTTGTGCTAGATATATATTCAATACACGAGTATAAGTAAAGCGGGGCGGTTCGTCAGCTGCTAACACCTGAGTATCGACAACGGAGCCCTCCGTCCCTAGGCATGAGTGGCTGGTGACAGCTCAAATAGCCGTCTCACAGCCGATTCAAATTGCACAGGTAGTTTAAGATAACAACATCTCGGATAACAAAAGGTAAAGTGTTCCATTAGCAGCAGTGCGATAAAAATAAGTACATTGGAACTGAACAGTCTTGCACAGAGGTAATTTGAATAGAACACCCTGTTGAGCAGATCTGAGGCCATTATGCGGACAAGCAAACTCAAAATTACTAGAGTAATCACAAGATAGTTTACCATGAAGGTAGCTATATAAAAAATACAAGTCGATTATTTCTCGACGGAAGCACAAAGGCAAGATAGATAATGCTGTGCATCTTACGTGATAGGGTGAAGCATAATCATTGAGAATGAATTTTGAAGCTTGACGTTGCACCCGTTCTAATTTGATTATGTCTTTACAATGATTGGGACTCCACATCGGACTACAGTACTCAAGAATACTTCTCACATGGGCCAAATATAATTGGCGCTTAACATCAATGAAACTGTTAAAGCCAACAGAACGTTTTATCATTTCTACCATAGAATGGGCTTTTGATGAAACAGTTTTCACATTCTCACACCAAGATAATTTAGTAGTGATGGTTATTCCAAGATCATTAAATTCAGTTACTCTAGATAAGATATTAGTATCAATGGAGTAGTCAAAATCTATTTTTACTTTACGGCATATCGACATGAATTTACATTTTGATATGTTGAAGTTCATTCTCCAAATTTTGCTCTACAGAAACAGTGCATTAAGATCATTCTGAAGGGAAAGTACATCTTGTCTTGACTTTATATTTTGATAAAGTTTGGCATCGTCAGCATATAATTTCATAAATGATGTACAAACATCGCAGATATCATTTATGTATAAAACAAAAATTAGTGTTCCAATAATGGAACCTTGCGGTACACCCGATGTTACAGGTAAAGGTGATGATACCTGACCTTCTATCATAACTGACTGATACCGACCTTGCAGATAATTTTCAATCCATTGTAATCAGTGATCGCAGAGCACTAAAATCAGTCTGTTTAAAATTAGACACTACTCTGGGTATTTTTCGTTTGTTGCAGCCTGAAAGATTGAGTTTAAACGTAAGTATCTCTTACGAAGTAATGAAAAAACAACCTTCATTGTTTTTGTAAAAATTCGAGGTGCAGATGTCAACCCGTTAGGCATACACGTGAATTGATAAAGTGTACCTCTCCACCTAAAACGTAGAGATTGTTGGTGGTCTGTATGCACAGGGAGAGAATAGTAAGCATCTTTTAAATCTACGGAAGCAAACCAGCAATTTTTCTCCATTAGACATATAGCTGATTTTAAAGGGTCCATTTTAAACTTGTGATATTCAATTGATTTATTTAGTCTCTTCAAAATTAAAATCAATCGGACACCACCGTCCTTCTTTACTCGGAGAAAAATTGTTGAGATGAACTCTCCTTCTGTATGAACAGCAGGTTTTATAATTTGTCTTTGAATAAGTCTTTCTATTTCAAAATCAATAAGAGCTGTTTTGGTCACACTGAACACGATTGGCCGTGGCTCACATTTTTTATGTATGTTATAGTCGAAATCAATCTGTACACCCTGAATTGTATTCAAAACCCAGGGGTCAGATGTTAATTTATTCCAAAAAGGAAGATTTTCAGAAATTTTGCCTGCGCTAAAATTAGCTGATGTATTTTCAACAGCCTGTAATACAGTCCTATGATTAGGGCTATTTACATTTTGGTTTTGAGCTATTTCTTCTGACTCTTTGGGTATTGTCTCTTTGACCCCAAAAAAGGCCTGTAGCCAGCATTTTTTGGCTGTGGATCGCGGTTAAAGGTAAATTTTTCTTTTCCCCTGTGATTTCTGTCATGCATTGGATGGAATTGCCTCTTATTTTGGTAACCATGGTATCCATCAGTGGTCTTCTGTACTCTGTTCCCCACCTTTTTCGCTTCATCTATATCTTTAATCTTCTTGGTCAAATCGTCACCAAAAAGATGTTTTGTGACTGCATGTTCAAATGAGCACAACAATTCGAACACCCCATTCAAATCAGGTTTGATCGATTGCTTTCACTGTGCTGAAAGCTCCTGCATTCCAAAAACAAGCAATCTGAACGAATCCCCTGCTTTCTTTGCCAGCTTCCTGGTGTCCTTATTCTTAGACTGGATCAGTTCTCCTGTTAGTTCCACTAATGGCAACATCCCTTTGAGCAAGGCGTGTTGAGATTTTTGCAGGCCAATGTCTCTAGATCTCGTTGATCTGCCAAGTTTTTGCCATATTTCCGAATTGACTTTTGGAACTACCAAAGACTGACAGTTTTGAGGATTTGTAATAGTTCTTTTGCAAGTCCGTGATTTTATAATTTCCGACTTGAGATGTCATGGCAGCGCTTACTACACTATCCCTTTTCTCATGAACAGCTGGTGAACACTTTTCGTCTCTGTCAACAAATTGATGGAAATCATCCAGAAAATCATCATAATTAATGGAGCAGGTCGTCTGCTCATCTCGCTCCTCAAAACACTCATCCCACTTGTCATTAAATTCACCCGTGTCTTGTACCTCATCAAAATCATTATCAGAATCTGAAACCTGATGAGTTTTCTTAGGGATGCTATAAGAATTCGTACTATCACTGTGAACTGTCACATCAACATAAATCTGACAGCTGTCAGAACTGATAGGAGTAGGGGCTGCAGTCTGGTATACAGGGAAGTGGTCTGTATGCTGTCCAACAAGAGGGTTAGAGACTGGTTAGGCAGCACACCGCCAGCATTGGCCCCTGAGCTGCAAGTTTGATCAGCAGGCTTAGATGGCTGGTCAGCAAGGGCCTGCTCGGCATGGATACTGCCTGCAGTCGAAGCGCTAGCACTGTTTACAGTCAGGTTATCCATGTTTCGGGCAAACGGGCCAGCCGTATCTGGAGCTGTTTGCGTATGTGCGGAGCTTTCCAAGATGGCAACTGGGTCAGCCCGGGAAGATGCTTTCCCTGAGCCGCCATGTTTAGCCCTCTTCACTGGGGAAACACCGGCCACTTCGGCTCTGCCTTTCTTAGGTTTGTCAATGGTTTTACGCTTCACAGTTTTACCCACAGACTTGTACCACATTATTTCTCAATGTCTGAAATGGCGACAGCGTCTGCCATAATTATCACAAATTACCTTAGAAAACACAGTTAAAATGTGCAGCACTATAAGACAGGCGTGCAAACGCCACTGACCAACTCGTTCACGGGTGCCAGTTCAAAAAATCACTCCTAAAGTGATTAAGTGTCACTGTAGAGTTTCACCAAAATCTAAAAAACAAAGTTCAAAACATCAAATGGAATAATCCTTGTGCGAAGCAATAGTCCAAAACTTGAGAAAACGTGTGAAGTTCCAGTAAGCTAACAAAACATCTATCCGATCTTGAGGATGTAAAGCACACTGATCTTGTAGCGATGGTAGCGTCATCTCATGGCATCCTCTATACGTATGGTTTGGTAAAATTCCGCATTTGGCCTCATAAATAATTGAACAGAATGTTGATATTCATAAGTAAATATACTTTCCGAGGGTAGTGGTATAGGTTAATTGATATGGATAATCTAGCGAAAATGGGACAGTGCAATTTAAAAAGAACAGACTATTGTCTATAACTTATAACCATCTATTACTATTTGATCTCCTATTACTTTTATTTTTTTCCGATCTACCGCTATCACAGTGAAATTGCTGCTATTACCTATTACTATTACTATTACACTGTAATACAATAGTATGGTTAGTAATTATTATTTATTTTATTTATTTATTTGTTTATTTATTTATTTATTTGTTTTTTTGTTTTGTTTCAGGCCTTAACAAGTAAATGGGATTGGAAAACAGCAAGCACCTTAAATCAGCTACAAACTTCACATTCACATGCTTCTAAGCAGCTTGGCAATCATGTTGTGCTTCTGTAGAATTATTAGTTAAATATGGATATTATGCATTTGTGATATTATTCAGATAGGAGGATGTGGCACATTAGTACGTGTAGCTGTTATTCCATCAGACAAAATGTTGAATTTTCAAACTTAATTTTGTCAGACAGTTTGGTAGTGCTTTGGTAAAGTTGTTTTGAATTGGACAATTGCCCGGGCTATGGGCTTAGATTGCATATACGCATTTCACATTATTACTGATCAGAGTGTACAACGGTTGAGTAATGATCACCCAACGCTCATCTAACGTCTGCTGTTACGGTGGTCCTGGTGCAGTGGCTAAGCTGCTTGCTGGGAAAGTCGGAAATTGCGGGTTTTAACCCCGCTCTGGCATTCAAAATGAAATGAATCGGGCTTTAGGCCACCTTTGTGCACATATAGGCTAAACTGGGCCAGGAGAACCTTCTGATGATGGTGAGATGATTGAGATGACACTGTCCTCCAGACACAGGATTCGAAATTCGTGCCCTGGCGGTCTGAGGCCGAGCACGCTACCTCTCGGTCACTGAGGCTCCCCACAATACTGACTTTCACACGTGGATGGGGAAGAAACATTTTTGTTTCTTTCAAACCGCCGAGACTGGGAACCGAACCCCGAACTCTGGCGTAAAAGGCAGCGGTGCTAACCACTACCCTAGAGCCCCCGCCCGCTCTGGCATTCAAGTTCCAACGAAACGAGATGTTTTGTCCTGCTCACTCGTAGAGATCCAATATTGTGAGGAGTCTCTGTGACCGAGAGGTAGCGGATTCGGCCTCAAGAGGTTCTCCTGGTCCAGTTCAACCTGTACGTGCACAAAGGAGGCCTAAAGCTCCATTAATTTCATATTTATAATTGTGTTTGCTCTTACTCGCTGGTGTAAGTAGAAAGTTCTGAACATGTTTAAACATCTCAGTGTGTTTGTTCAGTTTGTTCATCTGGATTGATAGCATTTTCTGTTAATATGTAATGTCTTTGCCAACATTAGAGTTAATTACATCAACACGTACATTGTCATATTATGGGTAGTAGCATCCCAGGAAACACAAAACATTTGTATAACATTTGTATAATGTTGGTCCAACGATCAAATGATCTGTGTTTGCTGGGATATTATTAATTTATTTAAAATTATATTTTTGTGATCACTACATTTTGGAGAGAAACAATTTTATATGTAAAGCTTAGTCAAACAGAATGTTTATATTCTTGACATCCACATTCTCTAAACGTTTTCATCACATTTTACACATTAGCATAATATATCAGGCGTATTATATTGTTCATGATATTTTATTTTGTATATGTATATATATATATATGCAAGTGTAACGAGATGGCTCGTAGACATTCCTGTAGCCTACACTTGACGATTACACCAGACAGTATCACGTTGTGATATACCAGTTGAATTGACGACTGCATATAAATAATAAAAAAATTATTTACATTAAAGGTAAATACCCATATAACTAGAACAGGAGTTCCCGAACTCCGAGGCCTGGCTTTGATTGATTGATTGATTGATTGATTGATTGATTGATTGATTGATTGATTGATTGATTGATTGATTGATTGATTGATTGATTGATTGATTGATTGATTGATTGATTGATTGATTGATTGATTGATTGATTGATTGATTGATTGATTGATTGATTGATTGATTGATTGATTGATTGATTGATTGATTGATTGATTGATTGATTGATTGATTGATTGATTGATTGATCGTCAAGTCTTTCAGTCACGTATAGAAATAAGTTGTTATAATATATAGCATAATACTGATATAATCATATTGACTGGGGAGATACTGGGACATACAATCCTCTTTTAACTTCTTAGTTCTTCAGCTGGGCTGCGTCATGCATGACTGCTTTCATGAGACCCGTTTTGATTTGTTGCTCGTACCGCTGTTTTATAACGTTGTATGATATTAAATCCACTTCAATTGTGAACAAAATAAACACAATTTCAAAAATATATATCAAATTATAACATGGGTGTTATCAAATGGTGCTTCAGGTGTATTGGAGAATACAAAGTTTCGTTAACGCGGGGTGTCTTAACCCTTTAATCGCCGGTGCCGCATATATTCGGGTTTTCATTTTTTATTAGCACATCAAGTACCACATTTAAATATATTAAAGATATAATGTGACATCAACCAGCAAGATTTGAAAAGAGTTGACCTCCATTTTGTCAAATCTGAATAATTATCACTCACTTGAAGTTGTGGATCGCGACAGCGAAACACAACTTCAAGTGGGTGAAAATTAAAATTGAATAATTTGGCGGTTAAAGGGTTAAGGGGCAACGGATCGCTAGCAGGGGCTATTCACTTTACATGTCTTTGTATAATCTGATAACATACCGTAGATTGACGATTAGGAATGTTTGCAACCATGTTTAGTCACGTGACTAACATGGCTTTTTTGGACCGTAGGACATCCTAGTATGTGAAACAAATGGTGGCAGGTATAAAGAGGGAGGGCTGAGGTATTCGATTCTGACCCCTTGCATTAATTAAATAGGGAAATTATCAATTCAATTCAGTTTATTCAGTGTACACGATACAATATTATTAACAGTTTGATAACATATACAAATAACCTAAAATTATATACATGAGGCACATAATAATAAGTAATAATATCACTGGAATATAAAAAGTAAATGTACACCTGGGAGAAAAACTAAACAGGATCCATTGGAGCCTTTGCTAGTAGTTCCCACCCAACATATTTTTCAATTTCCACCAGCCCTTTATAATATTATGATTATGACAACCGGCAATTACAACACATACATTTAAAATTATACATTATACATTATAGGACAAATACGGCCGAATAAAAACCTTCCCGTCCTCGAAATGTGATGACGACATAAAAAATTAAAACAGCAGTGAGTTGTTTCTCGTCTAAAGTATTTTTAAATTGTTAAATATTTTAAAACTAAAAATGGGCTAATATCTTAATAAATCCGCGGGGTATTATCACGATCACCAGAAAGTAACGTCTACCTGTTATCGCAAAACATTTGTAATTCATAAAATAGCCTTGATCTTTTTCACGACGCTAATTAGTTTATTACAATGGCGGCCAAGTGTTGATCAGCATTGCTGTCAGTTTCAGGCTGGCCTGTTTTACAACGTATAGCTTCAGACATAAACAAGTTGTATTTACGAAACATGCTGCTCTCTTTACTTAACATTATTTATTTCCGTCACTCATATAATGTCTATATATCAACAGCCTTGATTTTTCCATGACGCCCAAAGACTCATTGACGGCGCTGGCCCAAAATATTACCAGTCCTAAATTGGCAATGTTCTCATTCTATTTTCTAAACTTTAGATCTCTGGATCGAGTCTATCACGTCGTCCAGATCTGTTTTTTTGTTTGTGAACGTCCTGTGTTATGAAGCCATATTAGTCGAATACTGTAGATCTGGTATTAGTAGCGAGGTTTCAATTTTGCAAGAAGGAAAAATTCGCGAATTCAAGAATCTCGCGAAAATAAATATTATAATAGCGCTACTAAAAAATGAAAATTCGCGAATTCTAAACTTCGTGAAAAGTCCCAAAATAAGAAATTCGCAAAAAATTGAACATGCAAAAATTACCGGATTTACAGTATGTAGATTTATGTAGATGGCAACTCGCCCACTCGTCATGTTGTATCAAGCACATATAGGTCTATTTTGGATTACACTGCTCTGCATGAGATATGTTTTACTGTCTTTTGCAATTTTAGTTATCACTTTTATAATTATGAGCAAATTGATGCATAAGAGTGTATAATTGTTCACATACACTGATGGTGCACTTCACAACAGTGACCGTACAGTTATCGATAATATACTAGATAAATTGAGTTAAATTTAACCAAACATTCTTCGGAGCAAGCCCCCACACACCGGCGCCCCCTTGGTCATATCCTGGATCCGCCAATAATTTGTGCCCACTTTTTTTTTTTTATACAAAATATTGAATATCTCACTTACTGCCGGGTTTCAGAATGTACACCTCGCTAAAAATGTGCCCCAGGTGGTCTATTACCATAAATACGTGGGTAATTTGGACGAAAAAACCCTTGGCTCCAGAAAATTGATGCGTCTATCTAATATCTAGTTACCAGGTTACATCTTATCTAGAATAACCCGAATAAAAGATCATACACAAAACTAGTCACATAAGCGCAGTGGTGCGTGTCTGGGCCTAACACAGCAGAGGATGTGGATCCAATGATGGTTGTATGTTGGTCCAGCGTCGTAGACGGTGGGACATAGTTCCATCAATGGTTAATCACCACGAGGAACTGGGGCTACTTGGAGGCCTATAATTAACAAAATGGATTGAATCTCCCAGCTGCAGTCGTGTAAACTCAAGACAAGGAAGTCACGACTGATAATATAAAAGCGGGTGGCATTTGGAAAGAGCTTGCATACCTAGATATAACGTCATCAAAAACATGTCTTTTCTTCGTACTGTTTTCTTATCCTTCATAGTAATCATTCTTATGCAATCAGTGTTTGCTATTAATTGGCCATGGGCAAGACGCAGATGTAGCCGTAAGAACTGTGTCTGGGAAAGTTGGAGTAATTGGGGT
This sequence comes from Flabesymbios commensalis, assembly GCA_964017125.1. Lineage (NCBI taxonomy): Eukaryota > Metazoa > Annelida > Polychaeta > Terebellida > Flabelligeridae > Flabesymbios > Flabesymbios commensalis. Next base: position 18,326,810 of record OZ024905.1, read on the forward strand.
GGATGCAATCATCCTTGTGGTACTGCTGGAACGCAATCACGTAACAGAGGAATATCCCGCCATCCTTCTTGTGGAGGTTCTGGATGTGGTGGACCCAGCAGTGAAACTAGAGATTGTAACAGGTTTTGTTACAATGGAGGATCTCCTCGCGTGGCTTACTGTGAATGTACAGAACCTTTCTGGAACACATGCTGTCAATCACGTGAGTTTAGTTCTCTTGGATATAACAGCCATTTCTCTAGAATCATCATAGCACAGTCCTGCCTAACATATTGAGTGGGATCAGAAATGCATAACCAGGAATGTATAGCTCCGACCCGTAGATTTCAGACAGTATGTTCACCAAATTGCATATAACTCAAAATCTATTTCACCTATAAACTTGGCTCTGGTGTCATCGGAAAGAGCGATCATGTATCTTTAAATGGGCATTGTTAGTACAATTTTAAATATTATATGGTAGTTGTAGGATGGTAATATCAATCAGATACCACGCTCAAACTGCCTGTCCACATGTATGTCCCGGGGTCCTCTGTGATAAATTGGAAGCTCATAATTATTAAATTAGCTTGTAGCTATGACAACCAACATACCTCTCATACAGGGCGCTTTGGTTTGTTGTTTGACCCCTTTGTGGAGAACTAGAAACGGTTGTGTTATTGCCAGTATGTGGTTCTCAAACGAATATCTGTGCACAGTTAAACAATACACACAAGAAATATACTGGTATGTCTGTATAATGCTCAGTTGACAGCATACGGTAGCTTGTAGCACAATAATGCATGCTTATATATATACACGAACACACATATACAAGAATATGCTCACGAATGAAAATATTTGACATTCTCCCGGAATTCGCTACATTCGCCCTGTATGCCAGGTTACAAGACTTAGTCATTCTCCACCTGCTTACGAATATCAACCATTTTAGGAAGCGTCTCCTAAAATTCAGCGGATGTTTCGAATGCTGTCATTCGCCGTCAATTTTCGTAAGCATTCACATGCCATTGGTAACGTTGGTAAGGCATTCAGAAGCATTTGCAACGTTCGTAAGGCATTTGCAAGGCGTTTGTAGCGTTCGCCGTTTCCCATTCCTTGTGAATATCTGCCAGCGTCATATTCACTCCGTCTTTATTCAAACCGCAGCCTCGTCATCAAATATTCCCATCGTAAGAGAATGGCAAGGCAGTGGCAACGTTGGTAAGACATTCGCATCATTCATTAGTACGTTTGTAACGTTTGCAAGCCCATTTGTAAGCATTCGCAAGCATTCATAACATTCGCAAAGCAGTCGCAGCTTTTATTATATTAAAAACGATCTAAAAATATTTTGAAAACATAAAATGTAATTGCAAACAAAGTAAAACTATTTTGTATGTGTTACTGAACTAATTGGTTCACAAATACGAATAAATTCACATACTGAAATATTGATGTCCAGATACAACACAAACCAAACGGGATTGTGGGGCTGGCCCAGGATTATCGTGATGTACCGGGGGGTATACAGATATTCAATTTAATAGATATCATTTTTAAATCTTAGAAAATATAAGCTGAATTGAGCTATTTTTGGTGGTCAATGCGACAGATCAAAACTTTAGAGTCTAATGGAAAACAGGGGTATGTTTCCGGAAGGTAGAACATCGCTTAGCACGATGTGTTAATGCAGTTTGTTATAAAAAATGGCTCAGTTAGGGGGAATGGTTGAAAACGCGTTTATAAAAATAATGGTCATTTAGCTCAAAGCCACATATAAACACAATATTCAATTTTTAAGGAGTTTTGAAATATATTATATTTCAACTGTAATAGTGTCTAGTTCATTTCTCATGAACTTTCATATATAATGTTTGCCTTAGAAAAATTACAGCCATCTTGAATTTTACCACTAAAACAATATCTAGGGTGCCCTTATCCGAGATTAATATATATATATGAATGTTCATGACAAATACACTACACACTAATACTGTCGAGGTATAATAGGGGCTATTAGTTAGTACACTTATATGCGGTCGCTATTTTGAAAAACGCTGTTGCAGTAGTTAGTTAAAACGATTATGATTATGAGTCAACCACAAACTGTCCACAAAGTTTAGCGTTTTAAGCGCAAAACATACCAACGCGAATTCGCGCCCAATTTCGCGTTGGTTGTCAAACCTACTATTTGATCATTGCCAAAACGTATCAGCGCGAAGGTGCTTATAATGTGCCTCACCCTAGCATTTTGAGGGGCTACACATAAGGGTTACACGATGTATTTTGCAACACTATTCTGAAATTCAAGCTACAGTGTATGACATTCAAAAACCACGTAATTAGATAATCTGGGTAACCTATTAGACCTATATGGTGCTCTCGTCCTAACAAACATCATATTACATGCTACTACGATTAAATATATCTTAATTTATTGCCTCCGAGTATTTTCTCCTCAATTACGAGATCATAATAATTTATCATCATTCATAAACCACGCGATTGTGCTTGCCATTTTTAAATTATACTACTTTCAGATCTCGGCCTCACAGGGTTAAAAAAATTGTTCAAGGCAGATTGAAGTCCAGATGAAAGGGGAATCGAACGAGCCTGAGGAAATATTGGTTTAATGCTAGTCCACTGCGTGCAACACTGACTCAATATTAAACTAACATTGATCCAACACCTCGTGTTTGATACGTGTGTTTTGACTGCATTCAATGACTGGAACACTATCAGGACGAGAACAGTAGATACTATAATCATGATAATAGGTAGTTTAATCATACAGGTAGTCTATTCTGTGAAACCAGTAACACCACCGAAGACCCATTTGAATGGCCACTCCGTGGAAAAAATGTTATAAGCCCCCCTCTGCTGAACTACATTGTCTTTGATTGCTAGGTGAAAACATCGCTGGTCAAGACTATTGAGATTCACAGAATTCATAGCGAGACCCAACTGCTGCAAGTAGTAGTTATGGCACATCTCGAATATTGTACGATTAATAAAAAAAGCGGAGGAGTTTTATTTCTAGTACAATGACTAGGCCGAAGTTGCCTAAAAGTGTGAAAGAACAAACAAAATACAGCCACAAGCCATCCTGGTACCTAACAAGCAGGGGTGATACCCAGCAGACATCAGATATTCACTCTATGTAGGTTTATTGTTTGGTCAACGTCTGCGACGCTGGCCATACACAATGCTCAACTTATTGTGTTTGCTGGGTAGTGCTGCTTATGGTTGGTACATCGTATACGACAGTGGCTCTGTATAAATCCAATATTGGTTCAACGGCTATGTTTACTGGGCATAATGAAGGTAGATGTTGACTTCATGCGTGTTTATGTTTAATGTTGGGTCACTGGTGGCGACGTTTGTGCAACATTAGAGCAACATACGATCAACGATGCAATCGTTCACTTTCCCAGAAATTGAAATGTTTTCACCTAGCAATCCAATACAATCAATATGGGAGAAAGGACTTATTTCACCGAGTAGCCATTCAAAAGGGTTTCCAGAGACGTCACTGCGTTTCAAAGAATAGTTTAATGAAGAATCATAATGATGATGGCCATGTAGCCATATATGTGGTTTCGCGATTGGACATGGTTCCAATTTAAGATTATAGATTTTAGTTTATTGAAACATTTAGTGTATTATATCAGTTTCTGCTCCTGCAAAAAACAACAGATTAGCTAATAATAATAATAATAACTAGAGGTACTTGTAACTGAAGTAACAGGAAATTTGGGCAAATAAGTTTGGTGGCTAAAAATAAATTGTATATTGCGACCATTTAGACAGTATGCGACCGTTTGCGACCATTTGCGACCGTTTGTAACCGTTTGCAACCATCTGCGACTGCTTGGGAACGCTTGCGCCCATTTGCAATAATTTGCCATCGTTTGTAACCGTTTGCGATGGCTTGCGACCATTTGCGATCGTTTGCGACCATTTGCGATCGTTTGCGACAGTTTGCGGCCATTTGCGATCGTTTGCGACCGATTGCGATGGTTTGTGACCGTTTGCGATCGTTTGCGACCATTTTTGCTCGTTTGCGACGGTTTGCGACCATTTGCGATTGTTTACGACCATTTGCAATCGTTTGTGACGGTTTGCATCCATTTGCGATCGTTTGTGACCGTTTGCGATCGTTTGCAACCATTTGCGACGGCTTCGAATGTTTGCAACTATTTGCGATCGTTTGCGACGGTTAGCGACCATTTGCGGTCGTTTGCGACCATTTGCGATCGTTTGCGACCGTTTGCAACGGTTTGCGACGGTTTGCGACCATTTGCGATCGTTTGCGATCGTTTGCGACCGTTTGCGATCGTTTGCGACCGTTTGCGACGGTTTGCGACTGTTTGCGACGGTTTGCGACCGTTTGCGATCGTTTGCGACCATTTGCGATCGTTTGCGACCGTTTGCGACGGTTTGCAACCAATACCGTCGTTTGCGACCGTTTGCGACGGCTTGCGACCATTTGCGATCGTTTGCGACTATTTGAGATCGTTTGCGACCGTTTGCGATTGTTTGCGACCGTTTGCGACTGTTTGCGACCATTTGTCATCGTTTGTGATCGTTTGCGACCGTTTGCGACGGTTTGTGACCATTTGCGATCGTTTGCGACCATTTGCGATTGTTTGCGACTGTTTGCGACCGTTTGCGATCGTTTGCGATCATTTGCGATCGTTTGCGACCGTTTGCGACGGTTTGCGACCATTTGGGATCGTTTGCGACCATTTGCGATTGTTTGCGACCGTTTGCGATCGTTTGCGACCGTTTGCGACCGTTTGCAACGGTTTGCGGCGGTTTGCGACCATTTGCGATCGTTTGCGACCGTTTGAGATCGTTTGCGACCGTCTGCGACGGTTTGCGACCGTTTGCGACCGTTTGAGATCGTTTGCGACCGTTTGCGACGGTTTGCGACAGTTTGCGACGGTTTACGACTGTTTGCGACCATTTGCGATCGTTTGCGACCGTTTGCAAAGGTTTGCGATCATTAGCGATCGTTTGCGATCAATACCGTCGTTTGCGACCGTTTGCGACGGCTTGCGACCATTTGCGATCGTTTGCGACTTTTTGCGATCATTTGCGATCGTTTACGACCGTTTGCGACGGTTTGTGACCATCTGCGATCTTTGCGATCTTTGCGATCGAATGTTTGCAACTATTTGCGATCGTTTGCGACGGTTAGCGACCATTTGCGGTCGTTTGCGACCATTTGCGATCGTTTGCGACCGTTTGCAACGGTTTGCGACGGTTTGCGACCATTTGCGATCGTTTGCGACCGTTTGCGATCGTTTGCGACCGTTTGCGACGGTTTGCGACTGTTTGCGACGGTTTGCGACCGTTTGCGATCGTTTGCGATCATTTGCGTCCTTTTGCGAGCAATTGCGACATTTGGGACATTTTTGACTTACGCACTTGACGTTTTTTACTTTTGTACTTTGTACTCCTGACATTCCATTTTCTCTTTCTCCTCTCTCTCTCTCTCTCTCTCTCTCTCTCTCTCTTCAGTCTACTCTCTCTCTCTCATTCTTCCTGTCCTCACACCTCTGTAATTACAACTATTATATTATTATGAAATGTAGGCCTAAAATGTTTCTACTTTTCATAATAAACACCCAGTGTTGGTTCAATGCCGGGTCACTCTCTGTGACGCTGGATGGGGCCCGTCATCGCAGCATTATTAGATATATATATTTCAACTATTAAATTTCAGCGGTACTCAAAGGGTTACGTCTGTGAGTCGACTACTATAGTGGTCCCGTATCAGCGGCTCTGGCCTTTCACACTGAACCCATATGATCTGCCACACTCTCATTCATACAATGAATACGATCATGTACACCATTGATCCAGCGTTGGCCCATATTTAGCTACAAAGCCAAAAGGTAGTTATCCTAAATTGTAAATCAGCAGATACTGCCTTTTGGCTTTCCTATCTTGGAAAATCATGGATAGATCCGGAATGACAAATTGAAAAATAGACAAATAGAAAGGCATAGCAACCCAAGTTGCAATAGTATGGTGGGATGGAGAGCCCCTCGCGCCGAAAGTACCTGTAAGTGACCGTCGGAGTCTCTAGTGTGGGGTCACAATGGCGGACAAGGGAATCTGCCCGATCTTCACCATTTCAACTCAAACTTTCTTCCCCGTCGAGTCGACGGTTCCAAACAAATCATAAAACTCTTTCTCCACTTGTCATGTTTATTCGTTTGACATTTGGCAACAACAAAGCACAACCTCCGCGCACGGCACGTCCTATCTGACTTAGCGAGAGCGAACTACGGCACGTCCGTAGTCGCTGAGTGTAACACCTGAAGTGCGGGAAAAATACCAAAGCCGCACGGTTTGCAATTGTGTGCACCCGTCACCAAGGTACGGAAACGAGGCGGTCGTCCACAGCCTCCCGCGTCCGAGCAGCCGGGGATAACTGCCACCTTAACTGAACGAAGTCAGGATCCTACATTACCCCCGGGTGAGTGATAACGTAGGACCCAACTGACGTGTAGGAGACTGTTTCGTGCAAGTAGCGGGGTTGTAAAAATATGTAACCTCTTATAACTAAGCATAGTTTAAAAAATATAGCGAGTGTGGTTACAGCGTGGGTGGTTGAAATCGCAGCATTATACATGAATTGTCCCATCCTCTTAACACCAACTGTCCTTTAGTATGTATTCATTTGCTGCAAGCTGCGATCAACCCATTCATTTAACTAACGTAAATTTCTATTCGTATTTTAGCAATGAACTTGCTAAAAAAAATGTCTTTACATTTATATATCTGTACACAATTCTGCCAGGCCTGGCATATTCATTTACAATTTAAAAACTTTGTTAATACGATGTATGCGGTTGGGCCCGCCATAGATGTCGTTAGGCGCAACTATGGCGTGAACCATCTGCACGAACCGGGCAGGAGTCTGGATTATTCGTCCGACTCTAGTTTTTCGCACTGTTTGGTCAGTCGAAATTTTTTCGCGATTAGCGATATTCGCATGGTTGCGTTTGGTCGAGTCGATTACGGCGTCAGCAGCACCCGGGGTTTTACCCCATAGATGTATACAGGTATGCGGGAACACGTTCGTAAACCACCGCCGTTCCCGTTAGCGCGGGACACGGCGGGGGCTCGCGAATGCGGCGCTACATAAGCATTGTCTCTGTTAGACAAGTTGACTATAACATCTATTTGCTTTGGGACTGTGGCCGATTTTTTACTGCTTCTGACTGCCGTCGACTTTTTCGTTTCAACACTCGTCCCGTTGGACGTCGGAGTGTCCGCACTACCAGTTCTAGGTGAACCCTGTGGATTCTTACTAGATGTCCTGGTAGCCATCGATCTCCAAGGTTTGTTTAGCGTAGTACGCTGTATGTTAGTACCTGTCTCGGGCGCGTGCCCTACCACAGGTTTTAAAATACCTCTGCGATTTGGTCGCAAAAAGACATGATTACATGTTTCGTTCGATGTGCAGTGGAACTAGTTGTTTCACGAAATGTCACGTGTGGGACATGACCGGCTCAAGACCGGCGCACCAAACGCAAAAGTCACCCTCTTGCGTTGGCAAAACATTAAAAACATTAAAGTTAAAAAACGCACATGTCTGCGTCAGATCACCGAACGTGCGGTGAAAGGAAACAGACCTATGCATTATGGTAAAAGTCGGTAGCGATGTATCGTAAAAGTCGGAGGTGATAAGAAGTACGGAAATATTAAACTGGAATTAATAAAAAAATCACTATTAATAAAACATTCAATATTGAGTTGAATAATAAGTGATCTGAGAAAATATGCAGGTAATTATAATTAAAACTTCTGCTGAAATCGTAGAATTTTCTGAAGTCGATGCTGATCTGGTTCTTTGCTGTGCCGTACCAGTGAATGTACTGCTGATGCTGATTGCCAGCCGTGTCGGCTGAAGCAGACAATCACATGTATAAAGTCTGTCGGCTGTGCTGTTAAATGCGTTGTGCATAGGTTTATACTGCATACACTGTGTGCTGTGTTGTAGACAGGACCGTAATTGAGCAGCGCCGCATGACGCGTGGACGGCACCTGTGACGGTCACGCTGAAAGGTCGGCCCACATCACACATGCTGATTCGAGCCACAAAACTAACAGCATTAATAAACCTGTCAAATCAGGTTACGTTACATAGACTAGTTCATATCAAATTGAAATCGTTTATTTGATAAAGTCATTTAAATAATGAAGCACTCAGTCTGCGACCTATTTGGCTAGCTGTGCGGGCCTGAGCGAGTATAAAAATGTCATATATGTGAACAATGCCAAACTGTAATTGGCCGTCGTTAATATTATTTTCCAGCACTCTGTTAAAGTGACGGATGTCTATCTCCACCGTGTCGGTGGCAGGTTTCCATATTGCTGATGTACACCCCAGGCCTATGGCCAGGGTATGCGGTCGCCACTCTCCGTGGCCTATGTCAGTGACGTGCCGTGCGCGGGTAGGTGCCGTTTAAATCAGATGAAAAATGTCTGTAATATTCTGAATCTTAGAAATGTAGACTGTAGAAAATGTTCATGCTATGTCGCATGTTGCGAGAAACAGGGGTTGCAGATTAGTTGAAAATGCGTCGTTTAGGTTTCACCTAAATGCTGTGCACTAATTCACAAAGGTATATATTGATTAAAGTGAAAACTGAAGGTCTATATTTGACATAAAACGTTTTCACTTATTCACACACATGCAAAATGGTACAGTGAAAACCGTAGTCGAAGTGGTACATGAAAAAAAAATATATGCCAGATACAATTATGACATGCTATGCTAAGCTAGGATAATAGTATTTTGTAAATCGACCTGGGTGAAAAAAAAAAATTTTCACGCAAGTCGAAAAACACATTCTATTATTTGCAATGTTTCGCAATAGCGCAACTGTCAAATCGAATATTTCTGTATTTATGAAAAATTTAAACTTCAGAAATAAACTATCGTGAGAAAATTTCGTTCTCAAACTGATAGACTAAATGTGACTGCGAAGAAAAACAGTTACATTTATGATTTTAGAATAATATTTAAAACGTGACTGACAGTAGTCTATGCTGATTAATGATATAGTATATCATTTCGCTGAAAAATGATGTCTGTGATGAACATTCCACGTTTTTTTTATTATAATGGTACGTTCATCACCGAGTCATTCTCATAAACGTCCGAATCAATCGCTCGCATCGATTCATTGATTGACGTATAAACCTACTGTCTTCGTAGCGGTTGTGTTTATGTCGTCTGTGACACCGAAGGGCGTTTCAAAGTGAACAAAAATCTCACACAATTATTGGTACAATATTGTTTTCGAAACAACTTATTTATATTTCCTCTCCTTCAATCGTTTTGAAAAAGAAAATTTACAAACAATTTAAAAAAATTATTACAGCCAGTCCGTGTAAAATTTTTAACACGTGAGAAATGATCTCCACCAAATCAAAATGGCGGCCTAATTTATGCTAATGTGATGTGGCGACACAGGTTCACTGTCCAGATGCATGCCGGTTATGGCGGAACACGTGGGTGCCCACGGCGGGCGATCAGCTAAGTGAGGGACACCAGCAAAATATTGACCTACGGTCCTGGGAATATTTTAAACAGACCAAATAAGACCGTTTATTGACATTCATTTAGGGAAGCAATTTATTTTGGCCCTAAACCTATTAAAGGTTACCCGAGTCGAAGCGATATTTATAATTTCTGTCGATTTTGCTGAAAAAAATCGGAAAAATGACTAGACTTCGTCTATGGACTTTAAAATCGAGTCACCCAATTATGGTAATCAACGATAAAAATTGAGTTACCGAAAATACCCACTTCCTACTCGCCTACAGTGGCATTAATAGGATGAAGGCATTAAACAAACTCTTACATTTAACAAATGATAGACTAAGTCTATGAGAATTATTTTCTGGATTCTTCTAGAGAAACCGACATGGTCGCCATCTTGAAAAGGCGCCAAACACGTGGGATTTCGTCCAAAATTTAGAAATTTACGCCGTTTTCGACGTAAAGAAACGTGCTTCTCCTCTGATAACTCTTTCTGACTAATTTAAACTGGCATATAAATAATGACCTACAGTTTTCACGTACCTGATGAAAAAAATGCTATTGATTTTTTTCAAAAAATTCCTTAAAATTAATCAAAACTATCCTTGAAAACAGTGATTTTCAACTGGCGTCTAGGTGAAAATACTGTTGCGTAGACGATTAGTCGTCAGGGGTCACCAGTATGGTGGGATGGGGAGCCCCTCGCGCCGAAAGTACCTGTAAGTGACCGTCGGAGTCTCTAGTGTGGGGTCACAATGGCGGACAAGGGAATCTGCCCGATCTTCACCATTTCAACTCAAACTTCCTTCCCCGTCGAGTCGACGGTTCCAAACAAATCATAAAACTCTTTCTCCACTTGTCATGTTTATTCGTTTGACATTTGGCAACAACAAAGCACAACCTCTGCGCACGGCACGTCCTATCTGACTTAGCGAGAGCGAACTACGGCACGTCCGTAGTCGCCGAGTGTAACGCCTGAAGTGCTGGAAAAATACCAAAGCCTCACGGTTTGCAATTGTGTGCACCCGTCACCAAGGTACGGAAACGAGGCGGTCGTCCACAGACTCCCGCGTCCGAGAAGCCGGGGATAACTGCCACCTTAACTGAACGAAGTCAGGATCCTACAATAGTACCAACATTCCAGTGAATTTTCGCGGTGATAAATGCTAAACTGTAGGAGAAATAGGCCCGCGAAAACTCCGCAGAAAAGTAATAATAACTAGAAGCGACTTTTACTTTTCAAGTAACAGTAAAGTTTGGACTTCGATTTTTGACTTTTTTTGACATTTTTGACATTTGTGCCTTTTTTTGACTTTTTTTGACTTTTTGTGACTTTTCTGTGACTTTTTAATTTTTTTGGCTTTTTTTACTTTTGTGACTTTTGTGATTTTTTGTGACATTTTGTGACATTTTTGATTTTTTTTGCTTTTTTAATTTTTTTACTTTTTTTACTTTTTGTGACTTTTTTGACTATTTTGAGATTTTTGGCTTTTTTTTTTTAACTTTTTTGTCTTTTTTATCTTTTTTGTCTTTTTTTGAGTTTTTTTTACTTTTCTTTACTTTTGTGACGTTTTGTGCTTTTTTTAGTTTTTTGACTTTTTTTTACTTTTTTGCCTTTTGTGACTTTTTGTGACTTTTTTACTTTTTTTTATACTTTTTTTACTTTTTTTATACTTTTTTCACTTTTGCAACTTTTTGCAACTTTTTTGGCTTTTTTTAACTTTTTTGACTTGTGACTTTTTGTGACTTTCTACTTTTTTTTATACTTTTTTTTTTACTTTTTTGACTTTTTGTTACTTTTTGTTACTTTTTTGACTTTTTTGGACTTTTTTGAGATTTTTGCCTTTTCATTAACTTTTTTGTCTTTTTTTTTTACTTTTTTTACTTTTTTCACCTTTGTGACTTTTTGTGACTTTTTGTAATTTTTTGTGATTTTTTTGAGTTTTTTGACTTTGTGTCTTTTTGTGTCTTTTTGTTTCTTTTTTACTTTTTTGAGTTTTTGTGCCTTTTGTGACTTTTGTAACTTTTTTTGCCTTTTTTGAGATTTTTAAGATTTTTGACTTTTTTGACTTTTTGCCTTTTTTTGACTTTTTGACTTGTGACTTTTTGTGACTTTTCTACTTTTTTTTACTTTTTTTTACTCTTTTGACTTTTTGTTACTTTTTGTTAATTTTTTTTACTTTTTTTGGATTTTTTTGAGATTTTTGCCTTTTTATTAACTTTTTTGACTTTTTTGCCTTTTTTTTTGCCTTTTTTGCCTTTTTTGACTTTTTGTGATTTTTTGTGACTTTTTGTGACTTTTTTAAGTTTTTGTGTCTTTTGTGGCTTTTTTGACCTTTTTTGACTTTTTTGTGATTTTTAAGATTTTTGACTTTTTTGACTTTTTTGACTTTTTGCTTCCTCTCTTCCTCCTTTCTCTCCTCCACTGTCAAATCATTCACCTCACCATCCTCAGGATGTTCTCTTGGCCCAGTTTAGCCTATATGTGCACAAAGGCGGCCTTAAACTGCAATAATTCATTCCCCTTGGTAATTACAACTGTTATTTAAATAATAAATAAACCAATCTAGCATTTAAAATGTTTCTAGTGTTCATGGTGACCAGAGGGTGAAGTCGCCCAATACAATGACCTATTGTGAGAGGCGGCCGGCAATACAATGCTCCATTGTGAAGGCCGACTATCCTTTCAATTGGATGAATGAGCTATAAACCGACATGTAAACAATTGCACCGACACTGGACCGCATAGTGGATTTACAAAATTCTTAATAAAACTGGATCCACTGTCTGGATCAGCGAAAAAAGCTATAGCAACTCAAGTCAATACCCAAGGATCAATGTGCCAAAGTTTGAAGTCCATTACTTGAAAACTGAGTGAGAAATAGGGTGGCAAAAAATTGAAAATGTACACCATTAAACTTACACAGTGATCCATATAGTGGAAGTATGCAATCCGGGCCAGATCCAGATCCACTTTCCGGATCGCAATAAAAAGCTATAGCAACTAACTTGTATACCTAAGGATCATTGTGCCAAGACTTGAAGTCGATTACTTGTAAACTGAGGGAGAAATAGTTTGGCCAAATCGGCCGTAGAATAATAATAAGAAGAAGAAAAAGAAAAAGAAAGTTGCTGAGCGACTTCAACAAGTTTGGACGACTTCGTCCAAACTTAATAAGTAGACAGTCTTCTGAGTTAGAGAAATAATTTGGGCCTTTGCCCAAATTAATAATAATATTGGTTCAACACCTCGTGTCCTGCAAGGGTTGGTCCAAAACACAAATCTCGGACACACTCTGAAAGGACGACCCAGAATCAAGTCACCACCCCACTTTTGACTTCTTTGTAGCCTACCGGGGAATCAGAACCTATGCAAACAAAATCACTAGAGCACGACAACACCACAACTTCCTTAACAAATGCATACAAATGAATGGACACCGAAGGGTCTCTCCCTACAACGACGAATCAATCTGATAGGAGGCAATGCACAACTGGAAATCACAATCAGAGAGATACAATTCAAGGCAGAAAAAATCAATTTTAGAAACATTACTCTTCCACTACAGTGAACTCAGTGTAGCATCGATCGGAGAACTTGAAGGACTTGAAAAAGTACTGTCTAAAAGCACATCTCAATATGTGATAAACGTGAAATGCAGAATCATATTGGAAACGGAAGAATTAGCCCAGAGTTTAAGGAAGAAAAACACTGAGAAGGCAGAAACAAGCAGAAGGGAAAACCGCAAAGAACAACCACGGATGCGGAGAAATAGAACCAAACAAAAACCAAAACAAAACGAGCCAGAAAAACAAACTGAGACGACGGACACAACCCAAGAAGTAATATAGCAAATATGGACAATCAAAGAGGGAATATTGAAAATTCATTTATAATTGGAAAATCAACAGCACCTGACACCTGGCTACAACTCTTAGAAAGAGGACTCAAATTTATACCAACACCAAATGCCTGGGACCACCACATATGGACATCAGAAGTAGATACAATACTGAATAAAATAACCAACCATATATGGTTCAGTGATAAACAATCTTCTCGTACGAACAATGACCAAGAAGCATACCAAAATATCAGAAGACCATTTACCACATCGTGGACGTGCCGAGTATCCGCACTCAAAGACTTCGAAGCAAACCTCATCCGCAATCTCCGCATGGACTTATACAATATCACACCAAAGAATACACGACACAACCTTTCATCCGCAGAAAGAAATACAATTAGGGACCTTAAAGCACAAACCAAGTGGATCATTAAACCAGCGGACAAGGGATCGGGAACTGTTTTATGGGGAAGACACCTATACATTAAAGAAGCAGACCGACAACTCTCGTTGGCATACTACCAGAAGCTAGAATGCAGTAAATTGACAAAAACCTGTAAACTCATAGCAAAATGTCTAACAGATTTAAACCGGAAAGGACTGATAACATCAGCAGAGAAAAAGGCAATGACACAGACAAACCCGCGTGAAGCAGAATTCTACCTACTCCCAAAAATACACAAGAGCAAGACGAACCCGCCAGGCAGACCCATAATGTCAGGGAATGGACATCCGACGGAATGGATCTCTGCATGGGTAGACTACAAAATCCAACCGCTAATGTTAAAACTACCAACATTCCTGAAAGATACCACGGACCTCCTACAACATTTCGCCAACATTAAACTTACGGCAAACACAAGAATAATCTCACTGGATGTCACCAGCCTATATACCAACATTCCGCAAAGACTAGGAATAAACAGTATCCGCACAGTAGGAGCCGCATTAGACCCCGATGTGGACTACACAACAGTAGCGGACTTAGCACAATTAGTGCTAGAGAACAATACATTCAAATTCAACGGAGACCATTACATATGAACACAGGGAACTGCCATGGGCACCAGAATGACACCAGCGTATGCAAACATTTTTATGTATACTATTGAGGAGAAAATAATCGAACAATTGCCAGAAATCATCTTATGGCGTAGATTCATCGACGATATCATATGCTTTTGCGACGCAACGAAATTTGCGACGTCCAATACATCTTAGAAGTGGCAAATGACATAATCCTGGAAATACAATTTACAATGGAAACACTAAACGGAATGGGGGTGCATTTTCTGGACACCACCCTAACGATCACGGCAGGAGAAATAATAAGCGCACCCTATATTAAACCAACGGACAAGCGCCTATACGTGTGCATGGATAGCTGCCACCCGCTGCACCAAAAAATGAGCATAGCCTACAGCCAATGCCTACGCTTACGCCGCATCTGCACTACAACGGACACATACCTTATACATGCGGATAAACTCCGCACAGCAATGATCAAACGAGGACACTCGGCATCACCGATTGACAAAACGATTGAAACCGTAAGAAACCTGAATAGGAACAACCTACTGACTACAAAACCCAATTCACCAAATAGAAAGGAAACAGACAAGAAAAAGATCTTCTGTGTCATAACCTACCATCCAGGCGCACTAGATATTAAGAAAACAATAGAAAAACACACGTCTCATCTAAATGTAGAAATAATAATTTCGCTGAAAAAAGACAAAAATCTGAGAGACATTCTTGTCAAAGCATGCATTGAAACAAAAGAACCTATCAACAAACGGAACACAATCTCAATATACGGGATGCGGAAATCGATATAGATTGGAACTATTGTGTAAATTGCCACCCACTGTCCAATGGCAGAGCGATCCTAAGCAAGTCGCTAGAAACTAAAAGGGGATATAGATCGGTACAAAACTGCAAACAAATACATAACAAATACGCAATATATTGCCATATATGCAAGGAACCAGAACTATATAATGAACTGATAAGTCCGCATGATCTTATCCGGAAATACAGGAATGGAACCCTACAACTGAAAACCTATCCGCATGAACGGGACTGTCTAAACACCACTATCTACCCAGTATGGTGCAAACATAGAATCACTATACACTGCTCCAAATGCCAATACAACTTCAAAGACCACATAGAACGAATGCCAGAAACGATAATCTACGAGATAGAATCAATGATTAACTCCCTACAACTAGGGCTTTTCAAAAAAGCCACACATACATCACATACAGAATGCAGGTTATGTATGGACCAAGTAACGGTACAAATTATTACACAAGATCAGGAACATGCAGATCATCAGGATTGATATATGCCATCGAATGCGGAATATGCAATAAAATATACGTGGGACAAACCAAAAACGGACTACGTGTAAGGCTATTAAAACACATTGGAGACATCCGGAACAGAAACACAGTAAGCTCCGTATCGATACACTTTAATGGCGATTGCGGAGGAGGAAATTGGACATTTAAAATTTTGGATTTTGAGACAGACACATTCAAACGCCTTGTGAAAGAGCAATCATGGATAGAAATTCTGAAATCCGCTATGGGGTATAAACAGACATAGTCATAGTCATTACCAACTATCAATCACAGCCAAAAACTCATTCAGACACTTCCAACACTCCGCAAACTGCAGAGCCAACATAGACTACAAAATTCTATAAATAGATCTGACATCATGGGATGAAACACATACACACCATGTATGTACACCAGGGGATAGCAGGACACACCACATACACCCCGATAACCACCCGACCGCTAACAACCCCGCTACACCACGAGGACTGTGATTGGCTGGGGCCCCCCACCCCTACTTGTACACGAAGCATACACATGGCATACACAACGATATATAAAGCGGACACGAGGTGCCACACGCCAGAACCATGGCGACCTACCAATGTGAAGAGTGTGATAAGATATTAAAAAAGTGCAACATGAAGAGACACGCACAGGAGGTTCACGGGGAAGGGACTTCGCAACTCGTTTACTGTGACATGTGCGAGTATGCCAGCAACCGCCAGCGTGATCTGGAAAGACACACATATAAAGCGGATCACACCCCGAGTAAATGGCTATCTGACGGAGGCGAAAAACGAACAGCCCTAAGTCAACCGGATCCGGCTCGTAAGAGATTAATAGTCAAACTACCAAAACCGAGGGACTCTTCAAATAAAGAAGCAAGTGCGGAAACATCTACCAACGAAGATGAGGAGACAAGGCGTAGAGCACTATATAAAATTCCGCTACTGAAAAGCAAAACTCCGCATACTGACTTTGCGGAGCTACAAAAAGAAGGATCCATCAGCAGAGCGGAAGAAACTACCACATACCATCCGCCGAACATCCCGCATGAGGAGAGCCAACTCCCGCTGGACTCCCCCATAACTAAAGAACGACAACAGCCGGCACAACATGACTCTACGGCCTCACACTCTGCCAGACGTGAACGCCACAGACACTCAGTTGACAGCAGAAGAAGTTCCATCGGAACCGGCACGGACCCACATGTGACATCCGATGCGGAAACTCAAACAGCAAAAGAGAAGAAGAAATTGTCACTGGATGAATATAGGGAGAAGACAACGCATTCGGTAGAAAATACTTACTCGAGGGACAGCACTAAGGTGATCTTACGCAACGCAACAGGCGAATGGAGAACCACCATCAGGGACCTGAATAAGTTGATGGCTGAACACATACCCGGTGGACATCAACCTAAGACTCGACCCGTACCAGACATCCACGTCGACGAGCTTTGATACAGGCCATGTAGGGATGCCTGGTGCGGGTTACGGAACTCTTGATGTTCACCCGGACGAAGCTATGCACGTCTCGCCCCCCGGGCAACCCGCACATGTGGCACCGGAAGAAGAGATCCTGTATGACCACAACTGCCAGGGCTAGCTGTGAAGACAAGCCAAATCAAGAAAGAAACGCCTTTCCCATGAACTTTTCTCCCCCGTCCCATTTGACATTGTAATAAAACTATACCCGAACATATATCCCGTCCACACAGCAAACATGGCTGTTTTTATTAATAAAGAACTCTAAACTTTGATCATTCCGCACCACAAACCCATATGTTAAACATGGACCGCAACGTTGTCAAAGATATAGTCCCTGGCGGACTACATGAACACTAAAGCTTGAAGCTGTGCCTTATACT
The DNA here is from genome assembly GCA_964017125.1 of Flabesymbios commensalis. Lineage (NCBI taxonomy): Eukaryota > Metazoa > Annelida > Polychaeta > Terebellida > Flabelligeridae > Flabesymbios > Flabesymbios commensalis. Next base: position 18,344,429 of record OZ024905.1, read on the forward strand.
CATGACGGCAGGGACCGCCGGCGCGGCTTACACTGGTGCGGAAGACTCACCCTCTTCCGCAACTTTGTGACCCGCGCGGGCGACCTTTGCCTGATCACCCACACTTACACATAAAGCCCTTGTGATCTCATTAGTGGGCATTTTTATTGCTTTTAGATTTGAATAAATATGATATTGTTTTGTTTTCCACATTTTACACTCACGTTATGACCGCTGCGTAATCAGGAGTCTGCGGAGGGCCTGCCTGCAGAGCGGGGGGCGGGTGAAACACTTCGCCCGCCCCCACGCGCCGCGAGCGTGCCCTCCGCACACTATGATATAATCCGCAAGTCACCTTGTCAGACACTGACAATCCACCCCGAATGCTTCTGTGTTTCTTGTACCAAATATAAAGAAATAACGCCCATAAAGGGCCACTCATTGAAGAATATAAAATAAAAATGTTTTATTGAATCGAGGTAATAAACAATGAAAATTGATGTACACTGCCAGCGGACGGGATGCCTGGCCGGCGTGTGGCGGGGCGGCAGTGCGGACCCATTACAGTTGTGCGCTGCCGCACCGGTGCATGCGGAGTGGGCACCCCGCCAGCTATACTGTAATTGCCCCCACAACCACAACCTCCAACCAAAAAACATGGAGAGACTCTATTAACTGTTCATATATTTGTATTTCATCCACACCAACACTGGAACTCCGCAAACTGGTCCGCACACCTGGAACCAATAAATTGCAACCATTTGTTATTCGATTAAACATAAACATTTATAACATCAACATATTTAAAATCATAATCATGATCATTCGTTTAGACTAAACATTTTAGTTGAAAACCTCTATTACATGTATAACGTCATATAGGAAATGTATTGCATTGTTCAAACTCACCTTAAATTGGTAACCTAGCAACAATTGTGATGTCATAACACATTAGGCTTAACAAAATCAAGTTGTTGTGTGTGTCTATGTCATATACCCTGATGAAGCTATAAAGCGAAACATGTCGGAATAAACCTAAACACAGAATAGGCAATGTGTTGTCTTCTCTTATTAAATTTGCCCACGCATCTATTAAACCACAGCCTTTTATATGTTTCCCTATCACCTTTAAAAAGAGATATGTGTAATGCTCTTAACCGTGAAATTAATTTGAATTTGCATTCTGGAGACAACCATTTCAGCTGCATTAACTTGTAATACAAGGCTTGATCAACTGTTAGTAGGCCTACAGTTACTGTATACATGTGCCCAAGATGCTCAATCTCAAACATACATCTCTCAACAACATTATTTAGAGTGGACATCTCATGGGCTGGGGCCTGAATCCATTGCCTCAGGTACATGTAACACATAATACCTGGTTGATGGCTTTTGATCATCCAAAATCACATCTCGGGCAGGTCCCCGTTCCCATGCAGCCATTTGTGTCCCATGGAATATATTTTTACCGTCCAAATTTACATCATTTATATCTATGTTGTCTGCACTGAAATGCACAAACTTACCATGTACCAGGGCGGGGGCCCTAGGGTAGTGGTTAGCACCGCTGCCTTTCACGCCAGAGTCCGGGGTTCGGTTCCCGGTCTCGGCGGTTTGAAAGAAACAAAATTGTTTCTTCCCCATCCACGTGTGAAAGTTAGTATTGTGGGGAGCCTCCGTGACCGAGAGGTAGCGTGCTCGGCCTCAGACCGCCAGGGCTCGAATTTCGAATCCTGTGTCTGGAGGACAGTGTCATCTCAATCATCTCACCATCCTCAGGAGGTTCTCCTGGCCCAGTTTAGCCTATATGTGCACAAAGGTGGCCTAAAGCCCGATTCATTTCATTTTATTTTACCATGTACCAGACTTGGTGGAATGACGGCATCATTTTCGTAATTCATAGATCTAAGAGTTTCTTCAGCAAGTGATACGTCGACACGTAATACATCCTTGTAGCAGATTGTGTGATCTGTTTTATGGAATAGACTCGTCGCGATCTGGTCATCTGATGGAGTGTGCTACTGAGTCGAATGTGTTTTGTTGTCCATTTTTACAAGCACTGCAACCATATACGAGCTCTTGAGCTACACTTAGTATTCTATCATTCTGAAACTCCACATTTTCATTGGATGAGGTGTCATCACCACTTACCATCATCTAAAGTTTCTAAATTACTTCCAAGTAGCGATTGCCCACCAAATAATAGTCGCAGAAACATGTGCAAGCTGTCTGGTATGCAATCTATAGCTCCAGCTCCTCAAAGAAGCTCAAAAGCCACATGGATGAGAGACAGCAATATGTCATCAGCCTCATATTTGGCAATGACCGAGAAGTCGTCTTCGTCATCATCATCACTAACTTGTGACACTAGAGAAAATAGAAATTTAACTGGAACTAACAGTGTTTGTTGTTCAGCTCTGGTATTCTGGAACCACCAGGAAGATGTCTTCAATATATGAATGTAGTTTATCACCAAAAAAGACTCGGCGACTAGGGAAAGATGCTGGTATATATATGTTTACAGTCTTCAGCAAGTACGCAATTTGACTCAGGCAGTAATTGTCTGTTGATGTGTTAGGCCTACATGTGCAACATTATGTGTGTACCTAGAAAACACGAGTCGCTGAGCCAATATTGATTTAATGTTGGGCCAGCGTCGCAGACAGTGGGCAAACGTTAAACCGACATTTGCTCACAAGGTGTTTGCCGGGATAAATGCGTCCCTGCTACAACAATTGTATTAATTATACATGTACGCGATAGCCGTCCCTCACCTTTGTGAATTAGGCGCAAATATTGCACAAAAAATGATAAAATAATGTCATTTCATTCAAATGTGGTCTGATTATCTTTTATGTGGCATAATCGAATTCAGTGGCTACGAAAATGTAGGTGTAGACACCAAAATCGACAACCTATGTCAATTAGAATTAGAGATATAACACATTTCATGTTTTATTATGGCGGACATTTTGAATTGCCATTTTAAGACATTTCTACAAAAATCCCAGCGTGGTAACAAGCAGATTCGCGTTCAGCAGGTTCAAATCTATAAAAATGGCTATATTACCAACTTTTACCCCAAAATGCCACCCAGTGTCCAGTTTTGTGAAAATGGGCCTTGTCTAAAAGCCGCAATTAAAAGATATATGATCGCTCTTTCTGATGACACCAAAACCAAGTTTATAGGTGAAATAGTTTTTGAGTTATATGCAATTTGGTGAACATACTGTCCGAAATCAACAGGCCAGAGCTTGTCATTTCTGGTTATGCATTTCTGTTGGGATATGTATTGGTAACTTTATATGTTATCACATGTAATGAGTAATATGGCAAATTACATATAAAGACTGAGTCAAACATGTAAATTTGGGAGGCCGTCTTATTCTTTCAATTGTGTAATTATATCAACATTGTTCAACTGAATGACCTTCATCGACTATTTTCTTTAAATTGTGTTTCGTGGTGGTGCAGTGGTTAGAGCTCGCGCCTCTGATATTGTAGTAGGAGGTTGCGAGTTCGAATCCCGCCACTGCACTTGACTGGACATATACCGGATCAACTGATGCCTGGTCCACTAATGCCGGGACAGGGATGATAATAATGTGTCCCATGATAATTATGTATAGTATGTGTGGTTGTTTCTGTACTACGAGTACGAATAAAATACATTATTAATGTTGGGCTAATAGTGCTATATTTTCAATGTTTGATGCAAAACCTTATTATTTACATAACAATTATTAACTGAGCTCGTATAACATGACGCATTTTTTGAGTTTTGATACATGATAAATATAATATTGTCACTATTTGACAACATAAATTATGGTTTTTAGTTCAACATGTTTTAGGAGTTATATGATTACACGTTTTGATATGTGTATCAAAATTTACCAGATGCCGCTGACCTACTAACATGCTATATGTACTCGCGCTTCATTATTCTTAATCACTTCCTGGTTGAATATCACATAATATATTCAATTATATGGGGGATAACAAACGACAGCATGATGCGAGAGGTATAATATCATTATTGGTAGACTTTGTAATGACACCTTTCTTTAATATTATTGGGTTACCCTCAGAATGGTGTATGTTTTCCATTGTAATAAATTGTTCGCTCAAGCGTCGATCCCAAAGCAGACTGTTGTCACAAAGATCCGTGCCGGGATTGTGTTCACCAGGATTTCCTGTTACTACAAATTATAGCATTCTTAGACATTCTTGGAGAGGGGGCATTGTTTATTAAGATCTTTTTTACAAAGCTGGTAGGCCTACCACTTCAGTTTAATTCGTAAGAACAAATTGAGAAACTCGCCAGTTATGTTCATATCCCGACAAAATTCATGGACGCATACATACGCACTGCTCTCATTTGTGTCACTCAAGGCGTGGAATGTGCGTCGTGTATGTGTGACTGGGGTATAAGGAAAGACAGCCATACGGAAAAGCAGTGTGATGTTTTGTGTATGTCGCGCTATTCAACACCGAGTTTTCAACAACAAAAGTCGTGACATGACAAATGATAACCTTTCTCGGGTGATCTGTTTTGCTTTAGAAATCGGCCAATATACAATAATTAATTTTACAAAAAAGCCTCGTAAATATAGATCCCACCACGTTTCAACGATGATTCTGTCTTTGCTCATCCATTTAATATTTTTATTTTGGTCAAGCACTAAAGACTTTTGTGGGCAAAAGGTCACTTTCTTGACCTATACCTACAATTCGTGTTCATTAAATACCAATAATAATGTTCTTCATTGTGTGCAGGAAAAAAAAGTTGGTTTTTAAACACTACTTGTGTTAAAATACCGATGTTGTTGTATTGTATGCTTAGTTCAATTATAGAAAAGTTGTATATTTCAGGAAGAAATTTAATTGAGTCACTATCGCCCCATATACATACGTAGCATGTCGGTTTGTTATAAGTAACTCTCTAGTATATAGTATAAGAAAACATAATTTGTCAATAAGCTATATCTCGGCCTCACTTCTATATAGCATACCAGCCTCTCAGGCTTTGTGCCAAGTTCAGATAACATGTCATGTTCATCTTAGAAGCGTTCACTTCCTCGTCAGTTCAGAGTACACTGCTAAACCAAACGTGATTTAATCGCAGATCATTCATATAAATAATCTCTGTCGATTTAATCACGTAAAGGGAATTCCGCTGGCATATTTACATGTACTACTACAGAAAAAAATACTTTGGAAATGAATGGGGTTTTAGGCAACCTTTGTGCACATATGGGCTGAACTGGGCCAGGAGAACCTCCTGAGGATGGTGAGGTGAACGAGACGACACTGTCTCCAGACACAGGATTCGAAAATAGAGCCCAGGCGGTTTGAGGCCGAGTACGCTACCTCTCGGTCACGGAGGTTCCCCACAATATTGAACCACTACGAGTGAGCGGGAAAGAAACATTTTGTTGCTTTGAAACTTGAAGGCCAGAGTGGAGTTCGAACCCGCAATCTCCAAATTTTCAAGCAGGCAGCTTTATATTTGACCACTGCATCAGGGCCCGCCCCCCTGCCAACTCTTTAGACCAAGATACGATTAGACAAACACAATGAACAAAGATCAATGCACCCATATATCATTTTAATTTGTCAGAAACTCCAAAGCAGATAGTATTTTTTTAAATGGGCATTGACTCAAACGAGGCAGTATATTTAATGAGTTTATTTATCGTCATCTATTATGATTAAAAAAACTATAACTGACACTTTCGTATGGTGCCAGATAGTTCCTTTTGATCCTAATAGAATTATCTTGACCTCAGAGAAAGAGAGAGATGTTAATACTGTGATCTGTTCGCCGATAGTAAAACACAGTGGTTTGCCGTTCATACAAGTAAACCGGTTTGCTGATTTAGAAATTCGAAATCATGAGCGTCGAAACAGATGACCTGGATCTTCTAAATGCTGCGCTCTACCAGTCTCGATCTAGACCAGCTAGAACAAATTATTGACGTCTCGTTTTGGATTAAAGATGCAGTATTGATTATTGTGATCACTTGATGTCGGTAGGCATTACAAATGTATTCATGCAAGTAATGTGCCGTCTTAGTGTCATGAGAACGTTTTTAAACCTGGCTGATTGAGTGATAAAGGGTGTGTACGTTATGTACTCAGCCTGTTCAGATTTCGTCATGCTTGTATTGTGAATTAGTTATCAGTACACCCGAGCGAACGACCCCAGCTGAATTCAAAATATCAGCAAGATCAGTTAAAAAATCAAATTGAAGTGACTATATAGACCCTTCATTGTCCAGGAGCAGGGACCCCCCCCCCCCCATATTTTCGCTCAACCGGCACACTATATCTAAGATAGGGGCCTATTACTTGACAGAATAGTAGAATATATATTCAGGAACAACTCGCTCAAACATATCTTTCATTTGAAAAAAAAATAAAAATGAACGACAAAACAAACTAGTCAACATGGTCAAAGGAAACAACATAAAAACATCATTATTGGACATATCCATATCTGGCGTATGTTTTCTGAACGAAGTATATGTATGCCTAGCAAAGAGTGTTACTTATATTTATAATTGTCACATATTTGTTTTAATTTAAGAATATTGCAGCCTTTTATGAATGTCTTATGTGTATTTAGCCAGCGCTGAAATATAAAACATTCGGTGTATCTTTTTCATTCACTTGTTTTAACATAATTTGAGTGTGCTGTATTTGAATCTGTCGGATTATATTCTACACTTGGTGATTTCACCCTCAAATTAGGAAAACATAGAAAGTCCTCCAAATTGTAAATAAAACCTAGTATTTTCTCTGGCTTATCGCACATAAAAGCACAATTTATGGTTTCTGCAATTTGGAAAACAATGACCTTTGTTTGACCTTCAAATTCAATACGTCCGCCGTATTTAATATTTACTGTCACTGTTTTTATACTCCAGATGACAATTTGATTGATTTGTAGTAGCTTAGTTGAAAGAAATAAACATTACTGACGAGTGAATTTTGAAAAAAAATCCAAATAGCGGCGACATTCACCCTAAAATTAACGAAAAGCAAAATTGCTATTTAAATGTAAATTACACCTCTTTTTTGGTTTGTCGCATGTGAATGCTCAATTCATGATTTTTGAGTTACTTGAGGTCCAAAACACTCATTATTGATGTTTTTGTTTCATCGTCAGACCTATATTTTATTGTAAAATCCATGATGGCCGTCATTGTACATATTTTTTTCAATTCAATTCAATTTGATGACAATATACAGATACAAAAAACAAGTTATGTACATACAATAGTTGTATAATATATGTATGTGATAAACAATGAGATAAAGGCAATGCAATAAACATAACATTTTAAACAAATAAACATAGATCACCTGGGAGAGATGCTAGATAGGCTCCAGTCAAGCCTCCACAAGTAGATCCCACCCAATAACTGTTATACAAGATGCATCAGTAATACACGATTTCCCATCAGCCCCTTACAATTTAACTAAACAATCGCCAATTATTACAGAGATATTTCCAATGCCATGAGCAACAATTGTTGCTCATGAACTGACTATCTACCTTTTGTAGAAGACATTGTTTTAATTCAGAGTTCCCTATTTGAACAATACTATTAAAAATAACTACGTTGAAAACAATCTGTGCGACAAAGTGATGGTATCATTAAAAAACCTGAGGCATTTGAGCTGTGTATAGCAAGTTTGTTGTCAGAAGAAAATTACAATAAAAATCATGACGTCATTCTTAATGCTCAGGGCACACCAAAGCATTTTAGAATATAATGCAATTTAACCTAAAATACCTTGTAAGCTAATCTGTCGTATTACCGTATATCCTTCAAAAATGTACTGTTTCATTATGTTATAGGTTAGATGCATAAAAAACGCTATTATTTTGTGCTGGCGTTTACCATTTTGAATTTGAAGGTCAAAGATTTTTAGCGAAAAACGTCAGTCATAAATTTCTCAACTCAAAATTGTGCAGAAACCAGAAATTATGCCTTTATTTGTACAAAAATAAAGTAGGAAAGATGTGGTTTTGATGGTCATTTTTGGCTGTGCAAATTTGAGGATGAATGACATTAAATATAGAAGGTTATCCGATCGATTCGAATTCAGCACCCAACTTACGTAATAACAAGTATATACAAAATTATACACTCAAATGTCGAGCAATGTTTCAGATTTTAGCTCAGGCCGAATACACATATTTTTATAAAAAGCTACAATATTCTTAGGGTAAAAATATAAAAAACATGTACAAATCCAAATACCACCGAGTGTTTAACATATACATATCTGGGTTCAGAAAACATAGAGATATGGCCATCAATGGTCTTATATACAGTTGCTATAAGATAATCACTTTAATAAATAAGATGGGCATTCACAAATACACACTACATTATGACTACAGGTATTGTCATTTGCCATATTACTTTCATTCGTTTTCTGGCAGAATAAACTTGTTAAGACATATACATTCAAAAGGACGTTTACTATGTACACTATCCAATATTTACGGGAATAGCTCCAATAGTCCATGGGCCAGATAGGGTTACCGTGCACCCCCCCCCCCCCCAGGACAGTCTGAGACCAAGTTTTTTTTGCTCCTTGGACCTCCCCCGATATCAAAAGTCGATGCCATCAAAAAAAAGTTGGGATGAACTACATGTTTTGGGCCATTTTTAAAATGGCCGCCATCGAAATCTGGAAATCACGTTTTGTGCCATAACTTGAGTTCTGCGGCAGTTAGATTCACAAAATTGGTGTCTATGTATATGTTTTTGGGGGGTGAGGAATCCAATTTTGCCAATAAAAAATGTTTCTGTCTTGTGGAAAATTTATAAACAGCTATTCAAACGTATTTTTCGTGCATTTTCGGTCATTTTTTGTGTTAGTCCATGGGCCAGATAGGGTTACTGTGCACCCCCCACCCATGAAAGTCTGAGACCAAGTTTTTTTTGCTCGTTAAACCTCCCCTAATATCAAAAGTCGATGCCATTAAATACAAATCGGATGGACTACCTGTTTTAGGCCATTTCAAAATGGCCGCCATTGAAATTTGGAAATGACGTTTTGTGCCATAACTTGAGTTCTAATGCAGTTAGAGTCACAAACTTGGTGTCTATACATATGTTTTTGGGGATGAAGAATCCAATTATCCCTATAAAATTTTTTCTTGTCTTGTAGATAATTCATAAACAGGTAAATAAACGTATTTTTCGTGTATTTCCGGTCATTTTTGTGTATTTTAGTGCGAACACAGAAAAAACTAACCTTAAAATATAACTTGGTGACTGTTCTATAAACCAATTAGAATTACATGTAATCTTTATCCATATTAGATCTGACCAGCAGCTGAGTAGAATATTTCCTTCATTGCAAAAAAACAGTACTTCTACACAAGATCATATCGCCACTTTAAAATTTAAAACGGCAGATACGCCCTTTGAATTCCAAGGGGAAAATTGAGTTATTGACAATCATTCTTATGTATTGCACACTCATTTCACCAGTTTATCTAACATACATTTAAAAACATAATCTCCAACATAATAGTTGCCGTGTTATCAAATCATTATGGTGGTGACAGCAGAAATGGTGGTAAAGTCCTTGTTCCACTAGAATATGAAACACATTTGCACTACCATAGAACATAAAATAAACATATAATCAGCTACTGATTATTTAAACCTAATTCTCATCACTGTCACTTTCAGCTACTGCACTGTCATCAGACAACACTTCTCCCTCTGACGAACTTGCTACATCGTCATCACTTTCTAATGTATCATCTTCCTTTGCTATATCTATTGGGATAATTGAACCTTGACACCAGACGGGCACAAGTTTCTCATTGTTTTCAGTCCATCCGTGACCATTAATTGTCAAATGAATATATGGCTGAGGAATATGAGCTAATTTCCAAATTCCAGTCTGATAATTTACTCGTCTAATATGCTGAGACAATGTATTTCTACATAGTGGAAATTGGCTGAAGTCAATATTGCTCACTTCTGCTTCAAGATAGAGTAGCGATACATGTCACATGTTAACTCTTCTAGGTCGGTCACCGAGTCATCGGAGATATGCCAAACATATCCTAATTTACAGAGTACATCTTGAAATCGCATAATCTTCTGAATCAGTTTTATGGTTTAATTTTCCCTACGCCTTTGAATGTGCTGGTTGTATCTTGTCCAGGATGTGAGTGATGCACCAGTCCCAAGTGATTTAAGCAGTACTCTGGTCATACAAGATGACAATGCTTTCTTCCATGTTATGTCAAACAACACCAGCAACTATTATCTCATTGCACGTGCAATATTTGACAGCATACCAAGGAGTAGCGACATTATCTTTAGCACAGAAGGCTCGATTAAGCAAATGGAGAGACAGATGCTTGGTACCAGTGATGCATTGATCATAAGTGGGCCATTGCAAAAAAGCCAGCTGATTGGAAGACATTTCTGATGAACAGTGAGAACAAATCACAGTTAGTTGATGTTATGAATGATGTTTGGTGCTCTCATGATTTTGCTCCAAAACTTGCATAGAAAAAATTAATAACTGTCCCTCATGGTAACTGCTACCTTCTTGCGTCTGAAGATGGAACAACAGTTAATAAAACTGACATTACATCATTGTTCTCAAATCAAAAAGAAACTGATACTGTCTCTATGCACAAGAGCAAGGCTATGATACAGTTCGCATTCGCAGTTCTGACAGTGATGTGTTTTTCATATTGCTGCACCATGCTTTCAAGTTAGACATCACTATTTCGTTTGATACTGGCTCAGACAACACAAGAAGGCTTCTGATTGTAATTCACATATCCAACAATGTTGGAAGCTCTGCACTGCATTTCTGTCTCTTTGCGCATTCACGCGTGGGGAAAATTAAACCAATAAAACTGAGTCAGAAGACAGTGAGATTTCAAGATGTAAATTAACTTGATGTTTGGCATATCTCTGATGACATGGTGATCGACCTAGAAGAGTTTACATGTGCCATCTATGGAAAAAGTCGTCATAAGAGTGTACATGATCTTCGCTACTCTATTTTGAAGTAGAAGTGCATTAATCTCGAGCGCAATATTGACCTCAGCCAATTTACACCATGTAGAAAGACATTGTCTCAGCATATTAGACGAGTAAATCAGACTGGAATTTGGAAATTAGCCCATATTCCTAAGCCAAATATTCCTCTGGCAATTAATGGTCACGTATAGACTGAAAACAATGGGAAACTTGTGCCCATCTTGTGTCAAGGTCCAATTATCCCAATAGACATAGCAGAGGAAGATGATACATTAGAAAGTGATGACGATGTAGCAGGTTCATCAGAGGAAGAAGTGATGTCTGATGACAGTGCAGTAGCTGAAAGTGACAGTGATGAGGATTAGGTTTAGCTAATCAGTAGCTTACGATATGTTTATTTTATGTTCTATGGTAGTGCAAACTCATTTCATATTCTGGTGGAACAAGGACTTTACCACCGCTTTACCACCATTTCTGCTGTCACCACTATAAGATTTTGATGACAAAATGGCAACTATTATGTTAGAAGCTCTGTTTTTAAATGGGTGTTAGATAAACTGGTGAAATGAGTGTGCAATACATAAGAATGACTGTCAATAATAAAATCTTCCCCTTGGAATTGAAAGGGTGTATCTACCGTTTTAAATTTTAAAGTGGCTATATGATCTTGTGTGAAAGTATTGGAAGGAAATATTCTACTCAGCTGCTGGTCACTTATAATATGGATGAAGATTACATGTACTTCTAGTAGGTTCATGGAACAGTCACCACTTTGTTATTTTAATATTTTCTACACTCAGTTTTTTTTCATTTATCATGCTAGTCATATGCAAAGTTTAATTTTTATTTACAATTTTCAACACTGTTATGCTCATTATTCAACAAGTTTTATTTTAAGGTTAGTTTTTTTCTGAGTGCGCACTAAAATACACAAAAATGACCAAAAATACATGAAAAATACGTTTATCTAAGTGTTTATAAATTATTTACAGGACAGAAATATTTTTTATTGCCATAATTGAATTCCTCGCCCCCAAAAACATATGTATAGGCACCAATTTTGTGACTCTAACTGCCTTAGAACTCAAGTTATGGCACAAAACGTGATTTCCAAATTTAAATGGCGGCCATTTGGAAATGGTCTAAAATAGGTAGTCCATCCGACTTTTATTTGATGGCATCGAATTTAAATATTGGGGGAGGTCTAATGAGCAAAACAAACTTGGTCTCAGACTTTCATGGGTGGAGGGTGCACAGTAACCCTTTCTGGCCCATGGACTAACACAAAAAAATGACCGAAAATGCACAAAAAATACGTTTAAATAGCTGTTTATTAATTTTCCACAAGACAGAAACATTTTTTATTGGCATAATTGAATTCCTCACCCCCAAAAACATATGTATAGACTCTAATTTTGTGACCCTAACTGCCTTAGAACTCAAGTTATGGCACAAAACGTGATTTCCAAATTTCAATGGCGGCCATTTTGAAATGGCTTAAATAGGTAGTCCATACGACTTTTATTTGATGGCATCGACTTTTGATATTGGGGAAGGTCTGGTGAGCAAAAAAAACCTGGTTTCAGACTTTCATAGGTGGAGGGTGCACAGTAACCCTCTCTGTCCCATGGACTAACACAAAAAATGACCAAAAATGCACGAAAAATACGTTGGAATAGCTGTTTATAAATTTCCACAAGACAGAAACATTTTTTATTGGCAAATTGGATCCCTCACCCCCAAAAACATATACATAGACACCAATTTTGTGACTCTAACTGCCTTAGAACTCAAGTTATGGCCACAAAAGGTGATTTCCAGATTTCGATGGCGGCCATTTTGAAAATGGCCCAAAACAGGTAGTCCATCCCAACTTTTTTTTGATGGCATCGACTTTTGATATCCGGGGAGGTCCAATGAACAATAAAAACTTGGTCTCAGACTGTCCTGGGGGGGGGGGGTGCACGGTAACCCTATCTGGCCCATGGACCACAAGCTAATACAGCTATTTTTGTCATTCATGGAATACACATATTCAGTGCTCACCCCTGGTGATTGACTTATTAATCAGCAATGGCTGAATCAGTAGCACCCAAGTGAGGTTCCGCCCGCTTACGTCCGTAATCTGTGCTGATGTGACGTCAGTGGCGATGTCAGCCATAGCCTTCTGGCCTCGGCCTTTTCCACAGTTAAGAACGCCTGGTGATGTCCGCATCAATGACAACGAATTCGGTTAAATTCGGCTCATATTGCGGCATCACTCTGTACCGACTCGTACAGATTACCACCCCTTTTTGCGTAGTGCATATAATATGCCTGTCGATGGTCACTCAGGTCAAACTAAGAGAAGTGTCACCACGACAACAGCATACATTTGTGTATCATCCGGCTAGTTTTGTTTTTTGTTAGCCTAATTTGTTCTGATACTACTACTACTACTACTACTACTACTACTACTACTACTACTACTACTACTACTACTACTACTACTACTACTACTACTACGACTACTACCACTACTACTACTACTACTATTACTCTACTACTACTACTACTACTACTACTACTACTACTACTACTACTATTACTACTACTACTACTACTACTACTACTACTAACTACTACTACTACTACTACTAGTAACACTACTACTACAGCTACTACTACTACTACTACTACTACTACTACTGTTTACTTTTAATATTTTTTGTAGATTCAGCGACAAATCTGAAACTTGAAGAAGATCCAGCTGGTCAACAAGATGTCGGTTCTCAGAAAACACTAACGTGCAGCGCAGACAGCGGTAATCCTCCTGTAGATATACAAATGACGCCAGAAGAGGTTGAAGAAAAGCTAATACCACATACATAGACGGTGAACATAGCGGAACGGAAACACTCAGTGTAGCTACAGTAACACTAACTAAATCATTGAATGGACAGAGAGTGACATGCCAAGACACCAGTGTCACAGCTTGAGGGAAGAATTCACTGTTCTCAATGCCAAATGTAGGTACACATGTTTGACAATATTGAGAATGACTGGCATTAACCAAAAACAATCCACCAGACTTGTTGTGAAGGCTGGCCAATCACGAGTCATTGCTATTTACATGTAGCTATGCTATCCACCTTTAATGGCGTTGTCATAATTATGTTTTCAAGGTCACTTTTTTTCTTAAAGCTAAGTTAAATTTCTTTCGATCAAACAATACTATGTATGTCTTTCTTCCTTCCAATAGGAAATAATGAATATTTGGTCATTATGGATGTACATATTTCATACTCTATTTTGTTTCAAGTCACTAGCACATCGCTACTGTTGGATGTGGACAGTCAACATGTTACAGAAGGTGGACACGGTGACCTTGACTTGTATAGCTGATGAGGCTAACCCTACGTCACAGATCATGTGGTACAAAGATGGTGTAGGTATCACAGAGGGTGTGGTTAATGTCGTAGTGGTGAGACATTATAACAGTGATAAAAAAATCAGCGTTCTCACATTGACAGCTAGCAGACAACATAATGATGTCGGCTATAGTTGTGAAGTGGAGGGAACTGATCTGGAGGACAATCATATAATGAACGTGGGGTGTAAGTGAAATTATGCATAACTATATTAAGTTACAAATATGATATATAACACATCGTTATGTGTATTTCGCTCATATAATTATAGTGTGTTCTGTTCTGTGGCGTGATATTCAAAAATTAATGTAGTAATTAAAAAAAATAGATCTGATATTCCGAATTTCTTCTTGTCTTGACATTGAGTGCAGAGATCAAATTGAAGAGATGTTCATTTGCAGACCTGTAAATGAAATGAAATGAAATGAATCGGGCTTTAGGCCACCTTTGTGCACATATAGGCTAAACTGGGCTAGGAGAACCTCCTGAGGATGGTGAGATGATAGAGATGACACTGTCCTCCAGACACAGGATTCGAAATTCGAGTCCTGGCGGTCTGAGGCCGAGCACGCTACCCCTCGGTCACGGAGGCTCCCCACAATACTGACTTTCACTCAGTGGATGGGGGAGAAAATATTTTTTGTTTCTTTCAAACCGCCGAGACCGGGAACCGAACCCCGAACTCTGGCGTGAAGGCAGCGGTGCTAACCACTACCCTAGGGCCCCCACCCGTTGCTGACCTGTAACACTATCAATCGTGGTCCATAATTTGGATGGGTGACCGCCTGGGGCTACCAGGTGTTGTATACACTAGGACATACGTGCAGCGTGTCGTGTTGTGGGGCTCAGAGTACCACGTAAATCAGATGGCTCGTCTGACTGACTTAGAGTTGGACGTAAAATAACCTCAATGGAGTTAGGCGCAGTTTCTATCTGGCGAAACCCCAGAAAATCCCACAATGTGGTGCGACAGCACCCGTGGTGCGATAGCACCCTGAGCCGTTTAGCCTTCCAAACTAGGGAGTTCTGCTCAGTATACAAAGAAACAAAGAAACAAACAAACAAAGAAAGAAACAAAAACAAACAAACAAACAAACAAACAAACAAACAAAACAAACAAACAAACAAACAAACAAACAAACAAACAAACAAACAAACAAACAAACAAACAAACAAACTAACAAACAAACAAACAAGACCTCAGTTGGGAAATATGCAATGAGATTAACTAAACAACAGTATCAATGTGTAACTCTGTGAATATTGTTCACTTAAATGCAAATCAAAAGCAACGTATCTGAAACTTGTTCAGTTAGCCCAGTTAGCATTTCTGTTTGCATTTCTGGTGACATATACATGGATTATAAAATCAAAATGAATAACTATGTAAATGTCTACAAAATATGTCAAAAAATAAATATTCTAATAATATACTTTCAAATTTCCAGCTTAAACGTTGGGAGAGGGTTTTGAGT
>OZ024905.1:18360537-18403258 GCA_964017125.1 Flabesymbios commensalis
CATTGAAACATGTCATTATTACAACTAAAACTGTGTTAAGAATTGCTAATATTAATATTATCATTATGTCTCACACCACACTTTTCTTTTTTTATTATTTGCAGACAAGGCGAGTAGGTGAGTACTTTTTAGACATACATTTCTAATGTATAAACATAAACATTATTGTATTCACAACATCGAATGTATGTTTATAAGATTAATAATCAGAATGTTTCATAGATTTCATAAGTTTCCCCGCAAAACTCTTTCATTTGTTATTAGAATAGTTGTTTTTAGTGGCGGTGGATAACATAAACATAGCTTATATAATTCATTCTACTGAATGTTCCTTATCTGTCAATGCAGGGTATATGAAAATAATGGTGTAGACACTATGGTTAAGGGTGAGTAAACAGCTTAATCATGTCACGCGATGTGCAAGTTGTAAACTGTATCAAATAGTATAATGGTTACAGCAATTGATGGTAAATTGATGTAAAAACTATGCATATGTATTATATCACATGTAGCATGTGCATAAGCATGTATCAGCATGTTAGAGTAAACAAACATCAGGATATCATACATTACATTTTGTTGTTCATAAATAGTTTGTGTGACCGCAACATAATTTACTATGTAACACATAATATCCTTTATACATGTATATAACTTACATTTGTAACAGAAAAGCAAAGAGACTATTCTATAACAAAATATCGACGAAATACAATGGTCTTAGAAAATCCGACGATTTTACCTAGGTTTCATAGACCGTGTATAGGGTCTACATTAGGCTGCATTTCTCCATGTAGTTTATACCTGATAATATAAATTAAGCTGATTTGACAAACAAAGATCTTATCTCAGTAAAATTTACGTCAACCCAGGTCGGCGGCGCGCTGAAAAATTCTAATTGTAGAACATTTTTATATAGAATAGTTGGTGAAATAATATATACACAGAGTCTGCCAGAAATTATTTATTTCATAAAATACATTTTCACACACACACAAAATTGTATCACCTTATTGCATCACTGTTCACGCTTTATCTGTTACCACGTTATTTTACGCGTCAAACATACACTTGTTTATATAATGTTTATATGTACGCACACAGATTGTAAATCTATTGCTGAATAACCTTAATTATATGTTATATATCTTATTTTATTTTTAGGCACTAAAATATCTGATTATAAACATCAGAGAGGCTGTAAATGAGAAGGCTTACAAGAAACTACCCGGAATGGTATGCATAGGTATGAAAATGACAATCAAATATAATAAATGGCAATCAAATATAATATAGTTCCAATGTTGTAAGCACTATGTGATATGTAATCTAATGATTATGTATATTAACTCTTGCAGTGCGGGGACCGACATTAGTCGTCAGAATCTGACATCTGTAGACGAAAGATTCTAGCGACTAAAGTCAATCCCCGCAATGTAAGAGTAAAAATATTTATAATGGTCGTAGACCCATAACATAGGTATTCATATAAATCAGAAAAAGATAACTAAGACATTTATGATGATTTCAAATTGAAAAAAACTTTTTGATCTCCATATGAATCTCTGAGGAATGAAGATGGCATGATTAATCTAGAATCCATAACGCTAAACCCAATTGCGTTATTTTATATTTCATAAACATCAAGTTGGATACATAATTTATTCTCTCTAGTTTCTATTCAGACACATGAAATATTACCATAGTCGTTTCTATATCATACATAAATGAATGTTTTCATGGTGTACAAAATACTTTTATCCAATATTGTTTTAATGTTGGATCATCGTCTGCGACCCTGAGTTGCTAGGTAGTACTACACAATATTGTCATTTCAGGAGGAGAGTGATATGAGAGAGGGACCACCACATTATGCTAACAATAACGACATACTGCCATCTGATAGAGACATACACCACACCTATACTAACGTGCCATATACAGATTAACGTTCATTATTACTAACATTTAACGGATAGACTTTGATGTACAATTTGATTTACTGTGAACTGTTATATTCAGCTATGTATTATTACATGAACTCCTATTGTTAGTAACAGTGGAGTTACAATTACATAATTAGTGCTACCCTGATTAAGTGAAATGTGCTACTAGTAGATAGTATCATTAAAAATGCAACATTACGCTCATTACAGAGTATATTTATGATATGCTAGAAACAGCTAATCCATGTAGGGTTATTGCGATATAATTATGTGTGTCTGTTTAATAATTTTAGATTACACAGAAAAAGATTTAAAGCTCGTGGAAACCTATTTCCGAATTTATGGAAGTTGCTAGGAGAGTGAGTTTAACCCTTGAAGCGCTGAATATTTTTTTATAAACCATGGAGACCAAAGAGTTTTTTTCAATTTGACATCATCATAAATGTCTTAGTTAGCTCTTTGTGATTCATTTGAATACATATGTTCTGAGTCTACGGCCATTAGAAATATTTTTACTCTGACAGTGCGAAGATCGACTTTAGTCGTCAGAATCTGACGACTAAAGTCGATTCCCGCGCTATAAGGGTTGATTATTCAGCTTGTTAATTTTTAGTGTTGTTGTCGGATGTCACGTATTTTCTACAAATACTTTTACAGTGTATATCGTATTTTTGACATTATTATTTGTCACATTATGTAATGTAATGTTATATGCGAACAGATAAATTTATACCATTCACTCTCCACTTGTAGGCTTTAAAATGGTCCCAACTGAGTGTGAATGATAACGTAAAACTGAGCCGCTCACTCCCTTCAGGTGCTAAATTCTTGGTCGGGGTCGTAGACAGTTGACCACAGGGGGCGATCCAGAAATTAAGATTTTTAAATCTTCTTATCGAATAAACGACGATATTTTGAGTGTCAAAATACAGATGTTTAGGACATTTAAAGTTATACTTAAACAATGTGGTTTCTAAAAAAGGTGATCAAGACCTCCCCCGTCCTGACCCCGCAACTGAACCAGTATTGGTCCAGCATCGACTGATCGAGCGACTTGTGTTTTGTTGGGCTGCACTCATTGATTATTGATAAAGCTATTATTGAATGTTGCAAATGAAACACACATCATTTGCTGGAAATCGTGTAATAACCTATATAAATAGAGTATTATTAAACGGATAACATTCATGTATCTTAAATTACAACTTACCAAATTACTTCGGAATACGAATCGCAGTGTCTTGAGTTTACGATAGTCTACAAGATTACTTTTGAAGCTGTCAATTGGTATGTAAGATAATTAGTGAATAAATGCATGATCTTATATTAGTAATTCTATATACTGTGTGCAATGACATTACATCTAATATAATAAAATAATGTGAAATGGAGTTATATTCTAAAATAAATTGGTTTACAATATTTATCGCTAATTACGATGTAGGCCTATAGGCCGCATACGCCAGTACTGATATTACATGCATAGCTACAAAATACTATTTACTCTGCATACACAAACGTTGACCCAGCGCTGTCCCAACGTTCAGCCAATATTATTCCGACATGCACTCTGACGTTCACAATCAGTTCGGTCAATGTAGGCTATCTGACGATCGCAACACATTCTGTCAAATTCTGACGTTCAAAACAATAATGACATGTAATTCACATTAGAAGATGGTTTGGAAGGCAATGCAGTTTTGTGGTGTCCTTCCATTTGCGTTTTAAAGATGGCTAACTGACTTAACTGACTGTAAGGGTTAAGCTGAGCCGCTCACTCCCTTCAGGTGCTAAATGTTTGGTCGGGGTCGTAGACAGTTGACCACAGGGGGCGATCCAGAAATTAAGATTTTTAAATCTTCTTATCGAATAAACGACGATATTTTGAGTGTCGAAATACAGATGTTTAGGACATTTAAAGTTATACTTAAACAATGTGGTTTCTAAAAAAGGTGATCAAGACCTCCCCCGTCCTGACCCCGCAACTGAACCAGTATTGGTCCAGCATCGACTGATCGAGCGACTTGTGTTTTGTTGGGCTGCAATCTGACAAACTCGCACATTAGATGCACCCGAATTGATTTATAAGGTATATATGCTTTTGCTTTGTATAACGTATGTCACTATAATCAACAAGCATATATGAACATATTAATACTAAGCTTCAATTGGTCAAACTTGAATTTAAAAAAAAAATTGAAAGAATTATGTTTTGACCACATAGATTAATTTTCGATAGATTGAAATAAAATTATGTACATGTTTTAATTTTGATCGGCGTCATTAAAATTTAGCAAATTATCCTGTTAATTTTTATAAATACATGTACATCGTTATGACTCAAAATCTGAAACTCCGATACAAAGTCACATAGTAGCGGTGACGATGCGTCAAGTCACATGTTTTCTTTATTAATACTTTTCCAGTCCTGCAGCCATTTCGGCGCATTGAACTTATCGTACACATCGCAATCATAAAAGGTACGCATTTACACCTGATTCAAGTGAATCATGTGAGGGCAAAGTGCCTTGTCCAAGGAAGCAGCATGGGAACAATGTCCCATCATTGAGAGAGGAAAAACATGATACTTGTCTGAAAATTCTGCACCAAACGGGGTTTGAGACACGGGGACATGAGAACCCCTGTTGAAATGGAATAGCCCAGCATAGGCAAGAGAGTCATAAAATGTTGAACATGGATTTGCACATAATTGTACAGAATTCTCGCCAACGCTATTAAACTCACCTTTTACACTATTTCCCAATGTTGAATCAACACACACTGGCGTCATAAAATCCAAATATCTCATTAATTCGTAGAAAATGTTAAAAAATATCATTGGCAAACTATAAAACTTGGTACTTTTAATCTATTATGACGATCATGTCACTTTCGGCGAGATGCCGGTGAGGCCATGGCATGCAAACTTGGCCTTTTTAACTCAATTGGCTTAGAGTTCGTATGCGTAAAAAGGTAAAAATTGCCCGGATCTCCATAAATACTATTGTGCCCATTCCCAGAAAAGACGCAAATCCTTTTTACCCCTTCTGTCCATCCGAAAATTTCATAAGAAGTTTTACCTCATATCCCACAGTGTGTGTGCATTTTACAATATTCCTGGATTTGAACAAATATCATCAGTAGCCAATCCCTGCCCCCCCCCCCCCCCCTCCCACACACACACACACACTTGGATCTCCGCTCATCAAGGGTGGTAAGATCACATACACAGATATAATTTCCTTTTGTTTCATTTTTTCAAACAAGGAATGAGTAGGAAGTGGTTCTGAGCAAAACATTATATATTTTTTTTTTTTTACATCGACCGATGTTGCTTTGGGAGCTCTTTCTTTAAGCAGTTCTTAAGCAGCTTTCACATGTCACCGCTCAGCTGAGCGGCAGAGCGCCGGCTGACGACATTGCGACGCTCTGCCGCTCACGTGCTAGCATTCTCAGCTCAGCGCCAGAACGGTGTGAAAGACGACGTCATAATTTTGTGCGTGATAGGAATACATGCCTATTTATAATCTATGTACAGTTATGAAATATTTGTTAGCAGGGTCAGGGAGGGATGACATATTATTTTCAGTATTTTTCAAGGTGGTTTAATTTCACCCCCCAGACCGCTGATAGATTTTTGGTAATTTAATAAATAAAGTTAACAAAAATGACCGGTAAAAATGACACAAAGTATTTATTGATAAAGCTATTATTGAATGTTGCAAATGAAACACACATCATTTTCTGGAAATCGTGTAATAACCTATATAAATAGAGTATTATTAAACGGATAACATTCATGTATCTTAAATTACAACTTACCAAATTACTTCGGAATACGAATCGCAGTGTCTTGAGTTTACGATAGTCTACAAGAGTACTTTTGAAGCTGTCAATTGGTATGTACGATAATTAGTGAATTAAATGCATGATCTTATATTAGCAATTCTATATACTGTGTGCAATGACATTACATCTAATATAATAAAATAATGTGAAATGGAGTTATATTCTAAAATAAATTGGTTTACAATATTTATCGCTAATTACAATGTAGGCCTATAGGCCGCATACGCCAGTATTGATATTACATGCATAGCTACAAAATACTATTTACTCTGCATACACAAACGTTGACCCAGCGCTGTCCCAACGTTCAGCCAATATTATACCGACATGCACTCTGACGTTCACAATCAGTTCGGTCAAAAATGACATGTAATTCACATTAGAAGATGGTTTGGAAGGCAATGCAGTTTTGTGGTGTCCTTCCATTTGCGTTTTAAAGATGGCTAACTGACTTAACTGACTGTTAAGTTAAGCTGCTCGCGCGCGCTAAGTTAATATTTTTGAAAGAACAACCATATGATTTTTTTTCTGTGGGGAACCCTACAATGCGTACAAGTTATATGTAGTAGGGACGAGTATGGCAGCAAAACCCGCGAATAATTAAGTTACAATTCTTCTGAAAATGACGTTAATGCTATACATATTATATGTTGAGATCGTCAGATATTTGAGGAAATGATTGATGTAAATAACTATAATAATAAATCAATTGAAAACTTCCAATGACCACATCCTTCTCAGGCAACATGGCAGTTCTAAAAAAATAGCTGTGATTTACCGCCAAATAAAACAGATTCAAAACGATTATATCCGTGCTTATCGCTTAATTATTTGACATGAGTGAATATTGTTTTACGTCGGTTTCTGCAAAATCATGACAATATCGCGACAGAAGGAAGCCCGAAGTCGGGAATATGCCTTACTCTTATCGAATCTTTTCACGGTTTCTTTACATGCACACTACCATAGACAGCACTGAACACTCCAACACAACAGTTTGGATCACTGTCTATGCACAACCTCGATAACAAACATACGACCCGACAGCATTCGGACACCGTACCTCTGCGTTTCGAGCCACAACCGGATCTAATGAGACATAGGGCCCGGCCAATTATTATTTGCCATGGTCTCGAAGAGATGTCATTGTTAACCCGAGTAAGCCCAGAAACTGGTCTCCATTCATCAGCAGGAATTCCATCTTGTTCACCTATTTACGTATTTACATAGCAGACTTTGTCAAAATTACAGCGTGTCCACAATTTATTGCCAATGATATATGGACTTATAGATATATAAATTTCACATCCAGTTTATAATATGCACATTTGTTTTCCGCTGATTGGCGTCTAATCAACCAGCATATCTAGCAAACCCCTTGGTGCCACTTGTCCATCGAAAACAGCTCCCCAAAAAACTAGGGTATTTTCTGTTGCAGGTCCTACACTGTGGAAGTCATTACCTGTTGCCAAAACAATTGCCAACAACATCGATTGCGACTTTCATAAAATTAATAAAAACACATTTATTTGATTTGGCTTTTCTACCTTAGCTCCTTCACTGCCCGATAATCTGTTGACGACCTGGCTTGGATATGGACACTTATTGGATATAGTTTTGGATTGTCGCGCATCTGAACTCGGTTCTCCATGGGGGAAGAGCTTCCAAACGAAGCTAAAGTAAGGCTGCTACTCACAATTTACGAGACAGAGACTTTCAATAAATACACGAGCCGCCGAGAATTAAATCCACGCAAGATCGATTCCAATCACTATGGCAAACGAATGAATACACTCGTTGCTCAAAATCTCATGAGTGTTGATTGCAAGTATAGCGGAATATTTGTGGAAAAAACTGTGCGTCTCCAAAATATATGGTTATAACTGATACAGATATATATATGCCTACTGCCACAGCAACACAGATACTGCTACCAATGTACAACAATGTACACCTGCAACATCAACGATTAATAAGACGTCATTATCATGATTATATGTATGTAACAATATTTCTTACACACATTAATATATTACTATTGACATAAAAGTAATAAAAATAATTGCCAATGTTACCTAATATTAGAACTTCCAGTAATACCCCAAAAGCGATACCCCAGCTGGCGATATTGTTCCCAGTCAAACAGTTACGAATGTCGTTGCTGTAGGAGTTCTTCTCCTCCACAAGTACAAGTACAAAACGCCAAAGCCATAGTTACAGTTCTGTGCTTATCAAAGGCAGCATTCAGTAATGCAATCCACCTCCCACACCTAAAAGGAGACATATTAAATGTATTGAAATGATCAGTGATATTAAACAGACAAACTACCATAATTATGTTGGGATATCTTTATTTGGACCTACGGTTCACCAGTATGTATTTATATGAAGCGCTGGAGCTGATCCATCTAAAACCAGACATATTGCGTCGATTAAAAAATGTGATTTTATCATCGTTACTTGTTGTGATACTGCAGGTGATAGACAGCCAGTACATGTCAGAGACATAAGCGCTGTAAACAAATCCACTTGTAGTAATAAGGTCCATTGGTATCCCAGCATCTGGCATCCTACATTGAACCTGCACACAATAATTATCTGTTTAGCTCAAATGCACTAGCCATCATTTAAATGTCTAACCTTACCTTTCATATGACTTAATTTGATCAATGAATTCAATGATTAACCCTTTAACCGCCACATTATTCAATCTGAATTTTCACACACTTGAAGTTGTGTCTCGCTGACGCGATCCACAACTTCAAGTGAGTGAAAATTATTCAGATTTGATAAAATGGAGGTCAACTGTTTTCAAATAGTGCTCATTGATGTAAAATTTTATCTTTAACATGTTTAAAAGGTGGTATGTAATGTTCTAATAAAAAATGAAAACCTGAATATATGCGGCACCGGCGGTTAAAGGGTTGAAGAATGGAACTGTCAATTTGGATTTTGGGGGAGCAAATGGTTACGCTTTTGTTATTAGGATGTTCTTAAGCACACATAAGAAAGCTACCACGCCGCATGTCATTTCTATTGTTATGACTTACACCTGATGAACTTGAACACAATCTCACCTCAGTATAGACATGCTTGTGGCGCTAAATCAATACTAGTCGTCACAATTGTCATTGTTCAATGCTCCATCCGGAACAGGTAACAAGAGTTATGCACGATGGCCTGACTACAAAATAATTAAAACTTGGTAAACAGACCTAAAAATAGAGCAGTGACGAGTCCTGCATGATCACTAGTTAGCAGGTTAGAGTCAGCGCTTCTGCTGCCCCCCCCCCCCCATCTTCAACAGCACAACAGGTGTCAGTACTGTCCACATCAGGGACTCAAACACTTTGCAGGCCTATTGTCTTGTTATGCCTTGCTGATGTATACCTCGCAATGAAAAAAAATATACAACAAGATTATTTTGAGCGACATGCATCACATTCGCGGGAATCGAATGTCGATTACCGCAAAAGTGATGCATGTCGCCGAAAATGTATTAATGGCCTTTGGGTGCCATTTAACGTCATATTGCGTCTTACAATATGCAAAATATCTGTGAGCTTGATAACCAGACACATGCACAAGCAATGATAATCTAGATATGATTAGGATGATAATTTCAATATTCGTAAGAAGGCAAAATAATAAAAAAAGGCGTTATAAAAATACAAAAAGTGATAAAATTGATTGTTGCTTCTTCAAACGTAAACTAAAACCCTCGTATTTCCACGAATGACACATAAGTATAAGAGTCCAAACCTCGTATGAACTATAGTACCAAATTATACAAAGTAAGTTTGAAGTATTTATTTTGATGACATGAGTTCAAAGTAAATGTGTTTAAATTTCAAAGAAAAAACACATAAATTAAAATTTCACAGAATAGTTTCCTTCTACGATCTCTTGGCATATTTGTCATTTCGCAGATGCGAGGTTTTATCGACAATATATTCATAGCATTATGTATAACAATTTTTATCAGCTGAAAATTGGGCCGCGGCATTGAGTAACAGATTTGAATAATGAGCTATAAATTCATAAATATATTTTTTTCAAACTTACCATAGCTGCAGACTGGATGTAGACCATGTCTTTCTCTGTCGAGTTGTGAAGGTATCTCGCAAATATTCGAATACATTACGAAAATAATGTATATATTTAAACACGTTAAGGATCATAGCATCTGCTTATTGTCTGACTTTTATACTTGATGATCTTTGACATACAAAATCATAATAAAACATATGCGTTCTTGAATAAAGTTGAGCGCCGTTGTCAATTAATGTGTGTATGTATTCATTATATCAAAATCACAACTATTTTAGCTTTGATAAAATGAAACAACGTGATGAAGTTATAAATATGGCATTACGTTATTGCTGCGGGCGGTAAAATTGATTCTTCCAACTTTACATTTTGTACATCACTTGAAATTAAAATCTACAAGAAGATTACTAACTGGGGAAATAAATTAAATTTACGTTGAATTAAAGTTATGCATAGGCATATTAAACACAATGTCCCATAATTATAAGTATGCCATTGCAGCTAAGTAATGTATGTATAACGATATACAGCCTTCTGAAACGGTTTTGTATATTATATCGACCAACATTTGATCTATCCGATTTCCAAGAAGCACTCTCATTCAGGTCAATGGTCTATCCTGGATTATTATTTAAACGGGTTCGGTCAGTACATCTCTGCCAGGCTGACAATTGATTTACTATGGTACGTACCGTCATAGGCAAAAATGGCCATAAGGTCTCCATATTGAAAGTCTGAAAATGTATTAATGTAAAATTAGAATGAAGATTCTAATATAATAACACTGGCAACTTCAATTTAAAGTATACTTTTCTAAATAAAAAACATATATAATGTATAGTTAATATATAGCCTTAATATATAATGTGCTAAAATCTAGCCATTCTATCTGTTTAGATTCATATATTGATTCAGAATATGGTTGATCTACATGTGGTTTTCTTACTCAGGAGATTTGTTTCGGTTGTCCCGGGACTGTATCCAAACTGAGGTGTAGTGGCGTGCTGCTCATATGTACATGCCCCAGATCCTAAAAGGTGAAAAATAAGGTCATGAGATGACTGAATATTGTATACATCGCTGTATGTGTGCTCTGACAATATCGCGCCGGACCATGGTCTCCAGGTGACAGAATTGAATATCGTCGCCTCGGAGCTAAATGATCCTATCTGACACTCGTCAGAGTGGCAGATAGGATCATTTAGCTCCGAGGCGACGGATATTATGTCAAGGAGAAAGAACGAATCTATTGTAATTGAAGTCTTTCTTCGACTTAAAATGCACAGAATATGTGCAGGTGTTCCAAGATTTGATATAAAAAACTTCAATTTCATTGTCAGTATGGCTAAACCATGAAATATCAGACATGCTGTTTCATAGTTAAACCCGTTTCTGATGCCCGACCTGACCAGTACAAAATAACAGTGGATTCGTAGGTTCGAATCTACTGTTTTAACAATAAACTGACGTCACGGGTGTATTTTAAAATAGTACAATTATATTTACAGTACCCGATTATTCATAGTATTTGGCAATACTGAAAACAATAACCATGATAACCGGTGATTTCGAACATCTACCATTTCGGACTGGTGCTTTCGACCGCCTATCGGTGATTTTCGATGTTAAGTTGGAGCGGTCAGCGTTAATATCAGACGGTGATTTCGGATTGGGTGTGGTGATTTCGGACGCCCAACATAGTATTCCTTTATATGACTCTTTCTGTATTAATATCGGTAATTCGGACGGTGTTTTCGGATAGTGAGTTGGGACGGTACGAAGAATGAATTTAAACAAGGAAGCCTATTGCAGTTTTCCATCTTCTCGTAATACATAGGAATCTCTTCAACGTTACTCGTGGTTATTCACGCTTATTATAATCGAATAATAATCAATTAATGTACTTTTGCGTGTTTATAGGTAGGCTGTGTCTCTCACTTCAGCGAAATGGCTCATTTTTATACTGATAAAATACATCTTTTATACAAATATAAAATATGTGTTGATAGGCGCATAATGAAATAATAATGTAGTTGTGAAGAGCGCGCAGCGAGGGACCCTGCGCGAAATTAACGTCGTCTCAAACTTAACTCGACAAGGCCGCCATTAACGTGATCGTCTAGTCACATTGAGAAGGGAGAAACAATGCTGTTTTTTCTGCAAATCCTGCACGGGAACAGCGGGGATCGAAGCCGGGACGCATACATGACTGGCGAGGTAGTCAGGCGCTCTAGCCATTGCGCCACGTCCCCTTATTTTAATTAAATGTAGTTGTATGCGCAAATACAAGCAGATATATATGCGTGTTGTGCCTAAACTATAACAAAATGCCAATCTCGGAAGACCAGTTCTATAGTAAGAAGTGGGACCTCAAAGGTGTGTTATATCTTCTCAGTGGTATAATAATTCCTCCTCCAGCGATAAACTAAAAAAGTGCGAGCACCTACCCAGCGAACACGACACGCATACATCATACCGTCTGAGATCAGCGTCTGCAATCACCCCAGAAAGAAACACATAAAATAATGATGTGCTGGGAGTCCGAATTCACCACCCCCCCCCCCCCGTCTGAAATCACCAAGTCTGAAATAGTAGACGTCCGAAAACACTATGTAGGCCTAATCTTGACTTTTATTGTAAATTTTGTGCACAATTTTGAATCAGATTTCCAGTATGGCAGAAGGACGTTCTCGACATCTTGTAAGAATGACATTTTGTAAAAAAAGACTGCTGCCCGACTTGGAAAAGTCCAGATGATCATTAAAACAGTCAGATCACGAGCTTATATGCTATGGCTTAACACGCTAATTTATAATTTTTTTAATTGACAAATTGTTTTCAGATTGATATTGGGGAGGTTGTGATTTAGATTATCTTTAAATTTCCTTTTTTATCATCTGTGCACGCCAATTAAGTTTGCATCCTAATGATATCTGACATCAGATTTATTGCTTTTTACTTAGAAAAGCTAGTGTGGACAGAGGCCACACTTGAATCAATAAACAGTGTGTCCCGCAACTTTAAAACCACGACAGGCCACGCCGACTCTCATCAAAATTGTGCAATGTGTATTATGGCCATAATTATTCCTGTAATTAGGATGCTGTTATCAGCTATGTTACCTGAGGTGACGTCAGGCTCCGTCACTATGAGCCAGCCATGATCATTACCACAACCACTGTGGTAGTTCATTATGTGGAAATGCCGAGATAAGTGATTGGGGATCACGTTTCTGGAAAACAATTATAATGATTATCTTATTACTCAGGCTTGTGTTATCACTAATCATGATAATGATGCAATGACTGTTAGCACCGGCGTGCTATGGCAAATGAATTCACATGACCCTTTACTGCAGCTGTTTTATTCACATAGAGTTCACATAGATAGATAGTCTTGTGAATTCATTTGCCATAGCACGCCGGTGCTAACAATAACATATCAGTTGCATGTCTTGGTCTCAATGGTTGTTGCCTCTTAGACAAACACCAGGTAAATAAGGCAGAATCAAAGCAATTTGGACTGACCACAAGATCAGCAAGGCTAAGTTCACACCTTAGCTGGTCAAGATAATGTTCCATAATAGTCAGTAGTAAACCTCAATATCAAGTCTAATGGAAATTCACCAAAATATCCCATGGGCTTGTTAAATTAAATTACATAAAATTATAATTGCAGTGCGATGAACATAAATCAAACAAATCAATTGACATTATTAGTTAACATTAAATAGGTTTTTACAATGAAGTACACATCTAATTCGTATATATGGCTACATGTGTATTCACGACTACATCCAATTTTATTTGCCTACATGTGTCTTATCAGTACTGATGCAATGACGAATACTTCTTATTTTTTATTTTTTCCACATGTGTATTATTACTAATGGCCGGCCCCGATGGTTCATTTGTATCGACTTGGCCTTGTAACCTGGAGGTACCAGGCTCTAATCCCGCTCGGTTTAGATATTTGTCATTGTGGTTGTGCATACGCAATGCTCCAAACTGTTAAAATGAATTGAGTGTACAGTGCTGCCTATGGTACTGCGCACTATAAAGAACTATTGAACCATTTGAAATAAAAGTAGGGCATAGTCCCGGCTTCGGACTTCCTTCTGTCGCCATATTGCCATGACTGTGCAGAAAGCGACGCAAAGCAATATATATTTTTATTAATCCTAATGATGCAATGACGACTACATCTTATTTCTATAAGCCTACATATGTCCTATCACTGTTTACAAAAAACTCCTTATAGACAATAGTAGAAGCTTGGCAACTTGTTTCGGATCAAGTTAAACAAATATGCTCCAGATAACATTTGTGTGAATTTAAAACAAACTGAAATAATAATTCATGCATAATATAGGGTCACGAAATCGCGAAAGACCTGATAATAGACTAACGCTAGAAAGGGTTCACTCTAATCTTAAAAAATAGTTTGCGATGTAGGAGTGTTAATGGCATGACCTACTAACACTACTAACTGCTACCCTCTCCCCAGTTGGGCATCACTGTGGTTAAGCGGTGGAGGTAACTAGAGTTACCATTAGCAAAAAATGGCTGACAAGGCTACCGACTCGTTTACATTTTCATATATTTTGTGTATTTTAACGTCCTCCTTTGCTCCGACGATTTGTAGGTGAATTAATAATACTTAACTGGAAAAAATGGACATTACGTTAACCTGAAATTCTCGATAATTTTCTCGTAATCGGTAAACTAAATTTGTTCAATGAGAATGGTAACTGCCAAGTGTGCTGCTGGTAACTGCAATACAGTTAGCATGGTTAGTATACGTTTCTCATTATCATTTCAGTCCGGAATTATTGCCCGAGAAAATCATCGCTCTTCACATTTCTGTTATTTAAATGACATTGGTAGACTACAGTCTTACAATACATCTTGAGACTATTATATTATGTAATGGATTTCAATTGTACCCGGCAAACACGAAAAATTGCCACCATCATTGATGCCCGTCCAGCATTATTGTTTCTATTTCTGTGTTTTCTGTGTAGTTTTTTTGTCTAACTGTGTAAAATAAAGCTGAAGGATTAGGTTTTGGTGCGAAACAAATCAGTCCTGCTGATATATATACACTATTAGTCAACAGTTGTGATAGGCCTGCACGACGCTCTATTAGGACCCATTAATTACCATTAGACTAGGAGCCCTATTGAATATTTAAAAGTGTTGATGTAAAACATAAAAATCCAAAATGGCCCCAGTTTTGACCAAGGTCAAATATTAAAATGATATTATTTTCGCTAGAATATAAGCTGATTCATGACTTTGGTATCTACCATATGGTTTCCAGGTATGCCCGACATACTGGTGTGGCCGGAAATTATTTTGGCCATTGCATTGTGGGTAAAATCTAAGATGGCCACCATTACTGCGAAGGTTAAGCTATGTAAATTAACATTATTTTCGACAGAATGGACCGCAAAGCATAATTTTGATGTCTACGATTGGGTTTTCAGGTATTCCCGACATAGTGTGTGGTTGGAAAGTACATTAGATATTGCACTATGGGTAAAATCCAAGATGGCCGCCATTTGTGAAAACCAAAAAATAATGTAATTGTCAACAGAATGGAAGAAGATTCGTGATTTTGGTAACACCGATGTAGGATTTTCATATATACGCCCCTGTGACTGCCAAGCATAATTTTGGACAATCTTTATCCCAACAACAAGTTTATCTGGAATCTACAGATATTTTAAAAGTTTTACATGTAAAATTCTAGTCTATGTTGAGTATGGACATATCAAGGAGCTAAAATTAAAATGGTGATTTGGGCCTTATTGCGTAGCTTTAAACCTTCCAAAAAGTAATTTAAAATGTCTTTTCTGTAGATTTTTCAGTTTGTTCCAAGCCCAGTTTGCATATTGTATTCGACAGCTACAACATGTACAATGCCTTATCCAAAGGAGGGAAGAGGTATTATTACCAAAAGATGAAGATATGTGTTCTCCTGACACGGCCATCTGATTCCCAGTTCGGCCATGTGGTACCCAGTCTAGCATATCTAGCAAAAATTATATTATAGCCACCAAAATCATTCATCTATATCCATTTCAGCAAAAACTATATATGCCTACATCTCTTTTAGGTTATAGCACTGTTCGAAGTGGCCATTTTGTTTGTCTTGTGGCCGCCATTATGGTTTTAAACATCTTGATTATCTCTAAAATTATTTCTGATCATGTCGGGTGCTATACATGAAAACCCCGTGATAGGCAGCAAAATCATCGATTGATCCTAATTACGGCAAAGGCTATACACATTTCTCGCAGGGTCACGTTTATGTGATGGTTAATTTGCCGCCGCCATCTCGGCTTTGACTACATACACCATAGTTGTTTTAAACATAGTTACATGTCGAGCTACTAGTATCTGAAACCTCTATGGTAGACACTAATATATGTTACTTCCATACATTTCCTACTCTGAAACCCCCTCCAGAATCTGAATCTAGATAACGCCACAAGGTGATGTGCATAGGAAAATCCTATGGTAGACACTAAAGTCACAAATCTCCTTCGAATTTTGTTTCACTTTGTCAAATGGCGGCTGTCTTGAATTTCATCCACATCCTCTCGCCACACAACTAAATTGAGCATACCTGGAAAACCAGCGGCATTCATCGAAATCGTGAAATTCTTTCTATTTTATCGAAAATGTATCAATTTATTATTTTGCCCTTGACAAATGGCGGCCATCTTGTATTTTACTCGTAATGCAATAAGTAAAGTACGTTCTGGCCACACCCCTATGTCAGACATGCTTGGAAACCTATGGTACACTCCAGAGTTTTGATTTTGCTTCTATTTTATAAAAAAAATGATATCAATTTACTGTTTCACCTTGCAAAAATAGCGACCATCTTGGATTTTATTAACAATGCAATGTCCTTTCTGACTACATCATTATGTCAGACATAACTAAAACCCTTATGCTACATGTCACACTAAAATCAAGAATCTGCATCTATTCTGTCGAAAATATTATTATTTTATTGTTTCATCTTGTACACATGGCGGCCATCTTGGATTTTTCTATTTTTCGGAGTCTCAAGTAGGAAATAATGTTGGGCTCCTAGGCTAACTTTAATCACGATTGGCCACTGAGCCTTAAAAAAATGCCCGCCCGATAACGATGAGCCTAAAATGTAATGCCAAACCACGTAGGCCTACTGACTATTCCTACCTAAATAATTTATAATAATTATAGTATACTTTAAAAATCACAAGAGACATCACCGAAATGTGTTTTGACATGTATAGCGATCTGGTGTTTGAAAGTAAGCCCTATTATATTTATGTGTTGATCCACCGCCCACGCATATATACAGGCATATATGCATCTAGTATCTAATATAGTAGGCCCTCGTAATATATTATATCGCCCTTACTGTGATACTGTATAATGTAGTAATTAAAATAAAAGTCAGGACGCATCGTCATCAAGATCATATAAACTATTACGAAAGTTGTTTTAGAATATTTTAGGCCTATAATAGCATTTTCCTGCCAATTAGATGCGACAGTTACCACCCACTGAAAGCGACAGTTACCACCCACTGAAGTTGCAGTTTCCAGTAACAGCTGGAATTGACACATGACAGTTACCATTCTCATTGAACAAATTTACGAGTAAATTATCGCCAATTTTAATTTAACATAATGTGCATTTTGTCCAGCTAAGTGCTATTAATCCACCTACAAATCGGCGGAGCAAACGAGAACGTTAAAGTACACAAAATATATGAAAATGTAAACGATCGGTAGCCTTGTCAGCCATCTTTTGCTAATGGTAACTCCAGTTACCTCTACCGCTTAACCACAGTGAACATGCAAGCAAGTCTGTCTTTATATTAGTGTGGGGACGTTGTGGCAGCTGGAGAATAACAAGTCTTGGTTTGGCTGTCATAGTTGAAAGCGTAATAACTAATTAATTCCTAAGCATAATATTTAACCCTTACAGCGCGGGGATCGAGTTTAGACGTCAGAATCTGTAGACGTCACATACTGACGCCTAAAGTCAATTCCCAAACTGAAACAGTAAAATATTTGTAATGGCCGTAGAAAATATGTATTCAAATGATACGAAAAGAGCTAAATAAGACATTTGTGATGATTTTAAGTTTGAAAACCCTTTGGTCTATATGTTTTGTATCAAATATTTCAGCGCTTAAAGGGTAATTAAAGCTGATGAAAAGTCCTGAAAACAAAGTAATAAAATGGCTCACAATTCAGCTGCGAAACACACGTACTGTGCACGTAAAGCCGAAGACTGTGTATTAATATACTGATCGTCATTAAAAACGCAACACTTCTTCTATGGATAATAACCAGCCAGCTTCAGAATCCTGCAGGGACGCTGTCTCAGCATGATAATGGACGGCCACATGCAGCACGTGCCACCGTGGCCTCCTCAACAGATAACAACGCAGAAGTGGTCACATGGTCAGCCTTCTCCCCAGACCTGGTAGCCTGCTCGGCCTCAGACATCCAGGGTTTGATTTTCGAATCATATGTCTGAAGGGCAGTGTCACCTCACTCATCTCACCATCCTCAGGAGGTTCTCGTGGCCCAGTTTAGCCTATATGTGCACAAAAGTGGCCTAAAGCCCGATTCATTTTATTTATTTCTCCCCAGACCTGAATCCCATGGGGTCGCCTCTTGTAACTCTCCCTCAGTTGCGGACTGCAGTTCAGGAGAAGTGGGAAAGCTTCCCGCAGCAATGTATCTATGCTCAGGGAGGACACACCACTTATTGACCCTTTTTGTGAAATTGAAACTGTCGGTTTCCCAACACCTGCTTTAATTACTCTGTCACTAGATCACTTTTGTTAATTGTGTTTTCTTGTACAGTTACAGCACACCTCTATTGTTATTTTAAAACTGATACAAAGTTTTCAAATATTTATTAAATATTTGTTATCATCCATAGAATAAGTGGTACGTTTTTAATGACGATCAGTCTGATCGTCATTAAAAACGTACCACTTGTTTTATGGATAATAATATATATTTAATAAATATTTTAACAATTTGTATCAGTATATACAATATGTTATTACCCTGTTATGGAATAGAAGATGTAGGTTTGCTCAGGTCTTGGTAGAGTATCAGTATATGGGGAATTAAGTAGTCTCTCAGGGGTAAACCAATCCTCTTTTGTTGAGCCTTCAGAATCATATTCCATACTGAACACCTCTTCACCTTCCTTGTAGATCACCAGCTTCACCTGTTGACATTAATAATAATGTGGGATCACAGGATGCTATTATATGTGAAACTACACAATACATGCTAAAAACATACACATGGTTTTTGCAGTCATAAGATGAGATGAGATGAGATGTGATGCTGATAGATTACATTTATTCATACATTTTTTATGACAGGTGATATATATGCTTACCTACATTGAGACAAAACATAACAACAATATTGTAGATCTTTTCACGTATTTAGGTTTTCGCAAATTTGAAATTTTAATAGGGCCTACTTTTCACGAAGTTTCGAATTCGCAAATTATCAATTTCAATGAGAGGTAGCGCTATTATAAGAATGATTTCGCGAGATTTTTAATTTCGCGAATTCGTCCTCCTCGCCAATTTCGCGAAAATTGAAACTCGCGAATATTTCCGGATCTACAGAACACAATTTTTTGTGTATGCGAGGTAAATAGATGTAATTGATCCGATAACACCAATAGTTGCAATAACAAGAAGAAATCATCAATATTTTCTGGGTTCGGGAAATTTGTTACGCAACAAACACGAGATGTTGACCCAATGTTTGACCGATGGTGGACCAACGTCGTAGACGGTGGGCCAGCATTGGTGAAACGTCATTGAGTCAACGTCTCGTGCTTGCTGCGTATTATTAACTGTATATTATTCACTGAGCAAAAATATTCCAGCCAGGACCTGATCATCGAAACATGGGCTCTTTTTTTAGTTTTGGGCATAGATGCCTTCAGGTTACGTCACAGAAATCCCGATGTGGATATACGAGATGTATAACAAATGCTGGCTCAATGTTGGGATAGCGTCGTAGATAATGGATTAAGCCAGCGTTGGGCTGACGTTGACGTTGTTTTGCTGTGTCGGCGGTATATCTAGTGCTGAGGTTGAGGCTAAAACACAAAAGAAATATTTGACACCCAACAATCAGAATGTGGTATGTATCACATTTGATATTATCATGATTATGATTGGTTGGGGCAATGTGCTGGTTACAATAATCAACAGGATAGTGTCATGCTATGTGAACTGGTTTCATGGGTATATAAAATCTGAATGAATGGCATGTCATTCTCAACCGTTTACACTGCTGAAATATGTTTGTATAAGTTACGGTGAACAAAATGTTGTTCTCAATTTAAAACTAGAAAAGGAGTTCCTGAACTCTGAGGCCCAGCTTTAGGCTGTATGAGTGTCATAGACAAAAATGCAAATCTTTTGTAATGATAACTGTATTGGTCTTCTTCATGGGCAAGAATCCTAGATGTCCAGGATATAGCTAAGGAAAGGACCAAGGAGAGAAGTTTTAATATATATCTTAAATATTTTTCATACCATCACCTTCGCCGGTTCTGGCCAACATCCATTCGATACTTGCCAGTGAATCGTGCTGCGTGTGTTTCTACGATACACACGATGTAGGCCTACCCACCCAATTTCTGTTTATAGTCCAGTCATGTTGTCAATATACCTCAAAATAATTGCAACAGAAGGTTTTTCACTGCAAAACGTCTCATTAGTATCCCTAGAATGACATATCAAAACTTTCTCCGATGGGAGAATGGGAAATATATTTTTTTCTTAGGTACAAAGTGTCATTTTATATTATCCGCAAATCAACTAGTGGCCATCAAAGACACAATTTTTGTAACTAAGTCCATGTTTTGCCTCTTCATAATAATCACACTATACCAGATACATTTAAGAGATATAAATGTGAAAAAATGAGAAAAATGTTCTAGATTTTACTTAAAATTTGGTGTAATGCTAACTCATTTGAAAGATATTTTCTACGATATAAAAACTTAAAGGAAAGCCTACGTGTATACCTTTTCAATTTAATATGACAAAATTAAAATAATTTAATTTAGACAATAACAATATAGACTATGACTTTGGTTAATGCTTTACTATTAGTTCAGTGACATCACAATAACTGCAGGTTAGTACCAGCCTTGTAGGCAAAGTAAAAAAATCATTTTAATGTAGCACCTACTAAGCTGCTAGTATCAATGCTAGGTGCTACTGTTAGTCGTAGCCCTGCCATATAACCCTATATACAATGAGTCTTAGCTTAAAAATGGTTTGACTGTTGATTTGAGTAATACATACCTATAGGTTTTATATTTTACTAGGTGGAATTTTCATAACCCGGGCAAAAAAGGCGTAACGGCCACTTAACCCATTATAAAGGTCATAGCAAGCGAGAAAAAACAATGATAATTCCAAATCAGATCACGTAGTGGCTTCCAATTAGGTATGTCCGTATCCTGAGGTATTAAAAGGTATTAACTATAAGAAAAACAATCAAGTTTGTCAAAGATATAGGTCACGTAAAATCCAAGATGGGCGCCCAAAGCGAGCAAAATAAATGTTCAGATGCTATAGTTCCCCAAATAGGCAGGTTACCCGTCCGATTTTGTTGCCCAAATTGATTTTATTATTGATTTGTTTTTCGAAGGTGGGACCAATTGTTTTCATTATTTAACTATGATTACATTTTTATCTGAATGTTCGTATGTATCTTCACAGGTTTATGTGTCGAAATATTTAATTTTACTGTAGGTAAGGGCTAGTTGAATTTTGTTCTGGGCCAGTGAAACTTACAGATGAATTTGCAACCCTGGATCGGGGTTAATTCGGACAAATAAAGATACATTATGTAACAGATATGATCAAATTAGGAAAATAATAATATTGCCCAGAAATATTCTTCCACATATGCTATTTTTAGCATACATATTATTCTCAAATTGAAAACAAAGTAGAGACATAAAATATTTTGATGTATTGTTTTAACTGTTTCGACAAACCTGACAGTGGTATACCTGACAGTGTTGGAGAGACCAGAGAAGTTGTTAACAACATTAAGTAGCAGTACAAGAGGGAACTAAGAGGCTTTTAAAACAGAGGCAACAACATTGGAGGGGCCAGAGAGCTGTTAACAAGAGGAGCAAGAGTTTTGGAGAGACCAGGGAGGTTGTTAACAACAGGAGAAAGTCAGTGCGGTTGGGGCAAGGGAGGCTGTTAAAAACAAGAGCAACAATGCTGGGGACAGGGAGACAACAGCAGAAACATGGCTATAGGGGCCAGAGAGCCTGTGAACAGCAGGAGCAACATCATTTGAGGGGTGAGGGAGGCTGTTAACAAACAGGAGCAACAGTATTGGGGGGGGGGTCATAAAGGTTGATAACAACAGTAGAAATAGGCCTGGAGGGGCCAGAGAGGCAGTTAACAACAGGAGTCTTTTAACAACAGGAACAACAGCATTTGAGGGGTGAGGGAGGCTGTTAACAACAGGAGCAACAGTATTGGAGGGGCCATAAAGGCTGATAACAACAGTAGAAACAGGCCTGGAGGGGCCAGAGAGGCTGTTTACAACAAGAGGAACAGTATTGAAAGGGGCATGAAGGCAGGAACAACGATGCTGGATGGTTCATGGAGACTGTTAGCAGCATGAGCAACATGGCTGCGGTGAGGGGGGGGGGGGGTAGCAGAGAGGCTGTTAACAACAGGATCAACATTTTTGGAGGAGCCAGAGAAGCTGTTAACAACACGAGCAACAGTATTGGATGAGCCAGGGAGGATGTTAACAACAGGATAAACAATAGGTGAGGAAGAGAGAAACAGTCCTGTAGGGGCGAGTGAAGCTGTTAACAACATAGTCCAGGGCTATTAGATAATAACAGGAACAACAGTGTTGGTGGGGCCAGAGAGGCTGCGATAACAATAGATAAAAAAAACAATACAGGAGGAACCAGATAGGCTGTTAACAACAGGAGCAACAGTGCCAAAGGGACCAGGGAACAAGATTATTGCAGGGGCCAATGATGCTGTTAACAACAGGAGCAGCAGTATTGGAGTGGCTAGGGGATTGGGTTTTTTTCTCTGTATAATGCAAAGCAAATGAAGCACTTGATGCATTCTGCTATATGCCACTTTGTGAAAAAGTAAGCTGTCAGAGTCAGACTCTACATGGTCAGCATCGAAACTGGAAAGTAGTTTACAAGCAGACTTGTGCCGGAAGAATGGGGCTGAAAGAATAAGGAAGGGAAAATGCTACCCATCCAGTCCTCTCTGCCACCTGCACCCATGAAATTAATGGAGATAATCAGGTGCAATTGCAAAATCGGTTGCAGTACTGGCAGGTGCACATGTAAGAAACATGGATTACAATGTTCATATCGTCGCCTCGGAGCTAAATGATCCTATCTGCCACTCTTACGAGTGTCAGATAGGATCCTTTAGCTCCGAGGCGACGATATGCATGTGGAGCATGTAAAGGCATCAGCTGTTTTAATTCGGCTTCTCCTCTAAATAGTGATAAAGACTCAGAATCAGAAGAAGAATAAATTGTGTTTTTAGTTTTTAATAACTATGAATAGTTTTGATCTCAATTTTAAATAAATGAGTATCTAAAAAAAAAATCACAAGTTATCTTATTTATTCAAAACATCTGGAAAAAAATACAAATCACATCAAATGTTGAAAAACTGGTTTGCGTATAAAACACTTTTAAATTTAAAAAACCCGCCAGATATCAAAGTTCCTCTTTCTATATTGGAGTATCATTTACGACACTACATACCTCAACCAGATACATCCCGTAAAAATAAATGTTGTATTTTGTTTGTGGTTATCCAGAAAAAACCCAGAAAATGATTGGATTAAAAGGTCTCTGCGTATGTTGAAAAACTGTTTTGCGTATAAAACACTACAATTTAAAAAACCGCCCGATATCAAAGTTCTTCTTTCCGTATTGTAGTATTATTTACGACACTACATACCTCAAACAGATACATCCCGTTGAAATAAAAGTAGTATTTTGTTTGTGGTTATCCAGAAAATAGCCAGAAAATGATTGAAATAAAAGGTCTGTGCGTGGGCATAATTTTAGGTTTTCATATCGGAGAAAAAACATTTCAATTAAGTTAGTATTACACCAAATTTAAATAAAATTTAGAACATTTTCCTTTTGTTTTCTTATTTATATCTCTCAAATGTATCTGGTATGGTGTGATTACTATGAAGAAGCAAAAAATAGGCTTAGTTACCAAAGTTGTATCTTCGATGACCACTAGTTGATCTGCGGTAAATGTAAATTGGCACCAGAAAATACGAAAAACGACACCTTTCTTTGTACCTCATAAAATATATTTACCATTCCTCTATCGGAGTAAAGTTTTGATATGTCATTCTAGGGATTCTAATGAGACGTTTTGCAGTGAAAAACCTTCTGTTGCAATCATTTTGAGGTTATCCGATGGCCACAAAAAAAATGGCCACAAAATGACTGGACTATTAATGGTGGACCTGAATCGCAGCCCATCGCTGGTTCGATGCCGGTCAATTGTGTACGACGCTGGCTCAACACCACTCCAACACGAACCGAACGCATGATTCTTCTACACCAGTGTCTACAGCAATCACTGGACGGCTAACCAATGTTGCATCAATGTTGATCAAGCGTGTCTGACGGTGGTTCAACAACAACCCAGCATTCTGTATACATAGGCAATTACTATAGGGATGACAATTTCATCCCTCGTGGCCAGAAAGGTCAGTACCCAGATACATTGGCCCAGTTGTGAAATAATGTTGGGCCACCGTCTGCAACGCTGTGCCGACATTATTCCAACCAAAACCCTTCAAGCGCTTATTATTGACTTAACCACAAATGTAATCGTGAATATTACTATTTCGGAACACTTGTTAAAGACAAAAGTACTTAACCTAAGGAATAGAAACGTTATATTCGACATGTTCATAAGGACTGGTGTACAGAAATGTCAATTGTTTCCCATACACAGCACCCCCCCCCCCCCCTCCCTTCCTCTAAATTAGGACAAAAACTCAGGCGAAATAAACTTAATAGCACCGGCCTCCGGATGCCTTAATTAGATCTTTCCGCTTCATTTGAATATCTAGCTATGAGTGTACGGCCATTATTTTTGTTTTAATTCTTTCAGTGCGGGGATCGAATTTAGACGTCAGAGTCTGACGCCTAAGGACGGTCCTCACGCTGAAAATGTTAATATGGGATACATAAAAAACTAGTTTACATAATTTTGTGATTTCAACATAATTTTTAAGTATTAAAATATTTAAATTTAAAAAAAAATGCACAAAACAGCCAAATTATAGATCTGTATACCATGCCTAGCAGAATATTAGGTTATTGTAACTGATCACTCTAGTTGTTATGTTATCAATAAATGAATCTATCCATCAATTGTGTAATTTATAATACGCCTATATCCTCGGAAGTACTGAGCTCAGAGGCGCACTACGGTCAATTTATAATTAATATCGTGTCCAGGTTCGGAGCAAGTCAAAAAATAACCGGAAATAATCAATACCAATTCCAATTACTTTCCGAGTGGTTCAGAGGTTATATTGATGACCAGGATGCAGCAGACACTGGGATGAATGAATGATCACCTAGTAGATGCTCCATAGCAATGACAATACCAACAGGGAAAGCTATTACTCAGTTTTTAGATAACAAAGGGATGACAAGGGTCAATGAAATATTGATTTTTGTAACAATCAATGCCGAATACAGAATATCCTGCGTTAGGAAGAAATCTGCTAGACCCTAACAATCCGTAACTGGAGGGTGCTTGATGAAATTCAAATAATTGTGGTAATTCGCCGACTGTTCTGAGATCCTCTGCCAATTAGTCTATCAGTGGTTGTTTACCGTTTTCGGGTAAAATCCAAAATGGCCGCCATTAAACCAGTAATTTATATAATTTTTTTTAAATCGGTCTCATTTGAGAAGTGAAAATCGTAGAGCCACATATAATATGTTTTTTTCGCACAACTTTTTTAAAGGATTCCATTTGTTCACACTTCATATTCATAAGAGGTCAACTGACGTCACAAACAAGGTCAAGGTCAAATAATTAGACCTAAAAATGTGAATAATTTTCATTTTTAAGTGAAAAAGGCCCAAATATTTAATGGAAATAAATGTTAGTAAATGTTTTTCAACATAATTTGACCCGGTGGGGCTATATGAAAACGCACAAAAAAACCCCACCCGAATCCTCCTTCGGGAATGCCTCGTTTTCGAGTAAAATCCAAGATGGCTGCTATTAAACCAGTAATTCATAAATATTTTAAAAATCGCTATCATTTCAGAACTAAACATCGCAGAGCCACATGTATATCTTATGTCTTTTCGCACTAATTTTTTTCAGGAATTCTATTTTTTCACATTTCAAATTCCTTAGATGTCAAACTGAGTTCATTTTCAAGGTCAAGGTCAAATTAGACCTAAAATATAAATAATTAGCATTTTTTAGGTTCTTAAATGCCGAGATATCCAAAATCGCCGCCATTCAAGCAGTAATTTATGTATTTAAAAAAATCACTATAATTTAAGAACTAAACATCGTAGTCACATATATTATGTCTTCTCACACTATTTTGTTAGGGATTCTATTTTTTACATTTCAAATTCGGAAAAGGTCAAACTGAGGTTATTTCACAGGTCAAATTAAGCCTAAAAATGTTAATAATTTTCATTTATGAAGT
Organism: Flabesymbios commensalis; assembly: GCA_964017125.1. Classification (NCBI taxonomy): domain Eukaryota; kingdom Metazoa; phylum Annelida; class Polychaeta; order Terebellida; family Flabelligeridae; genus Flabesymbios; species Flabesymbios commensalis. Next base: position 18,387,189 of record OZ024905.1, read on the forward strand.
GGACGAATGCCGAAATATTTAGAAGACAAATATATTAACAAATATTCTTCAACATAATTAGCCTTAGTGTGGCTATGTAAAACACACATAAAACTCCACCCGAATCCTCATTGGGGTGAGCCTCGTTTTCGGGTAAATTTCAAAATGGACCCCAGTTCGACCAGTAATAGATCAAAACTCATATAATTTTAAGCTAATCAACATAGTACTACATATGATATGTCTTTTCGCACAATAATCTGAGATTCTATTTTTTCACATTTTAATTCCTAGGAGGTCAAGCTGAGGTCATTTTCAAGATTAAGGTCAAGTTATACCTAGAAATCGATTAAATCTGTTGCACAAATGCCAAAAATTACAACCTGAGATAGTTGCTACTTTTATTTCATGGTAGGCCTATATGTTGATAAATAATACGTTTCGATATGATTTAATGTTTTCAAATCTGTTTGACTGTTTTGTGGATTACTTGATCTCGAATGAAACTACGCATAGCCTATCTACACTGGCTAGGATACTAATGTTATGGTTTGAAAGTTTTACTCGAGAAAGGTGGTTACTTCGGTCATTATACAGTTTCCAAACCAGCTCTAAGCCAGAGCTCATTATATTGGGACTGACGTCGAATATAGTCCAGGAAACCTGGAACAAATTCGTAACAAGCTGAAAATTTCAGGAAAGTTTGTTAGGAGTATGACAAGCAACCTAACAAAAGTCTTAAGGTGTGCAGGGGGTGGAAGTGTCTTAAATTTAGTTCAAAAGGGCGCACAAAGGTCAAATTACTAAAAATCATATAATAGTAGGGTCCAAAACGATGATTCCGTGACCAACCTTTGGTAAGTAAGATATCTGTCAAAAAATAACCTTCTACGGCTCATTAGAAAAGGTAGGCGGAATTTTGTACAGCGCAAAATTTAAAATGGCCACCATCGATCCCAAGTGAAAAGCAAGTATTCACTAATTTCATCCAGTGGTCTCCCAGTGGACCTGATTTTTTAATGCAATCAGTTAGAAAATGGATTTATGGAGGTCACCAGTTTTTATTGTAAAAGATGCATTTCGCGTTTGGCCAAAATCACGAAAAATCCAAGATGGTCGGCAGCGACCTTCTGAACAAAATAGATTTTTACTTCAAAATCCCATAATCATCTGTAATTTTGGGACGTAGAGCCCATTTATGTTCATCAAATTACAATCATAAGCTTATGTGACCTTCAAGCATCACACAAAGGTCATAAATGATCAGTATATCAATTATATAGTGATTATTTCACTAGTGGTCCAATAGTTATTTGTGATACAGTAATATTCTTTAATTCCGCGGGTATGAATTTTCCTGCAAACCCGATTTTTGACCACATCGCTGTCTTTCGATTTCACGCAGAAGTATTTTTTGAAAGTTTATTTTTTTAGCTTTGAGGCATGTAATTGTTATCTCACCGTAACGACTGTCATCACTTTTCTCGACTAGTAATCACTATAATACAACATCGTAAGTAAACATAATGCTATGGTCATCAATTAACTGGACTGGAGTGGGGGGTGACCGACCGTTGAAACTAATGCATTGGACACGCGCTGCTCATTAACCTTATCAATCCAACAGGTTGTCATTTAATTAATTATTATCCTGCTGCTGATTTACTAGGCCTACATTTATCGTTTCAGTGAAATATGTCTATATATATTTGGCTTTAATTTAATTTTCTTAAATGCTCATCGTATCCTTTGGATTGTGGGAATTTAAAAATAGCTATATCTGTGTGAGAGTAACTAGTGTCACTTAGCTCAAATCCTTAGAAAAACACATGCCAAGAAACGCGCCCACAGCTCTCCTAGCAGCATTGAGTCTGTCCCTAGTGAACACCAGGTGTTCATCCAGTGTTGGAGAAATGCTGGCCCACTATCTTTGACGCTGGACCAGTATCACGCCAGCACTGGATAAACGTCTCGTGTTTGCTGGGTCCCCACCCCTCAACTTGACATAGAAAAGATCAACGTTGACATCAAGACATCTATCATTAAACCCCTTCATGCCCGCTGGTTAATAGCAGTCATCGAAGAAATCACACAGAAAACATAATGTATTATCAAGGACTTTGTACAAGCAGGTTTAGAATAAAATGGGAATAAAATAAAAAATATTGGTATCAATTAATGTTTATGTGTGGTCATTCAGTCGTTGTCATTCAGGCATTTATATTTAAATCCTAGGAATTGAACTTTCACATGTTAACGTAACAATCACACAAATAGATCACATAACCACAGTCGCACGGTCGCAGTCACACCCTTTAAAACCCAGTCCCAAAGTTTACGAAACACATGTAGTGAACAATATTCTGCTGGGAATATGATTTCGCGCTCACGGTCCTTGCGCGAAATGCGTGAAAATTAATTCCACGCGAAATAAAAGTATATTGCAATATGTCCCTCTTGACTAATTGTGAGGCACATCATCTATTTCTGATATCCATATTTTCATTCTAGGCATCACTGACCTTACAAATCTTATTCTTTGTCATTTTAGACGATGACATATATCGAATTTAAACTTGTCGAGTGAATAGAATGAAAACATGAATACAATCGTTTTTCCACAGAGTTTCAAATCTTGGAAATATAAAGCCAAAAGTTTTTTTTAATAAATCTAGATAACCTGCTGCCGCCAATGTTTTCGCTCCTTTGGGAGCCCGTAATGTTTCCGTATCATGTTTGCTGGACCAGTTGAGTTGCGACGCAGGGACAGCAATAAACCAACCACTAACGAGCGCTTGTGTAGTATAATTAGGGGCGGACGGGTGGGTCACGTACCCCCCCCCCCCCCTCGATGTAGTCAAGTCTCCTTATTGTGTCATTTTCTAGCCTTTTTTCAGTCCAGTCCACTTATTGTGCCATTTTATATATTTTCGTGACCTGTATGATAATAGACGAGAAGAAGTCAATGTGGAGGCAACATATAGCCTATGCAAGTGAGAACAAGTCGAGCATAAACAAATCTACACTCCACACAGTGCTGGGTTTTAAAAATGTAAAAACACATACAGATCATTTGGTTAGGTTAGATGTGCATGTAAAAAATCAACACATGTTGGGAATATGTTTTGGTCCAGAACAAGCCTATGACACTACCTGGAAGTATAAAACACGTTCATGTCTAAGGGGTACACCACCTCTATTTTCTAATAAATTTATAAAAGTATAACATTTGAAGTCAGGTGAGATAACACTTACACTTCACTAAAGTTGCAGGAGAAAGGTGTTCCACAAGGAAGCATTTTGTCGCCAACTCTATTGACAATACAAATTAAGAGCGTAGTCAAGGCCATGCCAATGTTTCCCTTTCAGGAGTTCAGGTTGAGAAGTATGTCTGGTTGTTGAATGCATTCATCATCAGACTAGCTTTTAATTTCATAAATTTATATTGCGGGCTCAATTTCAACCGGCGATAGGCAATGTCTGAAACGACACTGAGCATGAGAGCCAAACTTGACTGAAAAATATCTGTATCGTCTGCGATAACACCTGCTTGTGCTGATCTGCAGGCCACGGTACATATCTTATAATCTGAATCACCTTCTGCATGCTGGGCGGTAATGTCTACATTGGCCATATATTCAGCAGGAGACTGGTGCACCAACAAAATTTCCCATTCTGCGATTATGTGCTTCGTCTTTAGTACTAAAGCAGTGTAATGCAATCCAACGTAATCCAATACTGTATCATTGACTTACTGACCAAATTATATGGATTCTGCTCAATTACTGGTTGAAATGGGGCCATTGTGGACTCAGGTGAGGTTTTAAGTGTGTTTTTATATAGCCACACCGAGGCAAATTATGTTGAAAAGCATTTGTTAACATTATGTCCATTAAATATTTCTGCATTTGAGAACCTAAATGACCTCAGTTTGACTTCTCAGGAACTTGAGATGTGAACAAGTAGAATCTCCGAAAAGAATAGTGCGAAAAACATATTATATGGGGCTCTACGATGTTTAGTTCTCAAAAGATAGAGATTTATTGAAAAAGTAAATTAATTACTGGCATAATGGCGGCCATTTACCCGAAAACGAGGCTTTCCCAAAGATCGATACGGGCGGGGTTTTATGTGTTGTTTCACGTAGCACCAACGAGTTGAAAAACATTTGTTAACATTTTTGTAAATTGAATATTTTGACATTTGTGCACTAAAATAGGCTAATTGTTCAAATTTTAGGACTAATTTGACCTTGACTTTAAAAATGGCCTCAGTTTGGCCTCCAAAATGTGAAATGTAAACAAATAGAATCCCCTAAAAAAATAGTGCGAAAAAAACATATTATATGTGATTCTACGATGCTTAGTTCTGAAATAATAGCGATTTATAATAAAAAAATATAAATTACTGGTTTAATAATGGCGGCCATTTTGCATTTTACTCGAAAACGAGGCCATCCCCAAGGAGGATTCGGAAGGGGTTTCATGTGTTGTTTTAAATGCTTCAACCGAGTCAAATTTTGTTGAGAAACATTTGTTAACATTTTTGTCAATTTAATATTTTGGCATTTGTGCACCTAAAAAATGAAAAAAAATCACATATTTAAGTTTCATCAGACCTTGACCTTGAAAATGACCTTAGTTTGACCTCTTAGAAATTCGAAATGTAAACAAGTAGAATCCCTTGAAAAAAATAGTGCGAAAAAACTTATTATATGTGGTCCTACAATGTTTAGTTCTGAAACGATAGCGATTTATTTAAAAATATATATAAATTATTGCCATTTTTAGGCTTAATTTGACCTTGACCTTGAAAATGACCTCAGTTTGACCTTTTAGGAATTTTAAATGTGAACAAATAAAATCCTTTAAAAAATTAGTGCGAAAACACATATTATTTGTGGCTGTCTGGTGTTTAGTTCTCAAATTATAGAGATTTTTTAAAAAAATACACAAATTACTGGTTTAATGGCGGCCATTTTGGATTTTACCCGAAAATGAAGCTTTCCCCAAGGAGAATTCGGGTGGGGTTTTATGGGTGTTTTTACATGGCCCCACTGAGTCAAATTCCGTTGAAAAACCTTTGTTAACATTTTTGTCCATTACAGTAGGTCAGTAGGCGTCAGTATCTCTATTGACAGTAGGTAAGTAGGCGATGTGTCTCTATTGAAAGTAGGTCAGTAGGCACTGTATCTCTATTGACAGTGAGTCAGTAGGCGCTGTATCTTTATTGACAGTATGTCAGTAGGCGCTATTTCTCCATTGAAAGTATGTGGATCGGCGCTGCATCTCTATCAAAAATAGATCAGTAGGCGCTGCATCTCTATTAACAGTAGGTCAGTAGGCGCCGTATCTCTATTGACAGTAGGTCAGTAGGCGCCGTATCTCTATTGACAGTAGGTCAATAAGCACTGTGTCTCTATTGAAAGTGGATCAGTAGGCCTGAGTATCTCTATTGACAGTACATCAGTAGCTGTCAGTATCTCTATTGACAGTAGGTCAGTAGGCGTCAGTATCTCTATTGACAGTAGGTCAGTAACCGTCAGTATCTATATTGACAGTAGGTCAGTAGCTGTGACAGTATCTCTACTGACAGCAGTAGGCGCTATATCTCTATTGACAGTAGGTCAGTAGGCGCTGTATCCTTATTGACAGTAGGCGCTGTATTTCTATTGACAGCAGGTCAATAGGCGGTGTATCTTTATTAACACTAGGCGCTATATCTGTATTGAAAGTAGGTCAATAGGCGCTCTATCTATATTGACAGTAGGCGCTGTATCTCTATTGACAGTATGGCAGTAGGCGCTGTATCTCTATTGACAGGAGGCACTGTATCTCTATTGAAACTAGGTCAGTAGAGGGTGTATCTCTCTTGACAGTAAGTCAATAGGCACTTCTCGATTTGTAAGGGATGACAATCACTTGAAGTGGGTGAAAACTAATGAAAATTGCCTGTACTAGTAAAAGAGTTTTATGAACATTTTCTTTCAAAACACGCGACGTTTGGGACAATGTTGTTTGAATTGTGGCCTTATTCTATTTCAGATTTTGCCCTCGTTTGGGGCAAGTAATCAAGATTATGAATCAGAATCCAAAGCTTACATTGTATCAGTGTGTACGGTCTAAATATACGGGCACAGTGTATTCAAATTGGTGCCAATGTAGTTCAGACTTGTAACGTTACTGGTGTATGCTTACTTTTGTGTGTTTACTCCAGGCTTCGTCTATACGATATTTATCTTTGTAGACTCCGTTGACAGAGGCGTCAATGTTCCATAAATGAGGTTGTTGGTAGTCGTCAGATGTGGTGGTCTCCAACCAAAGATGTGAGAGAATGGTGTCCACATTGAGACTGCTACGGAAGATGAGTTTCCAAGCATCTGAAATAAAGAAAAACTACAACACATGCACTATGATACAATCACATACAAGAACATTTTGCAATGTTATACAACCGCAGGCCCCTAATATAAGAAAGCGATTGGTGGGATTGTAACTAAGACGTAAAAAACAATTATCAACGAGAACACGAATTCGCGTTCGCGCTCGTGTTGGTGTTTAAGTTTCCTTAAAGAATGGAAACATCAGATTTCTTAGTCACGGATGTCCCCCCAATACTGAATAGCTACGAGTGAATGATAAAGAAAAATGTTGTTTCTTCGAGATGTGAAGACACAAAATCCGATTTAAACTTACAATCATTGAAGTATATGACTTGTTCCTCACTCGATGTTCCTGTAATTATCTCACTGAAGATGACAAACAATATAACGCCCGTCCTGTATGACTCCATAGTACATACTCCGATGACGGGCCTAGCTCTCTGAATGTCTAGCAACTGAAAACAAAGCATATGGTCACGTTTACTTAAACAAAAATCTCAACAGAATAGGTTATGTAAAAAGAACCTTTCTATACTATTACCATGCAACCCGAGGAGAACCCTGCAAGGGTTCTCCTGGGGTTGCATGGTAATAACACAGAAGGGTTCCTTCTAAAGGACCTATATTGTTTAGAGTGTGGATCTCGAAATGAAACTCCACGCCACAAAACCGGCTTTCTCTACACAATCACCGTAATATCCCGTACTGTCAATTGTGAAATTATGACTGTGGATGATTTAGTATTGCGCACAACATACATGATATTTCCCTCCTCAGGTCTGTATGTCGATAATACACAAGATCAATGCTGTCACAGGCCATTCATTATGTTCATCACCATGACCAGACACTTAATTATTAAATGAATAATTTGAGGGTCAGAAGCGTTGTCACGGAACTAGGTCTACCATTGATATATGTATCATTTATTAATCATTGATTGATAGATTGAATGCATATGTTTATGCTGCGGGTCAATATCATAACGATGTTCAAATACGTTGGTTTCATTTAAAATCCGCATTAAAAAATAAATTTTCTCAGCTCTCATATACTGTCGATTCCACCAAAGATGGTAGAATCATCTATCCCCATTGCTTCCACTGCATTATTAATGGATATCAATAACCATGTCAACTTCAGCGTGTTATTGTCGTGTGGTTATCGACGGATAGCCCGATGTTGTTCAGCAGCCATGGTAAATCTTTTTTATTAAATTTTTAAATATTTTTTAGATAGATAGATTTTTATTAGCGACTGGAAGTCTATGCAGATTTATGTGTCAATAAAATAAACAGCATGAATATATACATTATATGCCTTTATATAATACAACAGAGTTAGTTCGGTAAAATCACATGAAAATTGAGATATGCATCATTTGTAAACTTACAACCAAATGACATTATATACTAAAAACAAGCACAGAGTAATTAAAATATGCATCATAACTACTTAAAATACAAGTAGAACAGCATTGTCGTGATATGTTCAAACTGTCCGCACCACCAAAAAGTACACAGGCTAGCCAGCCCTAAAATTGGCTGAATGGAACATTCCATGCATGGTCACTAGTTTAAATGTTTATATCTATATCTATGTATATATATTATAAATGTATATATATATATATAGTTAAATATTTGATGTTGCCACAATAAACACGAATAGGCTATTACACAGACTATCATTACATTTCCCCAAACAATTTATTTGTGATGGAAATTGACATTTTACGGCAGAACCAAATACGCAAATGATGTATTAAATATTTTAGGTTGAACATAGCATTTCATTTAACATTTTCTATTTCCATTTACCTTGTTATTATAAACAATTGGCAAGCGTATGCAACAATTACCTTTGTTGTGGTCACATGCGAACCCAGGGTGTCCCGCCGCCGAGCTCGTGTGAATTTTAGTTGTCCACTGTCCTAGCCTATAACAACACTACTAATGATGTTCAAAATATATTGGGCCTATATTATATATGCATTAAAAAAAAATTTTCTCTACTTCCCACACACTGTCAATTCTACTGCATTTTTAACAGACATCAATAGCCATACACACCTCAGCTCTCGTGTGATTATCAGCAAATAGCCTTATGTTGTTAAGTATAGCCATTGTAAGTCTCCTTCATTGATTATCGAGTGCATAATAATAAAAAAGCAATGCCATCCTGTTTTGCAACAACATCAAATTAAACAAGTCGAGCTGGAAATATGGTGGTAAAAACGTGATGGAGACAAACACGTCTAGCAACTAGCAGCAACTAATGCATGGAGTTAAATTTACTTGTTGATTTGAGATTAGACCCACTTTTAAAGCGAGTATCACTGGGTGCTCAGGCAGTTGAATAATAATTGTATCTATTTATCATGCAAGCTGAGTGCAATTCAACAACCCACCGCAGTGTTTCCGTCTTAGAGTGTAGTTCAGCCAACTTTGATATTTACTCCTAAGTGGAAAACATTGCCACTATTCTGACCAAGGGGTTTAGCAACTTACCACTATCACCTGTCACACCAGATATATCAATACATATTTATGTCTGTTTACGATGCCTTACGTTTCCCTAGGTGTCATTAGTGTTTTCTGGTAGCCCCATTGGTACGTAACATTATCTTATTATATTGAGCTCGCTTGATTCAACAGATGGAGCTGTTGTCATGATTGTAGTATATTTCTCAGGGCCAGTCTATTGTTGATAACTCGTGTTCATGGTCGGACATACAGAAATAAATCGACGTATTTATTTGTAATATCTTATCTTTGTACGAATCTTTATATTTCACGATCGCTTAATGGACGTTTTTTTCACCACTCTTTCACAAAGAGTTGAAAGAATTTAGTATTGTACGGAGGTTGTGTGGCCTATCCCGCGAAGATTCTTAAAATAAGAATTATCTTAATTTTCTCCCATTTTCATTATGAAAATAAGAGAGAGTTAACATAATCTTAATTTTTAGAATCTTAGTGGGATGGACCCCTGTGACCGAGAGGTAGCGGGCTCGACCTCAGACCGTCAGCCATAGTTGCCTGCTCTACCCCGTGTGTCTGTTGTAACGATATCAGTCAGAATTCTTAACCTTTAAAGGGACATGCCCAGGTCTAAATTCATTTAAAAATCGGTGATTTTATTTTGACTTGACCATATGATATAAACATGTCCATAGACTAGAACTGTAAAAGTTTTTTAATTTTTGTGTAAACCCGTCTCACTAGCATCAGCTATAGTTTCGTCCTGAATGACAACCACCTGTTTCCATCACATTCCTATCCCCAATTGAACAAATCTGGTACCACCTGATGGCATGATTGCCTGCTTCCATATATAGGAAGCATGAAGGAATGATCTTTTGACGTGCTCAAACAGAGCTGCATGTTTAAGGTATGTTCTCAAGGGAGCGTGAGGTCTATGTGCTGCTGTCTTGCTTCTTTAACAGATGAAACAATACAACTCTTACTTTACATATAACATGTATAAGCACACAGAAACAAATCGCTTCATGTTGACACACTCTGACTTGCGAGACCTAGGTTTGTCTAGAGTGCAATTAAATTTGGTCATTTAATGTATCTGAAAATCTAACATGGAGTTATCTTATTTTCGTTTATTTTTGGACAGACATTTTTGCTCATCTCTCTTTGGAATTGGTGTACTCCAAGTTGGCGTAATTTGGGCCGGGGAGGGGGGGGGGCTGATGCAGTGGTTATAAAGCGGTGTGCTTGAAAAGTCGGGAGATCGCGGGTTCGTCCCCCGCTCTGGCATTCAGGTTTCAGAGAAACAAAGCTTTCTTTCCCGTTTACTCGTAAAGATCACTCGTAAGTATTGTGTGGAGCACTGGAGCCTCCATGACTGAGTGGTAACGTGCTCGGCCTCAGACCGCCAGGGCTCGAATTTCGAATCCTATATCTGGAGGGCAGTGTGATTTTATCATATCATCATTCGCAGATTTGGCCCTTCAGATAGGGCACTAGATGCATGTGTATGCAATCATTAAATGTTGCTGCACGACCTGAACGTACAATGTGAATTAAAGCAGCGACATCGAGAACATGAGCATGAGCATACAACGCTCAGCAAGGAATGGTGAAAACATCTGACATATTTCCATTATTTCGGGACTGGTGAGACATAAACATAAGAAGTGTAGCATTTTGCATCATTATTCCTATATTCTTGGAATTGTGCTTGGTAGATTATTTCATGCACACACTATTCATGCAGATCACATCCAATCTCTTTGACTGTAACTTCATGCTCCTATAACATCACCAGTGTCAATTACTACATGGACAGCATCCAAGAATGGACTTGCATGATCTATGAGTAATCTCATGAAACTTGCGACGTCAATGACAAAGTGTCGTTCTAGAGCTTATAGAGATTCTTTATGATGTACATCTGATGAGTTGCGATGGTTTTGTACACTTTCAAATTAATTAATGAATGTCAGGTGCAGCTAGCATGTACAATGCAATAGAATCAGTATCGTCATACAGATCTGATAAGCAACCACTACCAGCTTGTACTACCGATAGCTGTGTTCATGAGACTGATCCATCAAATAAAATTTATAAATAGACCGTTGAACAACGGAAATATCAGAATGTACAGAAAATCACATCACTAAATTATTTACATGGTTCGGTAACCATCTTGAAAAATGGTGTTGTCAAACGCTAAAAACCAGCAACACAATTCATCCAACGCATTGAGCTCAAAATCACCATCTCTCAGAGAGTGCGCAAACGACAAATAAGAATTTCCACCTCGATAGTAAGTGAACAGTACTTACACATACCTCTCTCGACTGCTTGTCAAATCATTCTTCAAATAAGTCTGTATTACTATAGGTATGCTCCTTGCTGAAGGAGATGGGTCACCAATGAAACTTGATGATCATACTGAGTGCGCTTAATATGGTGGTCATCCAGCGTTGATATAGCTCTGCCAGAGGTGAACACACCAGCCTCAGACATCACCCACTCCCCATCCAGAGCCACAGATAAAATGAGCTTTATCTTCCTATCAAAATTACCTACTTTACGTCACCAAGGATTGAAGGAAATTGCAGGAAAGGATTTGTCAGAAAAGAGAGGTAAAATGTCAATTTCTGCTCGAGGTTTCATCCGAGAATGATGATCTGACCAGGTTGTCATAATGTTGTTATCAATCTCCTCTTTAGTTAGGAGCTCACAAACGTGCTTTATCCAGACTGTTTCTCTTATCTCAGACCAGGGGTCCTATAATATGAAGGCCTTGCCACATTACTATCCTCAATTTTTGGCATAAACAAATCCATGCGGCTGAGATTAACAGGAGGGGGTACAATGACGAGGATATATCATACGATACACTGAGGCCAAGGAGGTGAATGTGCCAATAAGGACTGGTGTTTGAGATGAGTATTATTGTGTAATTCAATACATATGTAAGCCTACAGTGCTTGGGATGTTTCAGGCTCTCTACTGTGGCGTATTTGGACAGTGGACTGAGAGGGAGAGCCATATTTATTTGTATTTTATATCATCACCTGACCAACAACACACGCTACTTAAGATCTCTGACCCATAATATCATCAAAGTTATAAAATTATTTAAAAACTACGGATTTATTCAGCTTTTTAAACATGGACCTATGAGAAAAACAGTAATACGCCAATTTTAAACGATTTTGACCTTGGTGTTGTTATTTAACCTTGACAATTCAACTTTTGACGAAAATGACGTCATATTCGTCATCCTCGACCTCAAATACCCCAGAAAAGAGGTATTACATGTGGTTCTCTGATGATTAGTTAAAAATTTAGCATAAGTAATCCATTACAGTGGCGGCCATTTTGAAATTGCCCAATATGGCCGCTAGAGGAAAAAAATCGCTTGTCTGTCAGCATATTCTGAAATATTCAGGATTCTGAAATATACGAATATACTCAGCTTTTTAAACATCGACCAATGAGAAAAAACAGTAATAGGCAAATTCTAAACGATTTTGACCTTAATGTTGTTATTTGACCATGAAATTTCTAGTTTTGATAGAAACTGATGTCATTATCGTCATCCCCGACCTCAAATACCCTGGAAAAGCGGTATTACATGTGGTTCTGTGATGATTAGTTAAAAGGTTAGCATGTGTAATGCATTGCAGTGGCGGCTATTTTAAAATTGACCAATATGGCGGCTAGAGGAAAAAGATCGCTTGTCTGTCGGCAAATCCTGAAATAGCCAGGTCATGTCAGCTTGTGACAAAAATTTCAGACTTTTGCAACGAAGTGAACGGTTATTTGATTAAGCCCCCCTACTATTCGTCTCTTCTGACTTCGCGTTCCGGGACATTTTATCTGACAATCTTGTCAAATTGTTGTGTTTTTTCTGTCATCTTTCTTGTTCCGTTGTCGTTAGAGTTGTGTTCATCATACCATTGATTGTGTATTGAATACACAATCATACATACCCATAGCAAACATAAATTAGGATATGTGACGCTCACTTTATAGAACACTCACATTTCCAGTTCAGTTGAACATGTTGAACTCACCCTGCTTATACAACACAGAGAATACATAATTCAGCAAATGACCTACACAACTACTATAAACGGCAGATGGTTTAAGTAACCCTTAGAGTTTTGTTTAAATAAACCACAGAGACTGAAGAGTTTCATTCAATTTGAAATCATCATAAATGACTTAGTTATATCTTTCTGATTCATTTTAATACTTGTGTTATGGGTCTACTCTTACAATGCGGGAGTCGACTTTAGACATCGGAATCTGACGTCTAGAGACGTCAGATTCTGACGTCTGAAGTCAATCCCCGCGCTGTGAGGGTTAATAAACAGTAGTAATAAAGACATCATGTTTAGAACTTTTTTATATCCTAAAAACATATTTTGTGTGTGAATGCAAAATAATCAACAATGCATATATTCATTAGCCTTATATGTCACAAAGTTTTTTAACTTGAAATATGTCTTCGCATTAAGTAACATATTTGAAAAATAGGACAACAATTTCAAATATAATTATTTCAAACTTACCGTAGTTGTGGACTGGATGTAGAACATGTATTTCTATCTCTTAAAAGGTAAACTCGCGAATATCCATATACATATCGAGAATCATTCATATATTTAAAAATCGTATCACTAACCTATCGTTTGACTTTTATGCTTTATGATCGTAGATATACAAATATACGGAACAATCAGGAAAAAGATTCATAGTTTAACACTTTAGGGTGAATGTCATTGCTAATAATCTTTTCAGTGCGGGGACCAACATTATTCATTATTTTTATAATATTATTCATAGAAGAAGTAATAGGTAAAAGTGAATATGTCTGTTGATGTTGAACTTGTTAAAACCATGACTAAAGCTAGGTGGTATTTCTGTCACTTCACACATAATATACTTTAATCATATTACATGTAGCTGCAACTTCATGATGTTGTATTATATACCAGTCTTATGAAACAAATGTGTATATTAAATGGAGCAAAAATTTACCTGTCAGATCCCCAGGAAGTAAGCTCATTCATCTATATCTACTGTAATAACCCTTCTATATAAAACGCTAACATGTATGTTTGTATACAACATGGGAGCTAAAGAGTTTTTTTCAATTTGAAATCATCATAAATATCTTACTTAGCAATTTCCGATTTATGTGAATACCTAGGTTATGGGTCAAAGGCTATTATAGACATTTTTACTCTTACAGTGCAGCGACTTTAGACGTCAGAATCTAACGTCTACATACGTCAGATTATGACGTCTAGAGTTGGTTCCCGCGCTGTATGGGTTTCGGTAAATGTATTAGGCTTTATATACACAAATATGTAAGTAATTTTACAACTATGCAATTGTAAATAAAATTGTGTATATTAGGATGTCAAATACAGGTGACCAGCACCCTTACCATGTCTGACATCCTGGATAAAATTGCATATACACTTGAATTCAAGTTAACGTGTAAAAGATCATTTTTATATTATATACATATTATATAAAATATATGTTACCCGTGCCAAAAACAGAGATAAAATAGCTACATAATGTTAAATCAGTACATCTCTGCCAGGCTGACCATTTATTTACTATGGTACGTACCGTCATAGGCAAAAATGGCCATAAGGTCTCCATATTCAAAATCTGAAAATGTATTAAAGGAAAAATTAAATAAAATGTCTAATAGATGAGCACTAACTACTTAAGGGGACTGGCCCAGGCTGAAATCATAAAAAAACGGTGATTTTATTTCGAGTTCTTAATATGACCATATGATGTACATAGACTAGAACTGCAAAAGTTTTTTTTATTTTTGTGCTGCGCACTTACCAGTTAGGCTAGATATAGAGACGAAATTCCCGTATTCCTTATTTTGACATGTTTGTCAATAATTAGAAATCAGGAATTACCAGTTAGGCTAGATATAGAGACGAAATTCCTGATTTAAAATTAATGAGAACCATGTCAAAAATAGGAAGTGCGGGAATTTCGTCTCTATATCTAGCCTAACTGGTGAATGCGCAGCACAAAAATTATAAAAATTTGCAGTTCTAGTCTATGTACATGTTTACATCATATGGTCATATTAGGAACTCGAAATAAAAATCACCGATTTTTTGATGATTTTAGCCTGGGCCAGTCCCTTTAAACATGTTATTTTTTAACAAAAGTATATAATTCGAAATTTAAAAAATGATAGCAAACATTTAAAGCATAGGCTACTGGTGGCCACCAGCATATTTGGTATTAAAAAAGCTCATTCTCATTCTTATGTTTTGTTGTTAAAATGTTCCATACACCTAGATATAATAAGCAGTATAATAATGAAACGTCTTTCATTATCAGAGTAAGAAGGAAAAACTGCAGGTTATATTGGGTTCATCATAATAGCATAAACGTATAATATTTTTCAGAATGAGATATAAGCCTAAGTATATTTAATTGAAAGTCGGTAATATGTGTTAGAATCTAGCCATTTTATATGTTTGGGTGTATTTATAGATGTATTCATAGTATGGTTGGTCAACAGGTATTATTCTCACTCAGGATATTTGTTTCTGTTGTCCCGGGACTGTATCCGAACTGAGGTGTAGTGCCATGCTGGTCATATGCACATGGCGCAGGTCCTAAAATGTGAAAAATACATCTAGTCCCGATTAAATAAATAGTTTTACATTTGATGTAGACATATTAGTAAAAGTGAGGCTTACTAAGTAAAGGTAATGGGGTGTGTAAACATTGCTTACGTCGCCTTAAGCACATTATTACGATATCGCGCCACAATCAAGGTAGTTAAAGGTCCGGATGATGCCTAACAGTTAGTCAACATTGTCAACCGCCCTCCCCAGGTTGACAAGCTGCCCATTGAAAAAACAGGCGAGGCACCAGTGTGATGTTTGCACACCCTCATCTGACTGTCTAGTGGTGTACAATCAATTTGTGACGATGAAAAAGTGTATGGCCGCCACCGTTAATAAGTTTTTAAGGTCGCGTCAGGAAAATATAACCAATTGAAAATTCAAATCGAGCTGGTATGAACAGTATAAACGGCGGCCATGTTTGCATTTCTGGAGTCTATAAACAACATTCAGCTCCCCGTCTGGACACGAACTGCCAGACAGGTGCCCCGTCTAGACTATGCCCTACTCTGATCTAGTGACTTCAAGGGTTTTTAGTGGACAATACCTTAG